>CM065592.1:1956060-2080331 GCA_033119425.1 Bufotes viridis
AACACCCCACAGTCTACAGCATATACTACAACACCCCACAGTCTACAGCAAATACTACAACACCCCACAGTCTACCGTATGTACTACAATACCCCACAGTCTACAGCATATACTACAACACCCCACAGTCTACCGTATATACTGCAACACCCCACAGTCTACAGCATATACCACAACACCCCACAGTCTACAGCATATACAACACCTCATAGTCTACCGTATATACTACAACAGCCCAAATTACATATAAAATCCCAGTCGCAGACTTTATCCCTGATCCTCTGTTGTATGAAACAGCAGAAACCCAGAAGCTTTGGCGCCTGCTCTGCTCGCTTGCGGGTGCCATATTTAAATACACAACCAGCGCTATACATTTAAGGTGCTGGTAGTCTGTGGGTTAAATAAAAGGTTAGTTGCCCTTTAAGTTTTAGTTATTTTGGGATATGAAGCAGATGAGAGCCTATAGGGTTATACTGTTCTTTGTGGCCCCTGTGATAGATCATCTGCAGATCCACAGCAGAAGCTCTTTCTTCACCATGTCTTATTCATTTGCAGGCTGGAGTGCGCACTACATCTACCATCACCTCACACGCCTCAGGTCCCATATAGAGGAATATCTTCACTAGAGGAGCCGATGCTCCTATCTTTCTCTGACCCCATCAGCTGTGAATTCTCAGCCACGCTCCATCACTCAACCGGCCTGGGAACGCAGCAAAGGATCGTGTCTGGCAGTGCCAGCGAGCAAACTAGGAAAGGGAAACGCAGACGGAGGAGAGTAGGCACGTGGGTAAATAGAAGTAATTACAGGGCAGACGTTTACTGCCAAAGTAATGGCAACCACAGATAGCACTGGGATACCAACATCTATTGGGGACATCAGAAAGGGACGGGCCCCCCGGGCACTCAGCCGCTACCTGACTGGAGGAGGTTATGAGCGTTCCTCCGCACTCTCCTTTCCCTCGCTCCTTCCACTCAGGGCCTGGCCTGCTGTTAGTGGCGGCGATAGGCCCCTCATTGACATTGGGCCCGGGGCTATCGCTGCTATTATTATCCGCCATTGTATACAGAACTAGCCTAAAAAGGTTATTGCCATCTGGGCAGGACATCTGCAATGAGAAGAGGGAGATCCTAGTCTTGTCATCAGGGGATCTGTGCTGCATATTCCTCCCTGACAAGGCTTTTGCTGACGATATTATCAGACTTTACTCCAGAGGAATGTTCTTCGGTCACTACAACTAGGTCTTCTCCTTCCAGTGTATGTTATAATCTTTCCTCGTGTGAGGAATTTATCTCCATTCCCTAGAATTCTGTTTAGAATTTGGATCTACCTAATTCTGTTAGAGTCCCTCTAAAGCAGTGTCCACCTCTTGGTGAGATGAAATCTGATCATGCTGGATCAGATTTTTGCATAAGCATGGAGCTTGTACTGTATGTTGAATTTATAGTTCTCAGAAGAGACTGCTCTGTGGCTGTCTATTTGAGTTCCACTGCACAAAAGGGCCCTTCCCATGGGGACACTTCATGTTAATTCCCCATGATTGTGCTGCTGATTAGTACGTAAAGGAATAAGTGATTTCTAACGTTAATCTGTTTTCCCTTAGTGCTAACAGCAGCACAAGCTTCCCACTGTAAGTACATTACTTTTTTTATGATAAACACGTGGTAGGAGGGGCTATGTATCGTTATATAGGTTGAGGGATCTCTAATTAGAATATTATTAAATTAAAAATTCCATCTGTCCTACTAGTACACAGGGGCAGAAATACCTCATTGTTTTGTTTCTGTTAGGACTAAGGGAAAAAATATTAACTGTCACGGATCAGCAGGTGTGAACCCACTGTGCCACTGACTAGCTATACTCTGGAAGGGCGTGTCTAAGCAACTACCTGGTATTCACTAGAGCCCCAGATTGTGAGGATAGACTTGAGCCGTTAGGGTAGTTGCCAGGGGCTACTCCAGAGCAATCCCCAAGTCAGTGGCAGCTAGTCCAGGAGGTACCTAAGTAAGTACCTGAAGTATAAGCGTAGTCAGGCGAGCAGAGACGTTACCAGGAGCGATGGTGCAGGACCGAAGGATGAGGCAGAGACGTGGTCAGACAGGCAATAGGTCAGGCAATCTGGGTCAGCAACAGGAGAGTCAAAGCAAGCAGGCAGGGATCAGACGATAAGCAGAGTCCAGGAACGAAGTATAGATCAGGAGCACATGTGAGTATCAGGCTCTTTAGCAAAAGACAAGGACCTTGACACTGAGGCACCTGGGAAGAGGGCTGACCTACTTAAATACCTTCAGGAGAGCCAGGGTTGGTCAGCGAGGTCACCTGCCCTCACCCAGCCAGCCCAGGGAGTGATGCCCCCAGAGCAGTGTAACATGAAACCAGCCATGATCATGTTGTGATTAGGCTGAGTGGACGCTGTGGAGCGTAATCCTCTGAAGCACACACCCCGACAGAGCCCAGGACTGCAGCGGTAAGCGCGGGAACAGCGGCGCCCCACAGCCGCTGTTACATTAACATTAGAAATCAATGATTTGATCATTTTCTCTTCACCTCTTAGCTCCTGGTGGGCTTTACATTTACCTAGGGTGGCCTCATTCTATACTGATCCCAATTTAGGATAACAGCGCCTACAGTTTCGTGGTGGTATGCCCTACAGTTGTGTGGTTGGTGTCTCTGGGTGCTATGACATCCGCTCCCACAGATAGGACTGCAGTCTGATCTCCATAGAGGAATCCCGCTCACCAGAGGTAATCTCCCAGGTGATCCTTTTAGGATTGGAGTCAGAGAAGTGGTGGACATGTGATCGGTTTGTTCATGGCACGGACACGTCAGCTCATCATAGCCATCTTCCACAGAGCAAACACATGATGGCGTCCTAACAATGGGGAGTGATTTCATAGAATACGGGGATTCCTCCATTACTTCATGCATCTAGATAGTATACGTTAGGTTGCAGTAATATAGTTGGGCCCCAGTCTCATTTTCAGCCACTGCATATGTATACTAATTCACTGTACGTGTGCAGGAATGCTTCTTTTGCACATACATGCCGACCTGATTGCTGGCTTGTGTGGATACAGGAGTGAATCTTGGGCGCAATGTACACATTCACTATGGCGTATCAACTTATTCATTTATAGGATTTCATAGACTCATATTAATGAGGAAGGGCAAATAGACCAACCATATTGGTATTAATAAAGCATTAGGAAAATCGAAGCATAACCAGTGGCGGTGTAATCTTCCTATCATATTCCAGTATCTAGTCTCCTCCGAGACTTGCAATAATTGGTCATTTCCTACAATTTCAGGGAGCAAGGAAATCATTAATCAGATCTATTACATGGGAAGAAGCTAGGCCTATAAAACCAAAAACTTAAGCTTTTTTAAAACATTACTTCTAAATGGAAGGGAGGCCTCAAGCTGTTGCCTACCGAGGACAGTCTTGATCTAGGAGATCTTATGGTCAGTTGCAGTTGTGTAGATTGAAAAGGAAAAAATGGAGACTTTCCAGTAATTAATTTTTTAATGAAACAGCACCTGCTTATTCTTGATCTCTACCCCACTAAAATAAGGCATAAGGTAAGTGGTCCTAAAGAGAGATATACTCACTACAAGACTTCTGGGGCCTGTAAGGTTCAGGACGACACTGAAGAGGTATTGGAGTAAAGTCTCTTTTATATCTGATGATCATCTCGTGGTCAGCTACCATCATGGAAATTTTGATAAAAATGATACACCAGTAAGACCTGCTCACAGCATTTCTCACATTGCAAAAAATAAATTGGTTTCTTCTCAGTCTAAATTCTCTGATTAGTTTGAAAAACTGATTTTCCCTATATAGAACGTCATAATGACTTCTCTCCTGTGTGTATTCTCTGATGTGTGGCAAGATTTGTTTTAGCTGTAAAGCATTTCCCACAGTCTGAACATGAATATGGCTTCTCCCCTGTGTGACTTCTCTCATGTATAGTAAGAGCTGATTTAATTCTAAAGCATTTTCCACATTCTGAACATGAATACGGCTTCTCTCCTGTGTGAATTCTTTGATGTATAATAAGAGAGGATTTGTTTCTAAAGCGTTTTCCACATTCCGAACATGAAAATGGCTTCTCTCCTGTGTGACCTCTCTGATGCGAAACAAGATCTGATTTACTTGTAAAGCATTTCCCACATTCTGAACATGTATACGGCTTCTCTCCCGTGTGAATTCTCTGATGTGTAACAAGATCTGATCTATTTGTAAAAGATTTCCCACATTCTGAACATGAATATGGCTTCACCCCTGTGTGGCATCTCAGATGTCTAACAAGATGTGACTGATATATAAAGGATTTCCCACATTCAGAACACAAATATGGCTTCACCCCTGTGTGACTTCTCAGATGTCTAGCAAGCTGTGATCGATATGTAAAAGTTTTGGCACATTCTGAACATGAGTATGGCTTCTCTCCATTGTGACTTCTCTCATGTGCAATAAAATCCGATTTCTGTATAAAAGATTTCCCACATTCTAAACATGAGTACGGCTTCTCTCCTGTGTGACTTTTCTCATGTGTAATAAGATCTGATTTCTGTATAAAACATTTCCCACATTCTGAACATGAATACGGCTTCTCTCCTGTGTGACTTCTCTCATGGATAATAAGACCGGAATTCTGTATAAAACATTTCCCACATTCTGAACATGAGTACGGCTTCTCTCCTGTGTGACATGTCCCATGTATATCTGTGCTGCTTGTAAACTGTTTTCCACATTCCTTACATTCATACCTTTTACCCCCTTTATGCCCAATACTTGTGGTAACGATCTCTGATCGGTCAGGAGAAGGTTCCTCATGATTAGGAGGACTATATGATAGATCTCTGCTGTGGGGTCCTGGATGTACATTATAGGCAATGAGGCTTTCTCCTGAAGAGCGCTGCCTGGTATCTTCATCTTCTTCATGATCTAGTGGTAACATGAGGTTTCCTTTAGACTTTTTATGGGAGTTTCCTGATAGGATTAAAACAAGATTTTGTGATTTTTTTTTTCTTTCAAGCCACAAATTTATAACATCATATTAGGCCGAAACACCAGCAATTTTTTTTAACCAAAGCTAGAAGTGGATCGAGTAGGAATAAGAAGTCCTTACTTTATATTTCTGAACACCATCTCCTTAATCTCTCCTCCCTTTCTGTTCTACTGCCCCCAGGTCCGGAGGTAGCGCTCCCACATCTCCCTGCCTTTACTACACAACACCTTCCGCTCTCAGCTCCGAGGGTGCAGCCACAGATTTCCTACTGCAGCTTTTGAAACCAAAATCAGAAGTGAATCAAAAAAGGGGAAAATACTGTATTAAGAACAAATATGACTTTTCCAAGTTGTTTTCATTCACTTTTGGGTTTTAGCCTATAAAGCTGCATCAAGAAACCTGAATGTGTGGCCATACCACGACACACCGTACACTACAGAATCAGCAGACAATCTGCTGAGAAAACGGAGGCAAGCATCCAGGAATACAGCGCAGCACTCGCCAGAAGAGACCCCTGTAAGGACAAGCTGTTCTTGAGTTCACATCTACATTCGCTACACAAGACTACTTCATTACTAACACAACAGCCTCAATTTATTATTGTAGTCACACAATAAGCTACTAGTAGATAGTATAAATGTACACTAGACGGTGTAAAAGTATCCAACCTGCGCCACTGCAAAAAACCTGCACCTTATCTCATAGGAAACTTTGTAGAAACAAAACCCATAAAACTATATAAATGTGGTATCTCTGTAATCGTACTGACCCGGAGAATGAAGGGAACAGGTCAGTTTTATCTCATAGGGAACACTGTAAATACAAAACCCATAAAACTATATAAATGTGGTATCTCTGTAATCGTACTGACCCGGAGAATGAAGAGAACAGGTCAGTTTTATCTCATAGGGAACATTGTAAAAACAAAACCCATAAAACTATATAAATGTGGTATCACTGTAATCGTACTGACCCGGAGAATGAAGAGAACAGGTCAGTTTTATCTCATAGAGAACACTGTAAATACAAAACCCATAAAACTATATAAATGTGGTATCACTGTAATCGTACTGACCCGGAGAATGAAGAGAACAGGTCAGTTTTATCTCATAGGGAACACCATAAAAACAAAACCTATAAACCTATATAAATGTGGTATCACTGTAATCGTACTGACCCAGAGAATGAAGAGAACAGGGCAGTTTTATCTCATAGGGAACCCTGTAAAAACAAAACCCATAAAACTATATAAATGTGGTATCACTGTAATCGTACTGACCCGGAGAATGAGGAGAACAGGTCAGTTTTATCTCATAGGGAACGCTGTAAAAACAAAACCTATAAACCTATATAAATGTGGTATCACTGTAATCGTACTGACCCAGAGAATGAAGAGAACAGATCAGTTTTATCTCATAGGGAACCCTGTAAAAACAAAACCCATAAAACTATATAAATGTGGTATCACTGTAATCGTACTGACCCGGAGAATGAGGAGAACAGGTCAGTTTTATCTCATAGGGAACCCTGTAAAAACAAAACCCATAAAACTATATAAATGTGGTATCACTGTAATCGTACTGACCCGGAGAATGAGGAGAACAGATCAGTTTTATCTCATAGGAAACTTTGTAAAAACAAAACCCATAAAACTATATAAATGTGGTATCTCTGTAATCGTACTGACCCGGAGAATGAAGGGAACACGTCAGATTTATCTCATAGGGAACGCTGTAAAAACAAACCCATAAAACTATATAAATGTGGTATTACTGTAATCGTACTGACCCCGAGAATGAAGAGAACAGGTCAGTTTTATCTCATAGGGAACACTGTAAATACAAAACCCATAAAACTATATAAATGTGGTATCTCTGTAATCGTACTGACCTGGAGAATGAAGGGAACAGGTCAGTTTTATCTCATAGGGAACGCTGTAAATACAAAACCCATAAAACTATATAAATGTGGTATCTCTGTAATCGTACTGACCCGGAGAATGAAGGGAACAGGTCAGTTTTATCTCATAGGGAACGCTGTAAAAACACAACCCATAAAACTATATAAATGTGGTATCACTGTAATCGTACTGATCCGGAGAATGAAGAGAACAGGTCAGTTTTATCTCATAGAGAACACTGTAAATACAAAACCCATAAAACTATATAAATGTGGTTTCACTGTAATCGTACTGACCCGGAGAATGAAGAGAACAGGTCAGTTTTATCTCATAGGGAACGCTGTAAAAACAAAACCTATAAACCTATATAAATGTGGTATCACTGTAATCGTACTGACCCAGAGAATGAAGAGAACAGATCAGTTTTATCTCATAGGGAACCCTGTAAAAACAAAACCCATAAAACTATATAAATGTGGTATCACTGTAATCGTACTGACCCGGAGAATGAGGAGAACAGGTCAGTTTTATCTCATAGGAAACTTTGTAAAAACAAAACCCATAAAACTATATAAATGTGGTATCGCTGTAATCGTACTGACCCGGAGAATGAAGAGAACAGGTCAGTTTTATCTCATAGGGAGCGCTGTAAAAACAAAACCCATAAAACTATATAAATGTGGTATTGCTGTAATCGTACTGACCCGGAGAATGAAGAGAACAGGTCAGTTTTATCTCATAGGGAACACTGTAAAAACAAAACCCATAAACTATATAAATGTGGTATCACTGTAATCGTACTGACCCGGAGAATGAAGGGAACAGGTCAGTTTTATCTCATAGGGAACACTGTAAAAACAAAACCCATAAACTATATAAATGTGGTATCACTGTAATCGTACTGACCCAGAGAATGAAGAGAACAGGTCAGTTTTATCTCATAGGGAACGCTGTAAAAATAAAACCCATAAAACTATATAAATGTGATATCACTGTAATCGTACTGACCCGGAGAATGAAGAGAACAGGTCAATTTTATCTCACAGGGAACACTGTAAAAACAAAACCCATAAAACTATATAAATGTGGTATCACTGTAATCGTACTGACCCGGAGAATGAAGAGAACAGGTCAGTTTTATATATAGGGAACGCTGTAAAAACAAAACCCATAAAACTATATAAATGTGGTATTACTGTAATCGTACTGACCCGGAGAATGAAGGGAACAGGTCAGTTTTATCTCATAGGGAACGCTGTAAAAACAGAACCCATAAAACTATATAAATGTGGTATCACTGTAATCGTACTGACCCGGAGAATGAAGAGAACAGGTCAGTTTTATCTCATAGGAAACACTGTAAAAACAAAACCTATAAAACTATATAAATGTGGTATCACTGTAATTGTACTGACCCGGAGAATGAGGAGAACAGGTCAGTTTTATCTCATAGGGAACACTGTAAAAACAAAACCCATAAACTATATAAATGTGGTATCACTGTAATCATACTGACCCGGAGAATGAAGGGAACAGGTCAGTTTTATATATAGGGAACGCTGTAAAAACAAAACCCATAAAACTATATAAATGTGGTATCACTGTAATCGTACTGACTCAGAGAATGAAGAGAACAGGTCAGTTTTATCTCATAGGGAACGCTGTAAAAATAAAACCCATAAAACTATATAAATGTGGTATCACTGTAATCGTACTGACCCGGAGAATGAAGAGAACAGGTCAATTTTGTCTCACAGGGAACGCTGTAAAAACAAAACCCATAAACTATATAAATGTGGTATCTCTGTAATAGTACTGACCCGGAGAATGAAGAGAACAGGTCAATTTCCTCTCACAGGGAACGTCATAAAAACAAAACCCATAAACTATATAAACGTGGTATCACTGTAATCGTACTGACCCGGAGAATGAAGAGAACAGGTCAATTTTATCTTATAGGAAATGACTTAAAAACTAAATCCATAAAACTGTGGTGGAATTGCGATCTTTATTCCACCACATTTGAAATTTTTTTCCAGCTTCTCACCAGATCCTATTCAATTAAATGTTGCCATCCAAAAACAAACAAACAAGCCATTAAACAGCTATGTGAATGGAAAAGTAAAAAAGCTATGACTCCAAAATCGTGGCGGCTTTACAGAGGACCTCTCCCCGCTCCTGACATGTCTGTTTTAACAGCTTTATGCATTCCCCATGTAATAGCAATTCTGGAGCATCTATTTAGCAAAATTATCCTGGTGGGGATACACTTACCCTACACGAGTGCGGATACATTCTACCACTGCCGGAGTGGAAAATGTCTCTATGTTTTGATATTCCTTTATTATTTCTACTAGAAGTTACGGTAGGAATGAATTGCTATAAGCCTTCAGTGAGGGTACAGAGGGGTGTTACCAGTTGGGGTGTGTACCTGCACAGACTCACTTTATCCAATCAGTGCTGCCATTTTCAGACTGTGCAGGGACACACCCCCAACTGGTTACCTTCCCTCTGTACCCTTACTGCAGACTGCTAGCAATTATTCATAACTTCAATTAGAAATAATAAAGGAATGATACAACATAGAGCCATAAGACTAGGGGCTCCAGAATCGGTATTACATGGGGAATGCATGAAATTATCAAAACAGACATGTCAGGAGCGGTGAGAGGTCTTCTATATCACGGCCTCTTCTCATCTCGTCTCCTCTTACCTGGAGATGTCAGAGGCTGGGGCTCCTCCATCATGGCCTCCTCGTACAGATCCTCCTGTCCTTCTATATACTCCCACTCCTCCATGGAGAAATACACCGCCACATCCTGACACCTTACAGGAACCTGACAACACAATGACACCGTCATCACCCAGACCCTTTCAGTGCTGTTACTGGAGAATCTCCCAGTACTCCCAGCAGTGTCACCTCTCCAGTCAGCAGCTCCATCATCTTGTAGGTGAGCTCTAGGACCTTCTGCTCATGTATCAGGGGGGGAGGCTCTGTGATGGGGGTCCACCCTCCTGACTCCGGGATGATGGGAGTCCTCCCCTTCTTCACTAGGGTGTAATCCTGTGGATGGAGAGAGACGCTGACTCCAGATCTCCCCTCAGAATCCCTCCCGGGATCATGGCCCCATCTCCAGTAATCTAGTCCCTAGAAGCTGGAATCCTCTCCCCCTCCAGCCCTTCTGGACTCTTCTAGAGAACTCCCCATCCCCCTCCTCTGGCAGAGAGCTTCATGGTCTCCTGCTCTTACAGTAAAGACTCCTCCGCTATGTTGTGGAGAAGCCTTCTTTCCTCTAGACGTAGTGGAGGCTCCTTCTTCTAGTATCATCTAGATGTCAGACTAGTGGTAGAAATCCTCCCTCCGGGCCACCCTGCCGCCATCTCCGGGGGACACCCTGCTTACTTCCCTCCATCACTGACCATACTGGGGACCCATCTTCAGCTTCTCTGGCCCTTGGAAGGTCTGGGGGCCGTTCTCCAGGAGCCCGGACTCTTCCTGTCACTTCCTATGATGGATTCTCCTTCCCGATGTCTGACTGGTTCCAGAATACAAGAAAGAGGAGAGAAATCTAGAAAGGTTTACCTCTCCGCTCAGCAGGGAGATGATCTCCAAGGTGAGGTCTAATATTCTTCTGCTGATCTCCTTCCTGTCCATCCTTGGTGGAGGAGCTGGAGGAAATCCTCCGGGACGAGGAGAGACCCCGGGGATAAAGGGGGATTCTGGGGAGAAGAAGAGAGACTACCGACCAGGACCTGCTCTGTATCTGTGCACTGCAAGAGCTGCAGGACCTGGGATGACGTCACCACCATGTGATCAGGAGGGGCGGGGCTCAGCAGTGGGGAGAAGTGGTAATATAGGACCTGTGATGATGTCACCGTCATGTGATAAGGAGGGGCGGAGCTCAGCAGTGGGAAGAAGAGGTAATGTAGGACCTGTGATGATGTCACCATCATGTGATCAGGAGGGCGGAGCTCAGCAGTGGAGAGAAGTGGTGATGTAGGACCTGTGATGATGTCACCATCATGTGATCAGGAGGGCGGAGCTCAGCAGTGGAGAAAAGTGGTGATATAGGACCTGTGATGATGACATCATCTGACATGAGGGGATGGAGCTTTGTAAGGAGAGAGGGAAAGGAAGAAGACTGAGAGATGAAAGCCAGAGAAATGCTGGGAGTTGTAGTCATTTCCTCTTATATCTTATCCTGTAATGCCCTCTGATATCACATAACAACAGGCTGGACATGCTGGGAGTTATAGTCCTCTGATATCAAATAATGACATGCTGGGAGTAGTAGTTCTCTCCTTTTTAGAGTCGAGTGAACTTGTATTTTAAGTTCGGCGTCCAAAGTTCAGGTTCGGGTTATCGAAGCATCCCGTTATGGATTCCGCTACCACGGACCATAACGGCATTTGGAACACGGGGTGAAAGACCTGGGGTGACGTCACCGTCATGTGATCAGTGCAGGGGGCATGGCTCAGCACTGGCACTGGATTGGATAAGAGGTGATCCAGTACTGAGCCACACCCCCTGCACTGATCACATGACGGTGACGTCACCCCAGGTCTTTAGTGTTGTCCATGGTTCGGGTTCAATGAAGAATCCCCTTATGGATTCCAAATGCCGTTATGGTCAGTGGTAGCGGAATCCATAACGGGATGCTACGATAACCCGAACTTTGGATGCTGAACTTAAAATACATGTTTGCTCAACTCTTCTCCTCTTCTACCTCCTCTTGTAATGTCTTCTGATATCACATAATAGGCTGGACATGCGGGGAGTTGTAGTCGTCCCCTCATATCTCCTTTTGTAATGTCCTCTGATATCACATTACGTCCTGGACTTGCTGGAAGTTGTAGTCCTCTCTTCTTATACCTTCTCCTGTAATGTGTGAAGCATAGGGTGAAATCAGTGAGTGAGAAGGATGTTACCTACTGGGGTCCATCGGAGAGGTGCCGTGGGGTCTTCAGGGTCTCCTCCCCTGGAATTAGTCTATGGTTGTTATTCCAGGGGCGTTGGACATTGCCCAGGAGACATGGGAGGCAGCGTCATAGAGGATATGGGCCAGATGCTGGGATATATAGCTGCGGGGGTCCGGGGAAGAATAAGTGATCAGCCCGTAGAAGTGCGGAGAGTCCTTATGGTAGGAAATGAATTCTTGGCACAGTGGCGGGGTTCCTACGAGATTGTGATGTGAGATGCAAAGTCCGCCAGCCGACAGAAGAGAGCCACGGCCGGTTCATCACTTTGTCAGGCCTCATGCACACGACCATATGTATTTTGCGGAACGGAACAGCCGACCCTTAAAAGAACTGTTCTATCCTTGTCTGTAATGCTGACAATAATAGGACATGTTTTATTCTTTTGTGGAACGCAAATATGGAGACGGAATGCACACGGAGTACCTTCCGTTTTTTTTGTGAACCCATTGAAATGAATGGTTCCGCATACGGTCAGTAAAAAAACCCAGAACGGACACGGAAAGAAAACACGCCCTTAATGTGTTTCTGTCACCAGAATTAACCCTCTTAAACGGTCTGCCATTAGCGATGTGCTGATGTCCGCAGAATCCTACTCTGCTATAGTTATGTTTATTGATGCCCCCGTTACTGCACAATTCTTACTTTTCTAATATGCAAATTAGCCCCGGGGGGGGGGCATTGCTCCTGCTCCCAGAGGCTCCGTTCTCCCACCTTATTTCATGCACTGCCATCCTTGATTTACAGGCCAGCATTCGTCTTCTCCTGCCGGCCCTGTGTGCTGGTTAAACGGCACTGCACATGCGCAAGACTTAACAGATAGAAATGAGAGAACTTCAAAAATTAGTTCGGCGTTCGGGTAATCGCCGCATCCCGTTATGGATTCCACTACCGCGGACTATCCCGGCATATGGAATCCATAAGGGGCGGCTTCCACGAACCCGAACTTTGGAAAAGCCGAAGGACCTGGGGTGACGTCACCATCATGTGATCAGTGCAGGGGGCGTGGCTCAGCACGGGATTTGATCCAGTGAGATTGTTTTCTCGTGACACATTGTACTTCATGATAGTGCTAAATTTTAGTCAATATTTTTCATTTTTATTTGAAAAAAAATACCAAATTTGCTAATAAAAATTGGAAAAATTCACAACTTTCCAAATTTAAATTTCTCTGCTTTTAAAAGAGATAGTGATACCTCATATACTGGTTCCCCATATGTCTATTAGTATACTGGTTACCCTTAAATGTAAAGGCAAACAGATACTGACAGTCAGGATGCAGCGGGACACTAAAGAAGGCATTTACCAGATCTAGCACTGTGAAACACGTGGCAGTGGATGGAACTTGTGACAGTAAGGTATCTTCTGGGCATGACTGAGGGGGTACTGCTTCACTCGAGGGGGCTGACATCCTGGCTTAAGATGCACAGTGACCGGAGACACGGGGAGATTCCCTATGTCTGTTCATCATAGATTTTTTTTAATAATATGCAGAATAGAATAATTTCACTTCTTTTTGACCTAAAGCCAGAGCACACACCTCCCTGTGTCACTGTGATGATTCCATTGGTAAATCTGATTTCGCTCACAGTAAACTTGGCTGTTTGACCTTCCTCTACTAGTCAGTTTTCTATTTGGCAACACACAAGGTCAGATTTCTAGCTCACACAGACATAAATAAATATTTCCCATACATTAACACACATTGCCCTGTTATTTTCTCTTATTTTTGCAGACCTAGTACTCTCTATCACGCGCTATCACAATTTTGTGACGTCACTCCCCTCGCAGCTGCAGCCCCCACAGTATCTGATCATACCCAGCTTTCCATCTCCATATGTTCTCTATCTCAGCAAACAGAGTTCCTACGGGTTCCACGACATATTCACCAGGCAACAGCGACACGGTACCTCCCATAGGGCAGGTCACACAGATACACAGACAGACAAGACACAATAATCCTTCTGCGTTGCACCGAGCAAAAGATCACTTCATTTTCCACAATGCTTTACATGCTTACTTCCTTTTTCGTTGACTGTCCACTCACTCTGTTCACCAATGTTTTGGCTGTCTTATCCTCTGGGTATACTAAAATTATTCTCCATTGTTCTTCAACTGTACCAGAACAACTATAGAAAGTAACAAAAATTCACAGACGTCTGTTTTCCCCCCCAGTCTCCACAGAGTTTCCTCACTATTCACCTAGTGTACTCTGTACTGAGATTTATTATACAAATCAAGTCTATGAACCGGACATCGGAGTCCAAGGACTTTGATTTGCCTTTCTATAATGTTTTCCAATTTTCCAAACACAGTAAAGAACAAACAAAACGTATACCGTGACTCCTAAAGCCAGACCAAAAACATCCCAATCAAAATTACTCATGATCAAAACTAAACCCAACAATTAAGGTATTTTTATGGTTCTTTATCAATATAGACTCGACTGTGAAAGGACTTTATACGTACGTTCCTTCAAGAATCCCTCGAGCTAGACAACCGGTCAGGGAGGCACAGATACAATTTAAGATAAAGTCTCTTAACCTTACAGCGCTGTATTTTTATCTGTATGTCCCGATCCGGCTTATCCAAGTTGTTGGGAGATCAATGAATTGTCCTTTAGTTGACCCCACGTTGGGCGCCAAGTTTGTCGGGGCAAACCTCCACCTCTATAATTGTCAGGGTCCAAATTCCAATTGAAATGTTATTATGAGCTTGATCAGAGAGCTGACAGACGTACTTGCTGAATCAGATACCCTCTTACTTTATTAGACACCAGCATACATCTTTAAATCATTTTGACAATCATAATCACATCTGGCACACTGCCAAGGGGGTGGAAATTGAAACTAACGATTTAATTGGTTATTCATATAAGACAATATTTCCGCACTACACTAACAAGATTCTCATAGTAAGAAAAAGTTTTCTGTAGCATCTTATCTCAGAGCTGACATTCCTTATTAGTACATCCTGAATCTCAGACAGAACATAACCTTGTGGAAAATGTCAAACTCTGATAAGAAATGGGGGAAAACTACCTTGTCCTTGCTTCTCAGCTTGGCTCAGTAATTTTCCACAAGTGCACAAAATTTAGGACATATTAAGATAAACTGGATTCTCATTCCTCACATATGCTACAGAAGACAGTATACTGTATATATACATTACAGAAGACAGTATACTGTGTATTTAATCTTTCATTATATGGGGACATCAATATCAGATGTTCATTTCAAGTGTTTTCTATTTTTCAAGTCCTTTTAAAAAACAAGCTATATAGAAAGCTATAAGAAAATTGACCTGAAAAAGTATTTTTAAAATAATTCTGTTTGTGAAACCACAGTAAAGACCTAAGATTAGCATCCCGTGCTTTTGTTTTGGAACAATTGATTAGAACATGGCTAGGGTATAGTCAAACACAGCGGATTTGTGGCAGAAATAAAAAACTGAAAATCTGTAATACAAGTTAAACTAGGACTAGGCCCTTGGAGCTCTACAAGGGGGCCAAATGGGGAGCAGAAAGAGCCCCCTCTGTGTAACTACTCAGATGTGATCACTACTGACCACAGCATCTGAGAGGGTAGAAGGCCTGCATCAGAGTTATCTCATTGTACTGACGTGGAGAGCTTATGAATCATGACCTGTGTCTGTAGGTCTCGTGTTATGAGGAGATGCTGCACTCGGGGGGTACACACTTCTACGTGGTCACACTTTATTATGCAGCTGAATATCAGTTCCATTCACCTGAATGGGACTTGGAGAAATCCATGTGCTTGCCAACAACACAATCCCATTTAGAACAGATTTTCAGTCACCGAAAGTTTCTGCAGCAAAACCTTGTGTGTGTGTGTAAAGGTGCACAAAAAAACATCTGTAAACAGTGGGGCTGGTCAGTAACACACAACGGGGCGGTATGTTATACCCTTCAGTGTGGCTATAAACCACCAGAAGATGTGTGATAGCATTATTATATATAACGTTCCACATGAAGACCCCGATAGTGAGGTGACAGCACAGAGATGTTCTGCTCTAGGACTGCTTCACTACATCAGGATCTGGGCAGCTTATCATCATAGACTCCACTGTAAATTCTTCACTGTACCAGAGGCTGCAGGAGGACAAAGTGAGACCATCTGTCAGAAAGACTGAAGCTCAAAGTAGACCTGACAACTGGGCATGACCCCAAACATAGCAAGAAACCCACCAAGGAATGGTGGAGAAAAATCTGGAATGGTCAAGAAAAATCCTAGTTCTAAATCCCATGAAGATGCTGGGGGAGATGTGAACCGGGCTCTGCATGCTCTCCATGTACTGCTGCTCATACTACATTTACGCCATACTGCGTATATCTGACCGACCATTAACCTATTGTACAGTTTATTGATCAATAGAGTATTAACAGCTGGTATAAAAACTAAAAGGAATAGTCATATAAAAACCAAAAAACACAGGTGCATATATTCAAAACTTTGACCATATGGCCATGGTTCCCTCTCTGTTTGCTATATATGAAGTGGATTACCAAGATCATCCTCTCCTCCCACAAAGCAAACAGTATGGAAATTCCATATATAATCCTTATGTAATGCATATGTTTCCTGCGATCCAGTTAGATCCGATCCTACTAACCGGTATTGTACTGATGTTAAGATACCGTGTATAAATTAGGATGGAACTTATACATTCATCTAGTGTCTTTTTTCTTTACCGATTGATAAGAAACTTATCACCACTATGTGAACAAATAGTCACTTCCAGTAGACACTTTGTATTGCGTTGCAGGTATACTGTCAATATACCAATTTCTGGATCTCCTTTATGATGGTGACCATATATATGCAATAAAGATCGAGAGTCTCTACTCACTGTTTGGGGTAATATGCTCCCACGTGGTAGCTGCAGCGCTCATCCTAGGTTCAGCGTCTCTCACAACAATCTCTCCAACACGGACAGCGATACCTGTTTTGTAGCAGTTGAATCCCGGCGTCCCACGTGATACTCAGTGCTCTATTTTCTGACTGCCGAGAATTCAATTATGCAGGATATCTCACGTGTTGTCCACGGAGTACTCCACAATGTATTTGTTCTTCATCCAAAGTCAGTTTTTTTTATCAATGGGTCAGTGGGTTGTTTTAGTGGGTCTTACGTTTTTGCACATTATTGCCAATATTGCCAGACGTGTTTCGAAGTTATGCTAACTTCTTCTTCAGTGGCCATAATTGTTGCAAAGTCCTTTCCACTTATATACCCACTTTCCGATCCCATCTTAAGCCCCCACTGGATTTGTTCTCTCTTCAATATTGTTTTATCTCCATATTTATTCATATTTTTCAGGCAAACTGTGTCATATATTTCAAGGAATAATAATGTGATCTTTCTTTAATTATTAACTGTAAATTGTCTATTAACGTACAAATCATTTGTATAAAACGCACTGCGGTTTCGATGCATTTCTAATGCGTTTTTTTAATCTACATATGCGTTTTTTGTCTATAGTTGCTCTTCCTCTATAATGACACTCCACATTTATTCTTTCCAAATAATGCATATAAATATGAAAAATATAAAACATAAAAAAAATATAAAAAAATACATAAAAAACTGTAAAAATAGAAAAGAAGACCACATAGCACAGAAAAACATAGAAAAGATAGATATGGCATCTCTATTGAAGATAGCGAACATAACTGACTTATTTATTTATAACATTCTTCTATCATTTCATTTTCATAACTTTCTTCGCTCTTCCTATTATTTTACGATACTTCCTATTATGTGAGGAAAATATGGAAAGATGTGAAGGGATTCCTTTTATTCATGCCAAGAATAATGTGCTTTTGCTATATGGATTAACCTTTAGTTACCCAATAAATTTGACTTAATTTGCATCTTCAAGGAGTGTGCCGCAGTATTACTGAGTTAGTTACTGGGCGAAGAGTCCTTCTGTGAGCACCTTCGAATCGTAAGGTGTGCACTACCACTGATATTTGGACAATTTCAAAAATCTTCTCTCTCATAACATTTACCCCAATCCTAACAAGAATTTGGATTTTCTCTGGCTTATCTGACTATTTGCACTTATTTTCACAAAAAATTTTGCATGTTTACACCACTCACAGCACTGAGAAAGTGGGTGTTCTTAGCCTATCGAGCCAATTTAAGCCAGATGTAATGTGTCATCAGAAAATGACCTTTTGTTTAAATCAGGTTTTTATGTTCAACATATTTTTAAAGAATGTTTGAAAGGTATTTTTAATTTTATAAGTCAATGTCTATAAACAAAACCATAAAATTCAGCAGTTTTCACAAAAGCCACAAGTCCAAATAATTGGCACCACTTCTTGCTTTTTAAAGATCACTCTACTGCAGTTATCTGCTTATCTGTCATTCTAATCCTGCCTGTAATAATATCACCTCTATGTATAGATAAGGCAGGATCCACCAGTCACAATAGATGCTATCACAGCTTATCTACTCCCCATCCTGTACAATGACCTCTATACAGGTCAAAGAGCATGCCCAGAAAACTCTGCCGTAGAAGTCAATGAGGTCCCCTCCTGACTGGTGTGTCTACGGCCCATGGGGCTGCCCCCATAATCATGTTCAGGAAATATAATAAATAAATCTGCAAACTACTCTTTAGGAAGTGGAAAACACTGTCTCAATCTTACTCAGTAATGGGGTGGCATAGAAAGTGGAGTAACGGTTGAAGACAGAAGTGTTAGAGACAAAAAGATAAACCAAATTTTTCAAAGAACATACAACATTTAATACATTTGGTACAAATTATGGCAACACAGGCTCCTACAATATGGACTGTAAAAATTCCACACATGATAAATGCTCCCAGTGTTCTCATACAAAGATCAAAATGGCTTCTGTCTCATGTGACTTCTCTCATGTTGAACAAGAACAGATTTATTTGTAAATCTTTTCCCACATATCGGACATTTATACAGCTTCACCCGTGTAAATTCTCATATGATAATGGAGTTTAATTTTTTCTATAGAACATTTCCCACATTCTGAACATGAATATATCTTCTCTCCCCTTTGTGAATTCTCTGATGTCTAACAAGATTTGATTTTCCTGTAAAGCATTTCCCACATTCTGAACATGAATACGGCCTCTCTCTTGTGTGAATTCTCCCATGTTTACTAAGATATGATTTACTTGTAAAACATTTCCCACATTCTGAACATGAAAACGTCTTCTCTCCTGTGTGAATTCTCTGATGTATAAGTAGACTTGACTGATTAGTAAAACATTTCCCACATTCTGAACATGAATATGGTTTCACCCCTGAGTGACATCTCTCATGACAAACAAGATATGATTTCTTTGTAAAACATTTGCCACAATCTGAACATGAATATGGCTTCTCTCCTGTGTGACTTCTCCGATGTCTAACAAGATTTGGTTTACTTGTAAAGCATTTCCCACATTCTGCACATGAATATGGCTTTTCTCCTGTGTGTATTCTCTGATGTGTAATTAGATTTGATTTATTTGTAAAACATTTTTCACATTCTGAGCATGAATATGGCTTCTGTCCTGTGTGAATTCGGTGATGTATAACTAGACTTGATTTTTCTGTGAAACATTTCCCACACTCTGAACACGAATATGGCTTCTCTCCTGTGTGAATTCTTTTATGTTTTCCAAAATGTGTTTTATCTGTAAAACATTTCCCACATTCTGAACATGAATATGACTTTTCTCCTGTGTGAATTCTCTTATGTTTTGCAAAATGTGTTTTATCTTTAAAGCATTTCCCACATTCTGAACAGGAATATGGCTTCTCTCCTGTGTGACTTCTCTCATGTATAATAAGATTTGATTTATTTGTAAAACATTTCCCACATTCAGAACATGCATATGGCTTCTCCCCTGTATGAATTCGCTCATGTTTTACAAGATCTGATTTCTGAATAAAACATTTCCCACATTCTGAGCATGAATATGGCTTTTCCCCTGTGTGAATTCTCTCATGTTTTACAAGATCTGATTTCTGAATAAAACATCTCCCACATTCTGAACATGAATGCGACTTCTCTCCTGTGTGAATTCGTCTGTGTTTTAAAAGACCTAAGCTTTTTGTAAAGTGTTTTCCACATTCCTCACATTTATACCTTTTACCCCCTTTCTGCCCGGTACTTGTGGTAACAATCTGTGATCGGTCAGGAGAAGGTTCCTCATGATTAGGAGGATTATATGATGGCTTTGTACTGTGAAGTCCTGGATGTACATTACAGGTAACTAGTTTTTCTCTTGAAGAGTGATGCATGATATCTTCATCTTCTTCTTTATAATCTGGAGATAACATGACATTTCCTTCAGATTTCTTACTGGGATTTTCTGTTAGGATTAAAAATGGATTTTTTGATTAGGCGATTGATTTACGATGTCCAGCAGACCTCTGGGATGTCTACCATAAACTAACTCGAATGGAGAAAACCCAGTGGAAGCTTGCGGTACCTCAAGGATTGCAAACATGAAATATGGCAAGAGAACATCCCAGTCCCTCCCATCCTTACTTACCACTTTTTTAGCGTACTCTTTAGAGTTTTGTTAAACAGCTCTAGGAGTCCTGTCTGGGGTTGGTATATAGATGTGCGATATTAAAGAGCTTGGTAACTTCTTTGGTGACTTTTGACATAAACAGGGTACTCTGACCCGTGAGGATCTCCTTGGGTATTCCCACTTGGCAAAATTTGGCGAACATCTCTTTGGCAATTAACTTTGCCGACATGTGCTGCAGTGGGATGGCTTCAGGATACCAGGTAGTGTAATCCATGACTACCAGGATATGCCCTAGTGCGGACTTAACTAAAGGACCTACCAAATCTATGACAATCCTTTCCAAGAGTATCTGTATGATGGGTAGAGGTATCAGTGGACTCCTAAAATGTGACATAGGAGCATGTATTTGACACTCTGGACATGATTCACAATACCTATTTACTTTGTGGAATACCCCTGGCCAATAAAAGCGCTGCAGGATGCAATCCAGCTTTTTCTTAGCTCCTAGGTCAGTGATGGGCAAAGTGCGGCTCTCCAGCTGTTGCTAAACTACAACTCCCACCATGCCCTGCAGTAGGCTGATAGCTATAGACAGGCTTTGCATGCTGGGAGTTGTAGTTCTGCAACAGCTGGAGAGCCGCACTTTGCCCATCACTGTCCTAGGTGCCCACCCATGGTCATGTGCTAGCTCCGGCACCGTCTGGCGATAAAGCTGGGGTACAATTAATTCTTCACCCGCACTCTGTCGACCCTATATAATAACTCCTGGTTGACAGCCATGTGGGTAAACACCTGCTCAGCTCCTGGGCGCTGTGACACACCATTTATTGCATCAACATTTTCTCTGGCACGTTCCAGAGAGGGATCCTGGAGTTGTGCAGTACCAAAGTTGTCGCGGGATACCTCCAAATCAGACACCTGGTCCTGTTAGAGGCTCCTCACCTTCACCTGCCATTACCTCTAGGGGAAAAAAGTAGCTAACACATACATCTATGTTGGTCACCCCTACGACAGGAACCCCAGAGTCTGGGTCACTTGGTTCAGGTTCCAGGTCCTGACCATTCTATACCTGTTGTACATCTGAGAGACTACCCTTGCACAATCTCTTACAGACCACGGCAAGTCTCTTCACACTCACACTCCCTCTGCACAGGCATCTATCAGGCCAGTGGATCGCTCTTTGGAGACTCAGAGACCATGTGTCGTCGCCCAGGGAATTTGGCTGCAATATCTGCAGAGAGAACGTCTGGAGCCTTCAGAAGACACGAACCATCAGCACATGGTCTTCCCTGTTACTATACGTTCTCTGCCCCATGAGTGGCCGGATCTGAACACACCCAAGTCTGCCGTGTCCTTCCACCATCGGGGAGCCGTGTGGACCACGCTCCTCCGAGTGCACAGTAACGTCAATGTTGCCGGTAACGGATGCGCTTTCCTTCATCAGGGGCGATATCCTGCTCTCCTTATGTCCCCTCCTGCCAGTCTCCATTTAAATGCAAACAACTCCACTCTTCAGTCCATCAGGGATCAGCGAGTTCATATTCAATATCCACTTTGTTTCCAATCAGGACATAATTTTAACGAGTCTCCCCCTGTCCATCCATGGGTTGCTGTCGGAGTCCCTCCATGGTCTTCTCTTATTCTTCGATGTAATGGCCTCTTAGTCCTCTCCACATGCACTTCATTACACACACACCTCCGAATCTACATCACCCCTTTAGTCTGCCATATAATATGGTCTCGGATTCTTGGACTATAACTCCCAACACTACTCTCTGTCTCCACATTGGGGTTTTTTGTTCCAAATCCCTACAACCTTATAACATGTGTTCCTCTCTAGTTCGCCGCCTCTTATCTGCTCTTCCAATAATCCCTTCCCGTATCCTTTACTCTGAGTTCCCTTCCTGACACATTTGCTGCCGCTTCATAATCGTCCTTTTTACCGTGATTCCTCCTCATGAGAATGAGCTGATTTTTGGGATGTTCTGCAGCCATTTGGTGAGACGACTGCTTCTCTTGGATATAAAACTGTTTCAGTCAGTTGGTTAAGAATTGATTACGGAATTTAGAATATGAAAGAAAGAATAAAAAATGCGCAAATATAATAGAGAATCTCCCATTCGAAGAATTAAATGATGAGAACAAGGTAACAGAGGAACATGGGGCTGTGGATGAAACCAATGGGGATGAGATGGACGAATACGATAATGCAGTGAAGTGTGTGAATAATACACCATATATACCACTGTCCCGGAGATAACAATAAGGAAGCTGATAGGAAGTACCAGAGGGCGATAGAGCGATATCTAATAGATACGAGATATTAGAAGAGGGAGAAATCACAAGGAACACTGATGAAATCTTAGATAGTCAACCTAAAGAAGAAAGAAAGTGAAAGGGCAAATAGTAGTGGAATTACACAGAGAGGAGGAAAATGAGAAAAGAGAGGGGGGGGGGGTGAAAAAACAAAAGGTCGTGGAAAAAAAACTGTTAAACATGATGTTTTTCACAAAGAAACAGAAGGGGGGGGGGGCAACTCCTCAAAAATAAAAGGCAAGCAAAATTAACTCAGAGGAGGAGGAGTAACAACAAAAAATGTATAATCTAAGTAAATGGTCACTGACTGAAGGAAAGAACGAGCTATTGGTGAAAGGTCTCAAAATTCATGAGGGAAATAGCCCTCAAAAAGTGTTTAAAAAAAAAAAAAGGACAAAAACAAGTAGATAGTAAGGATAAGCATGAAAAGAAGCAGATTATACGCTGAAATCCACTTTTCACCCAAATGAATGAAAATACGGAGTCTTTAAACGCCTTTCAACATCTGGTGATCAGGGATTTGAGGAATGTAAATACAACTCGGAATAAATATAAAAAATTCGGAGGAAACCTCACCAAAAAAAAAAAAAAGCGACCACTATCAGGAGGACCACTATCAGGAGGAAGCCCCGAGATTATTACAAGATAAAAAACCTATAAAACCTAAAGAAGGACCCTACAAACAGATTGAGAAATAAACGGGATATAATAATAAAACATGGGAAAGAAGTGAGAAGTTGACTAGGTGTGTAGACCAGCATCTGCAGCCACGCATGAGGTTGATGCCGACAAACCTCAAAGACACCAAACATATTCTCCAGCTACTAGAAGAAATACAATGGGAGAAGCACTTAATACAGGGATATTGGATGTCACCTCGTTATATACAGTAATAGAGAACAAAAAAGGATGTGAAGCGTCCAAAAATTAGTATTACAAACCGGTAATTCGGTTTCCTGGAAATCTCCATGACAGCACATCCTGACTTTCCTGATAGGACAGAAAAACCACAGACGTTTAAATCCCCTCCCCTTCCCTCCACCACCAGTGTATTTTTAATGGACACCAGGATGAAGGAATAATAAAACAAAACGTAAAGAAGATAGGGTGGGAAATATGTACTGTCATGGAGACTTCCAGGAAACCGGATTACCGGTGAGTGTAATACTCATTTCCCCAGTCGACTCCATGACAGCACATCCTGAGAATTAACAAAGAAAAAAATTCTAGAGAGGGACTAAAGCATAAAGGACCTTGTGTCCAAAGGCCATATCCTATCACTGGCAAACACATCTAAATTGTGGTGTTTTGTGATAGTTTGGGGCCTCTTCCAGGTAGCGGCCCTACAAATCTGTTATAAGGAGGCCGAAGATCTCTCCACCCAAGAAGCTGAAACAGCCCTAGTAGAGTGAGATCTAAGGAAAAGGGGGCCTCCTTTCCTTCCGCCTTGTATGCTTCAGTAATGGCCGTTCTTATCTAGCGGGAAGTTTAACTTTTTGACGCTTTTTTTCCTTTATTTGATCCGCAGAATTGTTACTTTCCAGTACTGCAAGACTGAACGTCTGACATCTAGATTATGGTATGTAGCCTCCTGATTATTAGTAGGATTGGCACAAAAGGATGGTATTATGATGTCTTGGGACCTATGAAAGGAGGTGACCACTTTAGGTTAAAAAAAAACTGGGGTCTAGTTTGAAAACTAATTTGTCCTCAAAATGCTCAGAAAGGGTTGTTGAATGAAAAGAGCTTGGAGCTCGAAGACCCATCTAGCTGAAGATATGGCTACTAGAATAATGGTTTTCAGTGTGAGCCATCTAATGGTTAAAGACTCTAAAGGCTCAAAAGGGGAAGATGAAATACCTAATAGAACCGTATTCAGATTCCAAGGTGCTACCAAGTTTTTTTTATTGTAGGTCTAATCCTATCTGCTGCTTTCAAAAACCTGGCCACCCAAGGTACATCAGTTAGGCTGGTGTTGTACAAGGCACCTAGAGCCGAGACCTGAACTCTAAGGGTGTTTAGGGCTAGAACCAAATCTAAACCCTCCTGAAGGAACGCTAAGATGAGAGGAATAATAGGGGATGACTGATTGAACTTCTCCTCGCTACAGGAAGCAAACTTCTTCTATACTTTTAAGTAAGCTCTAGACGTATTCGTTTTTCTGCTGAGCAACAAAGTTCTCACTACCCTTTCGGACAGACTTAACCTGAGCAGCATGGATTCCTCAGAATCCATGCTGACAATTTGAGAATCCGGGCATCTGGATGGCAAATCGGGCTCTGGGTCAATAGATCCGGTCTCTGGGACAGAAGAATAGTCTTCCTGACTGAGGGATCTGAGAAGCCCAAACCAACCTCTCCTGGGCCAATAAGGCACCACTAGGATCAGAGTACACTTCTCTCTTTTGCAGGACTCTGGGAATCAGTAGAAATGGAGGGAATGCATACACTAGGTCTGTAGACCAGTTGTGACAGAAGGCATCCACTTTGTGATTCCTCCTTGAAGCAAAGAAGTCGAGAGCCGGAGTTCCCGACTGATTTGTGACCGAATGAAAAGCTTCTCGACATACGGACTATTCGCCTGGTTCTAAATTTCGTCAGCTGAGGAAATTTGCTTTTGTATTGAGTGATCCTTTTAGGTGTACCGTTAAAAAGGAATGTCACATTCTTTTCTGAGTAACTGAAGATTTGGTGTGACAGATCTTGTAGATGACTGTGTGGATGACTGTGTCTCGTTCCCCCCTGGTTCTGAATGAACGCTACACCACTGTCGAGTTGTCTGAATGTACAAAGACATAATGATCTTTTATATGACTTTGAGTTGTTCCATATTGCTGTTCTTTCCTTGTAATTGGATGAAAGACGTTTTATGGCGTTGGACCAGGTCCCCTGAAACACTTCTCGAGCTGCATTGGCTTCCCAGCCCCAGGAGCTTGCGTCTGTTAAGAAATGGCTGTTTTCTGTTGCTAAAATACTCAGTTTTCTAGGTTTCTATCCTGACGCCACCAATCCAGAGTGTTCCTGAACTCTTTGTTCAGGATAATCTTCTGCTCCAGAGCCATTTGAGATCTTTTCATTTTCTGAGAACAAACTGCTAAAAAGGTCTCATGTGGAACTAGGCCCAGGCTACCACGGGTATACATGAAGACAGGATTCCTAAAATCTTCATGCTTTCCCTGATCGAGCACATCAGGCTTCTCTGGAATTGCCGTATTTTGTTCTTTAGATCCTGAATATTCTGATCAGGGAGAACGATCTCTGAAGATTGGAATGTAGCAAAATTCCAAGGAATATTTTCCGACTCTCTGGTAATAGTCTGTATTTATCCCAATTTATTACCCATCCCAAAGTCTGGAGGTGGGACAAGAAGGACTGCAGATGATCCTAGAGAAGGTCCCTGTTGTCTGCCACTATTAACAGATTGTCTAGGTATGGGATTACTAGTATACCTTTCTGTCTGAGACTTACTACTTCCGCTATGATTTTGGTGAATATCCTGGGAGCTAACGAGATACCAAACGGGAGACAGGTAAACTGGAAATTATGAGTGTGGACCTGTAGTAGAACTGCAAACTGGAAAAGACACCTAGATTTGGGATGGGTTGGAATGTGGTAATAGGCATCCTTTAGGTCTAGTGTGGCCGGATAAATTTTACAGCAGACTTCACCGTCTCCATCTTAAATTTTTGATATGAAATAAATCTATTCAGTGGTTTTAGATTTATTATAGTCCTGAATTTTCCATTTGTTTTTTTTTTCATGACAAAGAGTCTTGTGAAGGATAAGAATCCATTTTGTATAAATATGTCTTCCATCTTGTGCATATGGGGAAAAATTACTAAGCCAGCTGTGAAGACATGGCAGATTCGGTGTATAGATAGCTACAAGGCCAAGGAAGCCGCCCCCTCGCTCCCTTATCAGAGTTTGACATACAATAGAGAGTTATGATCTTTCTGAGTTTTGGGATGCGCTGCTAACGAATACTAACCTTGAGATAAGATACTACAGAAGTTTTTTTTTAACCATTAAAACATTGTAAGTATAATGCGGAAGTATTGCCTTATAGGAATAACTAATCAAATCATTAGTTTCAATTTCGACCCCGGGGGCCTGTTTTGTCTATGATTATCTGTAGTGTTATAAAAATGTATGCTTGGCGTGGCCTGAGCATGGACGCGTGAACAGCCAGACTTCAGAGCTCCCGGACCCTGGGCCCTTTGACTTACCTTTATTCAGCCCTAACTGGCCTTGTCCTCCGCAAATGGGCATGGTGAGACGATCTGGACGTCGGGGGACCCAATTTGTCCCATCGGAGCCACGAATCGCCAGGTTCTTTTCACAGCAGCGGCCTCCGACATCGGGTGCAGGCGCATCCAAGATGGCGCCGATTGAAGGGACTGAACCGGCCACAGCGCTGCAGGTGCGGCACTCTCCATCACACAGCCCTGATGACCGGAGCCCCAGCTCAACTCTCGCCACCGGTCTACCTAGGGAGGGGACGCATATGTCCTCACTAGTGCCCTCATTTATTTTAGGCCCCGACATGCGATCTCTGCAGCAGCAGGCCTCCTTCTCTTCAGGGCCGGCGCCACAAGGTACAGACGCAGAGGTGGGCCCAGCTCTGATCTCTCCCCACCAAGTTATACTGGGGGAGCAGGCACCTATATCGTCTGCTACCTCCACAACGGCCAGAGGGGTCTGTCACCTTAACACCTCACCTTTGGCTATGGCAGGCCCTCAGTTACCGCCGCAACAGGCCCACTTGGAGGAGACTCCTCACACGACCCCAATGCATTTAACAGCTCAGGAAGGGGTTTGTACAGTGTCAGGGGACCCCGCACCAGTGCTCCTAATGTCTCAAGCTCTGTCAGCCACACCTGTTATCTTTCGCACCCATTCAGCCTCAGAGGCCTCGGATTCTTCCTCCTCGGCCACCTCTTCTGCAAGTAGACGGTCTAAGCGGCCTAAATTGCGTGATATATGGTCGCTGCTCAGTACCCTTCCTACTAAAACAGATCTGGAATCGATGCTTGTGCAGCTTGAATCTAAACAAAACAAGGCCATTGCTGCAGTTAAATCAGATGTTGGCGTAATTTCTACTAAATTGACTGCTCAGGAACAACGGTGTACCTCACTGGACTTTCGCTTAACACAGGTGGAGGAGAGTGTAGCTTATCAGAAAGCCCTAAACAGACACCTACTGCTTCAGCTTGATGACCAAGAGAACAGAGGGCAGCGCAACAATCTTAAACTGCGGGGGATACCTGAAGAAATCCAACCCTCTGACCTACGTAAATCTGTGACGGCTATTTTTAACACACTCCTGGATAGACCAGAAGAGTCTGAAATTGAATTGGACAGGGTACATCGTGTCATGGGACCTCGTCGGGCGGGTGCCCCTAACCCACGAGATGTGCTGTGTCGCGTTCACTTCTTCAGAGAGAGGGAGGAACTGCTACAAAGGGCATGGCGGCGAGGGCCGTTACCTTTTGCAAACTCACATGTCCAGATTTTGCCGGACGTATCCAGAAGAACACTGGCGATGCGGCGCACTCTGAAACTAGTCCTCCAAGTCATTACCGAGGCCGGGGCCTCCTATAGATGAAGACATCCTTTCCATGTGATTGTTCGCAGAAATGGAACCACTTTTGCCCTCCATTCGCCTGACCAAGTGGAGGACCTGGCGAAATTCCTGGATATTCCACCTCTGTCGCTGCCGAACTGGTGGGATGTCCCAATTTTACTGACTTCCACCTCTACCTATCCTAGCCTGCAGAGTGTAGATAGCGGGCAGGCTCCACCTCGAGAAGTGTCAGGGGGGACCCGAGTGAGTGCCCCTAGTTTTGCTCCAGATCAGTCAGCATAGGGTGGGTATTGTGATCCCCCCCGGGCATAGGATGTTACATGTCGGTCCTGGAGAGCCCGTACGGGACTCTCTAGGTCCTAATTGCTCACTGTTGTTATGAGGTTCATATGCGATTGTCTCTCTGTACCTTTATTGCTGAGGTTGATTTTTTCACTTTGTTTATCCTGGGTCCAGGGAAAGGGACGCATTCTCTGAGTGCTCTCCCTCTCTCCGACTAGGCAGGCGAATCTTGGACGGCTCCGTTTGAGTCTCCCAAGAAACGCATAGTGGGGACCTCCCCACCTTATTTTATTTTATTTTTTTCTGCGGAAGCAATTCTGCAGTTCTGTTCTACCCCTCCTGGTGTAGCTAAGTTGGGGTAATAGTGTAAAGTCTTGTTTGTTGGTCTTGTCTTCCCCTTGTTCCTTTTGTTCCCTCTGCTTGTTGACTGGTGTTTTCTCTCTTTCTTTTTCTTCACAGATCGAACCCATGACTTCTATTCAGTTTGCCTCTCTCAACGCCAACGGTCTAAACACACCTGAGAGACATTCCTCCCTTCTCCGGCTCCTTTGGAGCAAAAAGGTACAGGTTGCTTTTATTCAGGAGACCCACTTCCGCAGGGATGCTATGCCTTCGCTTAAATCCCCTAGATACCCAGATACATACCATAGTTGTTTCTCGGGGTCCAAGTCGAGGGGTGTGAGCATTCTCATTGCCAGATCGGTTCCCTGGGAATTCTTAGATGTCCGTACAGATGATAATGGCCGTTTCCTGTTTCTTAAGGGACGTCTGGCTGGACAATTGTACACCCTAGCGAATGTGTACTTACCCAACACTAAACAACTTAGGGCATTGACTGGAATTCTGTCCCGCTTGGATGACTTTGCGGAGGGCGTCCTGTTGGTCTGGGGGGATCTCAATGTGGCCCTGGACCCGGTCGTGGATGTTTCTAGGGGGACCTCCCACCTAGCCTTCTCTTATCTCCGAGGCATAAAACAGCGTCTTCATTCCCATCAACTCATAGATACATGGCGGATACTAAATCCTGAGGTCAAAGACTTCACATTTTATTCGGCAGCGAGGGTCTCCTATTCCAGACTTGACTATTTTTTACTGAGACACTCAGCGGTGTCTCTTTTAGCCTCATCCGTGATTGACCCTTTGACCTTTTCAGATCATGCGATGCACCACGTTTCTTTAAAATCCCCTCTACCTGCTCCGAAGTCTTGGCAGTGGCGCTTAAATGAGTCCCTGCTGCAGGACTTGGAGGTTGTACAAGCAGTCCACACTGAGATTTCTCAGTACTTTGAAACTAATCAAACGGATGATGTGTCGCCTATTTCGGTTTGGGCGGCACATAAATGTGTCATTCGCGGGGAGTTCAAACATGGAGCGAGGCGTAATAATAGAAAAGGCGGCGGAAATCTCTCACCTCTTAGCGGAAATAGTTCAATTGGAACAGGCCCATAAAAAAATCTCATTCGATGTCTGTCCGGTCCTCTCTACTCCTGGCCAGAAATAAGCTAAAGGAGAAATTAGACGTACGTACAAAAAACATCCTAGCTAAAGGACGTCTATATTTTTTTGAGTTTGGTAATAAAAGCAGTAAACTACTTGCCAGGTTGTTGCGGGAGCAGAGAGCAAGGTATTATATTCCTCGTATAGCTACTGCCCGAGGTTCCCTAGTTAATGACCCCACTGCTATCGCGGAAACGTTTGCTCAGTATTACCAGTCCTTGTGCAATCTTCCACAGTCCTCTGTAGCCAGGGATTCCTTGAGTGCGGCAATGGACCAGTACCTAGATGACTCAGGCATGCCTAAGATACCTATAGATACCCTCCAAGAGCTAGACAGACCGATCTCTGTGGAGGACTTAGGTGAGGCTTTAAAATCTATGCAACCTAGTAAGACCCCTGGCCCGGATAGGCTTCCAGCCTCTTATTACAAAAGATTTCTGCCTCTCCTTCAGGTCCCTCTAACAAAGGCACTGAATGTACTCAGCACAGGCAGTTCCCTCCCTGCAGATATGTCACATGCACATATCACTGTAATACACAAAGAGGGAAAGGACCCCACTATCTGTGGCAATTACCGCCCCATTTCCTTGCTGAACATGGACATTAAATTGTTCGCTAAAATACTGGCCACACGGCTAGTCACGTTGCTTTCTGACCTCATACATAATGACCAGGTGGGTTTCATTCCGTCCAGAGAGGCGAGGAACAATACCACGAAGGTAATTAACTTAATCCATCTGGCTAGAACCCGAGACTCTCTGCTCTGTCTTTTGTCTACGGATGCTGAAAAGGCCTTTGACAGGGTGGGGTGGCCTTGGATGTTTGCGGTGTTGCGATACATTGGTCTTTCCGGACCCACCTTAGCATGGATCAAAGCTCTCTATGAGTCCCCATCAGCTGCTACGAAGGTAAATGGTGTATTCCCCTCGTCTTTTGCTGTGCGGAATGGGACCCGTCAAGGGTGCCCTCTCTCTCCTTTGATTTTCGTTCTCACTCTAGAGCCTCTACTGAGGTCTATTAGACAGAACCTGAATGTTTCGGGCCTCTTGATTGAGGGCACAGACTTTAAGATAGCAGCATAAGCGGACGATTTAATGTTCACGCTTACTAATCCTAGGATCTCTTTTCCGAATTTGATGAAGGAGTTTCAAGCCTTCCAACACTTATCAAATCTGAAGATTAACTTTCAGAAATCTGAGGCCCTAAATATCTCACTGCACAGGTCTGTTGTGTCTGACTTGACCGCTTCCTTTCCATTTAAGTGGGCTACTGGAGCCGTAAAATATCTAGGCACGTTTGTCCCCTCGGATCTAAAGGAACTGTACCAGCGGAATTATGTCCCTCTCCGAGAACGAATCAGGGAGAACCTTAGGAGATGGTCAAAGGGTCTGCACACTTGGTTTGGGAGATGTGCTATTTTTAAAATGAATGTTCTCCTGAGGATATTATACCTGTTTCAGACCCTTCCCATTAAACTCCCCCCTGACTTCTTCAATAAGATTCACGGTGACTTATTCAGATTTATCTGGGCCAAGGGAAGCCCGAGACTGGCTAGAACCCTCTTACATATTCCTAGGGACAAGGGAGGGTTAGGGGTTCCTGACTTACGTAAATATTACTCGGCATCCTTGCTTCAGAGGATAGTGGACTGGTGTCGACATATAAAGTTCAAGCAGTGGATATCCATTGAACAAATATGTTCGGATGCCCCTTTGGACTCTCTACCCTGGGCAGATGTGAAAACTCCCTCAGCGCTTTCCAGTCATCCTACAATAGGCCCTATCATTGTTTAATTTGGCAAAATCAGAGACAGTCCCCAGATCTCACCTCCCCCTTCTCCATTGTTTTCCATTTTGGGTAATCCTACCTTTCCGGCGATTTGGAGGAGCGGTCCATTTCAGCGGTGGCGGGCGACCGAACGTCTTCGAGACCCTTTTTTCAGAACCTCGGGCAGATGGCTTACATATGACGAATTACTGAAATTGACAGACCCTTTCCCCCTGGGTTCCTGGAGATCCAGACAATTGGCCCATTTTCTTTCCTCTCTCCCAGCCTCGACAGGATTTGACGGGACTCTCACCTTCTTCGAGAAAGCGGGTATCGGGTCGGGTTTGTACCATCACTCCCTATCCGAATGTTAGGGTACTTTCACACTAGCGTTTTGGATTCCGTTTGTGAGATCCGTTTCAGGGCTCTCACAAACGGTCCAAAACGGATCAGTTCAGCCCCAATGCATTCTGAATGGACAAGGATCCGTTCAGAATGCATCAGTTCGGCTCCGTTCCGCCTCTATTCCGTTTTGGAGGCGGACACCAAAACGCAGCATGCAGCATTTTGGTGTCCGTCTGAAGAGGCGGAGCCTAACAGATCCGTTTTTTTTTACAATGTAAGTCAATGGGGACGGATCCGTTGTCAGTGACACAATATGGTGCATTTGAAAACGGATCCGTTCCCCATTGACTTTCAATGTAAGTCAAAACGGATCCGTTTTGGACTTTGTCATTTTTATTTAAAGCTAATGCAAACGGATCCGTTCTGAACGGATACAAACGTTTGCATTAGAGGTGCGGATCCGTCTGTACAAATAAACAGACGGATCCGCACCAACGCTAGTGTGAAAGTACCCTTACCAGTATCTGGTAGCTCCTAGACAGGATTACTTGCCTCCGTATGCGGGGAAATGGTCCCAAGACCTGGGAGTAGTCATCCCCCCTGACCAGTGGCCAAAACTTTTTTCCCTTCTATACAAGTCATCCATAGCGAGTAGGTTCCAGGAAGCGGGTTACAAAATAATGTCCAGATGGTACTATGTCCCGACTAGATTACAGAAAATGTTCCCTTCCGCCTCGCCTCTCTGTTGGCGTTGTGAATCAGCTCCAGGTTCGATGTTGCATATATTCTGGGATTGCCCTAAACTTGCTTACTTCTGGCAATCAATCCACAAGGCGTTATCCACAATTTTTCAGTTCCTGATACCATACACTCCTGGCTTCTTCCTTTTGTTCCTATCCGATCTTCCAATGAGTGTGCTCCGAAAATCCTGTCTGTGCTCCATGGTGATAGCGGCTAGGTCTTGCATTCCTGCGAGGTGGAAATCCTCTTCACCTCCGGTGATCAGTACTTGGATCCAAAAAGTGGAGGAGATCCGGAGAATGGAGGAACTTACCTCGCAATTGCAGGGGAGGCATAAAAAGTTTCTTGATGCATGGGCAGCATGGTTCTCATTCCAGGACTCTCAGGAGTACCGAAGTTTATTGTCTGTATGAGAGGATAAGGGTTCTGCGCTCTTCCCCCCATTCCTTCTGTGTCTCGTGAGTGCCCTTTCCTTTGTGTGTCTTTTGTGTTTTATTTGAGTATGGTTCCGTTGACCTTTACCCCCTTGGGAAATATTGACCTGCGTTCATTTTCAGTTGACGACTGAGCCTACTAGAGGTTTATTGGTTCAGAATTGGGTTCCGACTTGGCCGATTTAGTTTAGGCGGCCAGGCTTTCATCCCTATCAGAGACCTAAATGTTATTAGTAGAGGGGTATTTTGTCACGCTTGACGAATTTCCTTTTATTTTATTGTACAGCTTATCATGCTTATCACTTTATTATGGTACACTGTTTTTTGAAGATATGCTTTGTGTACTCAAATGCGAGATGCGCTGTCTAATCTCTGTCTTTACATAAATAAAGAATTTAAAAAAAAAAAAAAAAAATGTATGCTTGTGTGTAATAAGGAGAGAGAACGTGATTCAGCTGTGTGTCTGTGTCATCTCTCCGAGCACTCGTACATCCACATCAATTTGGGACGCTGACAATCATAGAAGTAGGGGGTTTTGCCCCAACAAAACTTGGCGCCCAACATGGGGCTCGACTAAAGGACACTTCATCAATCTCCCGGACAGTCCGGACAGATATAAAAGACAGTGCTGAAAGGTAAGAGACTTTATCTTACATTATATCTGTGCCTCCCTGACCGGTTGTCTGGTTTGAGGGATTGTTAAAGGCGCGTACGTATAAAGTCCTTTTACAGTCGAGTCCATATTGATAAAGGACTTGAAAGTTGAAAATACCTATGATTGTTGGGTTTAGTTTCTGATCATGAGTAACTTTGATTGGGATGTTTTTGGTCTGGCTTTAAGAGTCATGGTATACGTCTTGTTTGTTTTTTACTGTGTTTGGAAAATTGAACGTTATAGAAAGGGAAATCTCAGTAACAGAGTACACTAGGTGATATAGTGGGTAAGCTCTGAGGAAACTGAGGATAATAAATCTCAGTAAAAGTACACTAGGTGATATAGTGATGAAGCTCTGAGGAAACTGAGGAAATAGACATCTGAATTTTATTACTACTTTCTATAGTTGTTCTGGTACAGTTGAAGAGCAATGGGGAATAATTTCAGTATACCCGAAGGTTATAACACAGCCAAAACATTGGTGAAGTAAAGAGGAGGTAAGGAGGGTCTGAAGAATGTGGACAGAGTGTTGGAGAAGGCAGGGATAAAGTATGGGAATCTTAACCTAGAAGTCTGGGAAAGATTCAGTAGGACACATTGTGGTTGGATAAAGAGTCGTGGATGTGAAGAAGTGGTTGATACATGGACAAAAGTAGCTTGTGAGGTTAAAACTGAGGGATGGAGATAAGTTATGCAAGGTAGATTGTTGTATACTCAGAAACAGAAAGGCAGTACCATTCCAGGTTGACACGGGGGCAGACAAAACAGTAGTAGAGTTTCTTGCGGCCTCATCAGTTAACCCCTTGTTATGTACCGGCTGTGGGATTTCCAGGAGAAAGTTTTTGCCCGTGAATCTGAACCAGTTAAAATGCTTACTTAAATGTGGCTTAAGGGGTTAAAAAAGAAAAAAATAATTAATTCACCCCATTTAATTGATTGCGCAGCCAGGCATCATCATCTTTTTTGATGACCTGCAAAAGGACCTTTGATGGCATAATCGCATTGCACTCGCGCGGAAAAAAACTGAACAACGGAACGCAATCACAGTTAAAACTGACTGAAATTGCGTCCCTACTCGTGCGGGTTTCCCACAATGCGCCCGCATCGCATCCGGCCCTCACCAGCGTCGCCCGTCTGAAAGAGGCCTTAGAGACGTTAACAAGGTGACAGTATTACAAACTCTTTTAGTGCCAAACCCACATACCTTACCGTCACAAGTTTCATGCACTGCCGTGTGTTTCACAGTGATAGATCTGGTAAATGCCTTCTTTAGTGTCCCACTGAATCCTGACTGCCAGTATCTGTTTGCCTTTACATTTAAGGGTAACCAGTATACTTGGACCGTCCTGCCTCAGGGAGCTCAGAACTCCCCGACCGTGTATACACCGGCTCTGCAATCTGTCCTTACAGACTGAGCACCACCCGGCTCAGTGGTCCTGTTACAATACGTGGATGATTTGCTCCTGTGTGCTGAAGACGATGAGACCTGCTGTGAGGTAACTATATCTCTTAATTTTCTTACATCAGAATGGGTGTAAAGCCTCAAAACAGAAGCTGCAGTTTTGTAAGAACAAGGTTGTATTTCTAGGACACGGCCTCTCCCATGGAGCTCGCCACCTAACCCCAGAAAGAAAGGAGGCTGCTGAAAGGATACAAGCGCCCAAAGAAGCACAAAGCCTAAGGCTGGTGTCATACTGTCACCCCTGGATTAGACATGCCTCCATGTTAATGCAGCCTCTGTATCTGACCCATTTCACCTGACAGAAGAGGCAGTGAATAATTTCCGTACATTGAAGCTGTGCATAACCTCGGCCCCAGCCCTGGGTATTCCAAAATATGACGAGGAATTTCATATGTTCTGTTCAGAAATGCAGGGTCACAGCACGGCGGCACTGACTCAGAAACATGGTGACCACCAGCGGCCAGTGGCCTACATTACAGCCAGATTAGATCCTGTCGTCAGAGGCGCCCCCTCCTGTGTCAGGGTGGTAGCGGCAGTGCAGGCAATGATAGAAAAAGCCTCTGACATTGTGTTAGAGTACCCGGTAATTGTGCAAACACCCCATGACATACAGGGCATATTTACACAGGTTCAACCTCAGCATATTTCTATGGCCAGGCAGCTCAGACTCCAATGTGCGCTCCTCATGCTGCTAACATTTCTTTCACAAGGTATACTACTCTGAATCCTGCTACTCTGTTACCAATCACAGATTCAGAAATTGGGGAAGGGGCACAGAAGGTAGAGGCAGCCTCCTAAATGACATGATGGAACATGACCCCCATGACTGTGTACAATTAATACAACAAGAAACATCAGGATTTAATCATGTCCATCAAAACCCCCTTGATAACCCTGATTCTGAGTATTTTGTAGATGGAAGCAGGTTGGTGGGAGAGGACGGCTGGTTCCACACTGGATATGCAGTGGTCACACAGCATGAGGTAGGGATAGCTGAACCACTGCCACCTCACATGTCAGCACAAGAGGCGGAGCTGAAGGCAATCACTGAGGCCTGGAAATTGGCCAAGGGGAAGAAGGTGAACATCTACACGGACTCAAGGTATGCTTTTGGTATTGCACATGACTATGGACCCATATGGCGGGCTAGAGACTTTCTAACATCAGCAGGCCAGCCAATTAAAGATAAAAACGCTGTTCTGGAACTTATGAACTCTCTGCTATTACCAGAGGAGGTCGCTATTATTAAGGTTAAGGCTCATACAAGATGTACCACGGTGGAAGCAAAAGGCAATGATCGAGCAGACAAGGCAGTCAAACGAGCTGCACTCCAGCCACTAAATGCTGAGGCCACCCTGGTGATAGCTTTGACACCTGAGGACATTACTGTAAGTACATTTCAAAGAATCCTCGAACAAGCCCCTCCGAGGAAAAAGAACCTTGGGCAAAAGAAGGGGCCAAACCTGATGAACATTGAATTTGGAGAAACAAGGACAAAATTTGTCTACCGCGCCCTCTATACCCAGCTATGGCTCAGGAGGCCCACTCGCCTATCAAAAGGTGCCATGGTAAGTCTGGGTAATGCAAGGTGGATTGCTCCAGGGTTTTCTATAAAAGCCGCTCGGTTTGTACAAGGATGTATGGTCTGTGCATTGAATAATCTTGGTCAAGTGGTGAAGACTCCAAGCAAGCACCCCCCCCCCCCCAGGCCACTTTACCCGTTTCAGAGACTGCAGATAGACTATATACAACTGTCTAAGGTAGGAGGATAGGAATTTGTCTTTGTGTGTGTTGATCTCTTTTCAGGGTGGCCGGAAGCCTTCCCAGTAGCAAAGGCAAATACAAAGAACACAGCAAAGAAGCTGGTCAGTGAGCTGGTGGGCTTGTATGGTGTCCCTGAAGTTATTGAATCAGACAGGATTATCCCCATTTGAGATTCTGTTTGGAAGCGCCCCCGGATTAGGGTTGTATTTTCCACAACAGTTACAAATGAACTATGATAGCCTAACAAGCTCCATGCGGTCCCTCACAAAGAGGCTTGAGCACACCCATAAACAAGTGTTTGCTTCCCTTCCAGATCCAGTAGAAGGAACACAGTCTGCAACCAGGAGACTGGGTGGTGATAAAAAGACATGTGAGGAAAGGCCTGGATCCCAGATCTGATGGTCCTTTCCAAGTCCTGTTGACTACTCATACAGCAGTAAAGGGTGAAGGAAAGCCTAACTGGATACATGCGTCTCACTACAAGAAAGTTCTGACACCAACAGATGATTATTCTCCTGCTGATGGCCGCCCTAATCCAGGGAACAACTGCCCTGTACCGACACCTGAAGGATAATTGGGACAATGCACTTATCCGACACCACCAGGGGCTGGTTACAGGACTCAATGACACTGACAGTAAAATTAAGGACTGTTGGATCTCTACTCACAGTCCCGTGAGTTCAAGAACTCTGCCTTATCTGGCAATCCCTTTGACTTTTAAAGAACTTATTCATGTGTCTTGTTGGCAGTTTGTCTCACAAAGAAGACCAGGGCCTGATGCTCAAAAGTATAACCCCACTGCAGTCCCTCTCCCCAAAGCAGGGTGGGTGGAGGCCTATTGGTGGCAAGCAAATGTGACCGCCCAGAAAGATGCTACAGTGCGGGCTAGGAAAAAGGTACCGCGGCTTTATCTGAGGAAACTTGGATTTACTGTCCAAGTTTCCTTTGGGCTTCTGGGCGGCTACAGTACAGATCAGGGTAGTATGCAGGGACTAGTTAGGACCCTCCATAATAAGTCATGGGAATATAATCCGTTTTTCCCTTCAAGTGGGGATGATGGAAGCAAAAGTGGAGGGACGGTGTCTTTATAACCAAAGTATAACTGTTACTGCTGCAGCGTATATACCGCTTTACCACTTTACCTATAACAGGAGGCACAAAAGGACATAATAGACAACCTCCAGCTCGCCCAGAGGCGCTTTAAACAGGGAGCAGACAGACGCCGCAAACCCACCCCGGGCTTCCATGTAGGAGACAAGGTATGGCTGTCCACCAGGAACCTCAGACTGAAGGTCCCCTCCAAAAAGTTAGCCCCAAAATACATGGGTCCGTTCCAGGTCACCGTACAAATCAATGAGGTCACGTTCCGGCATGACCTTCCGGATTCCATTAGGGTGCACCCTGTCTTCCATTGCTCCCTCCTCAAGCCATACGTGGAGAATACCTTCACTGGCCGCCACTCGCCCCCTCCACCACCCATGAGGGTACAAGGTGAGGAAGAGTTTGTTGTCGAGAAGATCCTCAACTCCAGGATCCACCGAGGAAAATTGCAATATCTAATTGGGTGGGAGGGCTACCCTCCCGAGGATAACTCCTGGGAGCCTGAAGAAAATGTCCACGCCCCCAGACTGGTAAAAGAGTTTCACCAACAGCACCCCGGTAAGCCTGCCCCCATGGTGCCCGGAGGTCACCTTGGAAGGGGGGGAGTACTGTCGGGAATCGAACCTGTGACCAGTCATGTCCCAGGCGGTAGCTCTAGCCACTAGACTACCAGCCCTTCTGGACTTTTCCTCCTGCTGAACTCTTTGATCTATCTTGCTCCAGCCTACTCTTGTTCATCAGTCTTGATTCCGTGCACCTGTTACTTCCCCTTTATAAGCCCAGCCTCTAGCACCAGACCTCTGCTGGTTATTGTGCCTCCAAGCCTGTAGCAAGCTTCCTCTCTGCTCCTCCACGACTACTGCTGTTTACCTTTGTTGCCGACCCGGACCGTTTGACCTCGCTGAACTGCCGCCTGCATTGACCCTTTGCCTTCCACCGACCACGCCTCTGTCTACTCTTGCTGTTACCTCGCTGCCATCTCTACTGCCGACCCGGACTGATCAACCACGCTACCTGCCTCCTGCTTCTGTGGGTCTTTGCCACTGGACTCCAACCACCAGCCGGCTGTCCTGTGACTCAGGTGAGCCAAGGACCGTTACACGCAATCACAGTCAAAACTGACTGAAATTGCGTCCCTACTCGCGCAGGTTTCCCACAATGCGCCCGCATCGCATCCGGCCCTCACCAGCGATGCCCGTCTGAAAGAGGCCTTAGAGACGTTAACAAGGTGACAGTATTACAAACTCTTTTAGTGCCAAACCCACATACCTTACCGTCACAAGTTTCATGCACTGCACTGTGTTTCACAGTGATAGATCTGGTAAATGCCTTCTTTAGTGTCCCGCTGCATCCTGACTGCCAGTATCTGTTTGCCTTTACATTTAAGGGTAACCAGTATACTTGGACCGTCCTGCCTCAGGGAGCTCAGAACTCCCCGACCGTGTATACACCGGCTCTGCAATCTGTCCTTACAGACTGAGCGCCACCCGGCTAAGTGGTCCTGTTAAAATACGTGGATGATTTGCTCCTGTGTGCTGAAGACGATGAGACCTGCTGTGAGGCAACTATATCTCTTAATTTTCTTTCATCAGAATGGGTGTAAAGCCTCAAAACAGAAGCTGCAGTTTTGTAAGAACAAGGTTGTATTTCTAGGACACGGCCTCTCCCATGGAGCTTGCCACCTAACCCCAGAAAGAAAGGAGGCTGCTGAAAATATACAAGCGCCCAAAGGAGCACAAAGCCTACTGGTGTTTTTGGGGCTGGTGTCATACTGTCGCCCCTGGATTAGACATGCCTCTATGTTAATGCAGCCTCTGTATCTGACCCATTTCACCTGACAGAAGAGGCAGTGAATAATTTCCGTACCTTGAAGCTGTGCATAACCTCGGCCCAGCCCTGGGTATTCCAAAATATGACGAGGAATTTCATATGTTCTGTTCAGAAATGCAGGGTCACAGCACGGCTGTACTGACTCAGAAACATGGTGATTGCCAGCGGCCAGTGGCCTACGTTACAGCCAGATTAGATCCTTTCGACAGAGGCACCCCCTCCTGTGTCAGGGCGGTAGCGGCAGTGCAGGCAATGATAGAAAAAGCCTCTGACATTGTGTTAGAGTACCCGGTGATTGTACAAACACCCCATGACATACAGGGCATATTAACACAGGTTCAACCTCAGCATATTTCTATGGCCAGGCAGCTCAGACTCCAATGTGCACTCCTCATGCCGCTAACATTTCATTCACAAGGTGTACTACTCTGAATCCTGCTACTCTGTTACCAATCACAGATTCAGAAATTGGGGAAGGGGCACAGAAGGTAGAGGCAGCCTCCTAAATGACATGATGGAACATGACCCCCATGACTGTGTACAATTAATACAACAAGAAACATCAGGATTTAATCATGTCCATCAAAACCCCCTTGATAACCCTGATTCTGAGTATTTTGTAGATGGAAGCAGGTTGGTGGGAGAGGACGGCCGGTTCCACACTGGATATGCAGTGGTCACACAGCATGAGGTAGGGATAGCTGAACCACTGCCACCTCACATGTCAGCACAAGAGGCGGAGCTGAAGGCACTCACTGAGGCGTAGAAGAAGGTGAACATCTACACGGACTCAAGGTATGCTTTTGGTATTGCACATGACTATGGACCCATATGGCGGGCCAGAGACTTTCTAACATCAGCAGGCCAGCCAATTAAAGATAAAAACGCTGTTCTGGAACTTATGAACTCTCTGCTATTACCAGAGGAGGTCGCTATTATTAAGGTAAAGGCTCATACAAGATGTACCACGGTGGAAGCAAAAGGCAATGATCGAGCAGACAAGGCAGTCAAACGAGCTGCACTCCAGCCACTAAATGCTGAGGCCACCCTGGTGAGAGCTTTGACACCGGAGGACATTACTGTAAGTACATTTCAAAGAATCCTCGAACAAGCCCCTCCGCGGAAAAAGAACCTTGGGCAAAACAAGGGGCCAAACCTGATGAACATTGAATTTGGAGAAACAAGGACAAAATTTGTCTACCGCGCCCTCTATACCCAGCTATGGCTCAGGAGGCCCACTCGCCTATCAAAAGGTGCCATGGTAAGTCTGGGTAATGCAAGGTGGATTGCTCCAGGGTTTTCTATAAAAGCCGCTCGGTTTGTACAAGGATGTATGGTCTGTGCATTGAATAATCTCGGTCAAGTGGTGAAGACTCCAAGCAAGCACCCCCCCCCCCCCCAGGCCACTTTACCCGTTTCAGAGACTGCAGATAGACTATATACAACTGTCTAAGGTAGGAGGATAGGAATTTGTCTTTGTGTGTGTTGATCTCTTTTCAGGGTGGCCAGAAGCCTTCCCAGTAGCAAAGGCAAATGCAAAGAACACAGCAAAGAAGCTGGTCAGTGAGCTGGTGGGCAGGTATGGTGTCCCTGAAGTTATTGAATCAGACAGGATTATCCCCATTTGAGATTCTGTTTGGAAGCGCCCCCGGATTAGGGTTGTATTTTCCACAACAGTTACAAATGAACTATGATAGCCTAACAAGCTCCATGCGGTCCCTCACAAAGAGGCTTGAGCACACCCATAAACAAGTGTTTGCTTCCCTTCCAGATCCAGTAGAAGGAACACAGTCTGCAACCAGGAGACTGGGTGGTGATAAAAAGACATGTGAGGAAAGGCCTGGATCCCAGATCTGATGGTCCTTTCCAAGTCCTGTTGACTACTCATACAGCAGTAAAGGGTGAAGGAAAGCCTAACTGGATACATGCGTCTCACTACAAGAAAGTTCTGACACCAACAGATGATTATTCTCCTGCTGATGGCCGCCCTAATCCAGGGAACAACTGCCCTGTACCGACACCTGAAGGATAATTGGGACAATGCACTTATCCGACACCACCAGGTGCTGGTTACAGGACTCAATGACACTGACAGTAAAATTAAGGACTGTTGGATCTCTACTCACAGTCCCGTGAGTTAAAGAACTCTGCCTTATCTGGCAATCCCTTTGACTTTTAAAGAACTTATTCATGTGTCTTGTTGGCAGTTTGTCTCACAAAGAAGACCAGGGCCTGATGCTCAAAAGTATAACCCCCCCTGCAGTCCCTGTCCCCAAAGCAGGGTGGGTGGAGGCCAATTGGTGGCAAGCAAATGTGACCGCCCAGAAAGATGCTACAGTGCGGGCTAGGAAAAAGGTACCGCGGCTTTATCTGAGGAAACTTGGATTTACTGTCCAAGTTTCCTTTGGGCTTCTGGGCGGCTACAGTACAGATCAGGGTAGTATGCAGGGACTAGTTAGGACCCTCCATAATAAGTCATGGGAATATAATCCGTTTTTCCCTTCAAGTGGGGATGATGGAAGCAAAAGTGAAGGGACGGTGTCTTTATAACCAAAGTATAACTGTTACTGCTGCAGCGTATATACCGCTTTACCTATAATTACACTTTGCCCGCTGATCTCTATTTGCCTTTGGAGTAGCAGCATACAAGTGGATTCTTCCCGGAGCACCTGGGACGTGCACACTAGTAAGACTGACCCCCGCCGCTTATTATACCACAAGGAAAGGTTGATGTGAATGCAGTCCCCAAGCATACCCTTTACCGCAGGGCTGCAGACAACACCCCTAGGCCCAATGCAAGACCCCATGTAGTAGAAATGAGTATCTTAAATAAATTCTTTAGCGCTATGTTCCTTTATCTGATGGTAATGCAGATGTGGGATAAGTTAGTAGTATCCACAGATTACCTTGATGATCAGATATGGAAAGTGTCAGGAATCAGACTAATGCAGGTGCACATAGCCATGGCAAAATATACATACAAACACAGAAATGCAAGAGCACTCTGCAACCAGCACTCTGCCCTGCCTCTATGCTAGAAGTCATGCGTCCCTGGATCTAATGGAGGGTGTTATGGCACCAAAAAGGGTTAATAAGCACAGTGGATCCTAGTATGCATGCTGGGCCCGCACTCCCTGGATTCTATGTGGCTGTCATGGCCCATAACAGGTAGGATTTAGCGTTAGGGCCACTCATAGAGGCGGCCTTGGCGTGGCGAGTGGCTTATTACTTTTTTATCAAAATGTACACTATCATCCTCTGATAACTTCTAGCATAGAGGCAGGGCAGAGTGCTGGCTGCAGAGTGCTCTTGCATTTCTGTGTTTGTAGGAATCAGACTTATGATGTCTGGTCTCAACTCCTAATTGTTACTAACCAACATACCCTAGTGTTAGATTATCTCACTGATGTGTCAAGTGATAGGTCCTGCCTGCTGCCACTAAACAGACCCTCAAGGAAACCTTCACGTACGAGCAGGGATAGAAAAAATAAAGGAAATGTGGGGAAAATGGTTGAGAGAACATAGCGCAGACAAAGATTCATGGTGGGGAGACACTTTCATTTCTAAATCCCGCTAACTGGTTCAAATCAGTCGGTGGATTATTGGTTTACAATAATGCAAGTAGTGCTGATTATGATAGTAGTATATGCTGAGATTAAGCTTATGTTTATGTGCACCAACAGGTTCTGTACCAAAAGGAGACACTACCAGGATTACTGAGAGGTCTTGGGAACTGCATCAATACCTGGGAGGGAATCTGGCTTCCAGCTGGCAGTTGGACCTATCCCACCTGAAGTACCTCTGGGTTAAGATGTCAGTTCCAAGATACCTCAAATTGAGGGATGAGAATCCATTTTGTATAAACATGTCCTCCATCTTGTGCATATGTGGAAAATGACTGAGCCAGCTGTGAAGACATGGCAGTTTCTGTTTATAGATAGCTACAAGGCCAAGGTAGCCGCTCCCTCGCTCCCTTATCAGAGTTTGACATACAAGAAAGAGCTATGTTCTTTCTGTGTTTAGGGACGCGCCGCTTTTTAACCATAAAAAATTCTGTTAATATAGTGCGGAAGTATTGCCTTATATAAATAACTAATCAAATCTCTAGTTTCGATTTCCAACCACTTGGCGGGGGCCTGTTTTTGTCTATGATTAACTGTAGTGTTATAAAGATGTATACTTGTGTGGAATAAAGGAGAGAAACTGATTCAGCAGTGTGTCTGTGTCAGCTCCCCGAGCGCTCAGAAGGACACTTCAATTGGGACCCCGACAATTATAGAAGTAGGGGGTTTTGCTCTGTCTGGAGTAATGACCCATGCCCTGTTCTACCTGAGGAACGAGTTCTATTGCCCCTAAATGCAAAACATCTTCTATGCTTGAGGTCAGACAGGACTGTTGACCAGGAGGGAAAATGATGGTTTCTACAAACTTTTGAGGGGGAGGAAACTAAAGTTTTATTGGATTCCCTTCTCTTATTATGTTGTTTACTCCGGGGTCTGTAATGGTCTGCTCCCAGGTGTCTATAAAGGAGCTGAGCCTCCCTGCCACCTGGATGGCCTCATTGTTTTGGGGCGGAGGTGGAACCTTCCCCCTTGTTGGGATTAAAAAGGAAATTCCTTCCTTTCCCCCCCTTTGCATATCTCCACCTCTCTGTTTTTCCTTTCCCTTGTTTCTCATGGCGATGGTATTGGCCACGAAAAAACTGGGCCCTGGAGCGAGATTTTTCCTCCGGAAACCCCTTCTTTCGTTCTGTGGTATACTCTAAAATCTTATCAAGGTCTGGACCAAACACGTATTGACCATGAAAAGGAAGAGATATTAATTTGCTTTTAGACGCCAAATCATCTGACCAGGGATTTAACCAAAGTTCTCTCTGAATGGTATTGGACCGTACTGCAGTGCGGGCAGAAAGACGAACGGACTCAGTGGAAGCATCTGCTAGAAAACTGGTCACCATCTTCAGGATTGGGAGGCTTCCTAAAATCTGATCCCTCGGATTCACTAGATGGAGCTCTAACTGCTCCAGCCAGACATTTAGCGTGCAGGCTACACAAGTCGCAGCTACCCTGGCTTCAATAATGTCGCTGTGGCTTCCCAGGTTTTTTTTTAGAAGACTTTCCGACTTTCTGTCCATGGGGTCTTTCAGCTGGGCCGCATCTTAAAAGGGAAGCACCGTGCGATTAGCTACTCGTGGTGTCCCAGGCCCCAGGCATCCAACATCACCACCAGGCAGCCGAAGGGAATCGCGTCATAGCATCGCTCCGGCTGCCCTACCGCTGTGCATTTAAGCCACCTGGGCCGCCGCAACAGGGAGCTTCGCCGGGGACCCAAAACAGCTGGGTCCTGGGCACAGGCCTGAATGGAGGGACGGAGAGCAGCACTCTGGATCCGACCCTCGGCCTGGTGATTGTAGGTTAAAAAGGAAAAAATAAAAAAGGTACTGCCAGGAACCCCTCAGAGTCCCCAGCACTAGAGTTGAGCGAACTTGTGTTTTAAATTCGGCGTCCAAAGTTCGGGTTATCCAAGCATCCCGTTATGGATACCGCTACCACGGACCATAACGGCATTTGGAATCCATAAGGGGATTCTTCAATGAACCCGAACCTTGGACAACACGGAGGACCTCGGGTGACGTCACCGTCATGTGATCAGTGCAGGGGGCGTGGCTCAGTACTCAATCACCTCTTATCCAATCCAGTACTGAGCCACGCCCCCTGCACTGATCACATGACGGTGATGTCACCCCAGGTCCTTCACCAAGTGTTCCAAGTGCTGTTATGGTCCGTGGTAGCGGAATCCATAACGGGATGCTACAATAACCCGAACCCGAACTTTGGATGCCGAACTTAAAACACAAGTTCGCTCAACTCTACCGAGCACCCATCCCTGGCAGGACAGGAAACACCCTGGTGGTGGAGGGACGGGGACTTAAACCTCCTGTCCTATCAGAGGAAGTCAGTGTCAGGATGTGGCATCATGGAGACGACAGGGAAAATGGGGAATATGCCCCAGCACACATGGAGTTTTTGGGGGAATGCATCCTTTCATATTAAATCATAATTATTTCATCTCTGAAGGGGATTATTACCTCCAGAAATGGGGAACCGCGATGGGGACGAGGTTCACACCAGGGTATGCTAAACTGTATGTGGGGAAATGGGAGGGGCTTAGGGGGGTATTTTAAAATATTCATTTTTATTAATATCATTAAAAAACCTTTTTAGGGTTTACTCCAACTTCTGGCCAGACAAGTATTCGTGTATTAGATCTTACTGTTTACATAGAAAATAATAAAATCCAGACAAAAATGTTAAATAAACCAACTGACAAACAGTTTTACATCCAGGAGAAGCAGTCGTCTCCCCAAATGGCTGCAGAACGTCCCAAAAATCAGCTCATTCTCATTAAGGGGGAATCGCGGTAAAAAGGACGATTATGAAGCAGCGACAAATGTGTCAGGAAGGGATTATCGGAAGAGCAGATAAGAGGCGGAACGCTCTAGTGAGAAGAAGGACGAAGCACAGAACGCGGATGAGGTGACGATCCCAACAATTATTACACAAGTTAAGGTTGTAGGGATTTGGAACAAAAACCCCCAATGTGGAGACAGAGAGTAGTGTTGGGAGTTATAGTCCAAGAATCCGAGACCATATTATATGGCAGACTGAAGGGGTGATATTTATTCGAAGGTGTGTGTGTAATGAAGTGCATGTGGGGAGGACTAAGAGGCCATTACATCGAAGAATAAGAGAAGACCATGGAGGGACTCCGACAGCAACCCATGGATGGAGAGGGGAGAGGGGGAGACTCATTAAAATGATGTCCTGATTGGAAACAAAGTGGATATTGAATATGAACTCGCTGATCCCTGACGGACTGAAGAGTGGAGTTGTTTGCATTTAAATGGAGACTGGCAGGAGGAGACATAAGGAGAGCAGGATATCGCCCCTGATGAAGGAAAGCGCATACGTTACCGGCAACAGTGACGTCACTGTGCACTCGGAGGAGCGCGAATACGAACATACCAGGAGGAGCGCTACCGCCGGAGCTCCAAAATTACATCAAGGATCCGAGGAAAGTTCAATCAACCCCTGAAAGAACACATCAAACAAAAGCATCCGCCGGACACACAGATGACAAGGAGACCACAGGAGGAAAGGTGAGAGCGGCAGGAGAGAGGAACATCAAGAAGGGTAGCGGGGAATAGACAGAGCGCGCGGACACACAGATGACAAGGAGACCACAGGAGGAAAGGTGAGAGCGGCGAGAGAGACGAACATCAGGAAGGGTAGCGGGGAATAGACAGAGCGCGCGGACACACAGGTGAGAAGGAGACCACAGGAGGAAAGGTGAGAGCGGCGGGAGAGAGAAACATCAAGAAGGGTAGCGGGGAATAGACAGAGCGCGCGGACACACAGGTGAGAAGGAGACCACAGGAAGAAAGGTGAGAGCAGCGGGAGAGAGGAACATCAAGGGTAGCGGGGAATAGACAGATCGTGCGGACACACAGGTGAGAAGGAGACCACAGGAGGAAAGGTGAGAGCGGTGGGAGAGAGGAACATCAGGAAGGGTAGCGGGTAATAGACAGAGCGCGCGGACACACAGGTGAGAAGGAGACCACAGGAAGAAAGGTGAGAGCGGCAGAAGAGAGGAACATCAAGAAGGGTAGCGGGGAATAGACAGAGCGCGCGGACACACAGGTGAGAAGGAGACCACAGGAGGAAAGGTGAGAGCGGTGGGAGAGAGGAACATCAGGAAGGGTAGCGGGGAATAGACAGAGCGCGGACACACAGGTGAGAAGGAGACCACAGGAGGAAAGGTGAGAGCGGCGGGAGAGAGAAACATCAAGAAGGGTAGCGGGGAATAGACAGAGCGCGCGGACACACAGGTGAGAAGGAGACCACAGGAAGAAAGGTGAGAGCAGCGGAGAGAGGAACATCAAGGGTAGCGGGAATAGACAGATCGTGCGGACACACAGGTGAGAAGGAGACCACAGGATGAAAGGTGAGAGCGGTGGGAGAGAGGAACATCAGGAAGGGTAGCGGGTAATAGACAGAGCGCGCTGACACACAGGTGAGAAGGAGACCACAGGAAGAAAGGTGAGAGCGGCAGAAGAGAGGAACATCAAGAAGGGTAGCGGGTAATAGACAGAGCGCGCGGACACACAGGTGAGAAGGAGACCACAGGAGGAAAGGTGAGAGCGGCGGGAGAGAGGAACATCAAGGGTAGCGGGAATAGACAGATCGTGCGGACACACAGGTGAGAAGGAGACCACAGGAGGAAAGGTGAGAGCGGTGGAGAGAGGAACATCAAGAAGGGTAGCGGGAATAGACAGAGCGCGCGGACACACAGGTGAGAAGGAGACCACAGGAAGAAAGGTGAGAGCAGCGGAGAGAGGAACATCAAGGGTAGCGGGAATAGACAGATCGTGCGGACACACAGGTGAGAAGGAGACCACAGGAGGAAAGGTGAGAGCGGTGGGAGAGAGGAACATCAGGAAGGGTAGCGGGTAATAGACAGAGCGCGCGGACACACAGGTGAGAAGGAGACCACAGGAAGAAAGGTGAGAGCGGCAGAAGAGAGGAACATCAAGAAGGGTAGCGGGTAATAGACAGAGCGCGCGGACACACAGGTGAGAAGGAGACCACAGGAGGAAAGGTGAGAGCGGCGGGAGAGAGGAACATCAAGGGTAGCGGGAATAGACAGATCGTGCGGACACACAGGTGAGAAGGAGACCACAGGAGGAAAGGTGAGAGCGGTGGGAGAGAGGAACATCAAGAAGGGTAGCGGGGAATAGACAGAGCGCGCGGACACACAGGTGAGAAGGAGACCACAGGAAGAAAGGTGAGAGCAGCGGGAGAGAGGAACATCAAGGGTAGCGGGGAATAGACAGATCGTGCGGACACACAGATGAGAAGGAGACCACAGGAGGAAAGGTGAGAGCGGTGGGAGAGAGGAACATCAGGAAGGGTAGCGGGTAATAGACAGAGCGCGCGGACACACAGGTGAGAAGGAGACCAGAGGAAGAAAGGTGAGAGCGGCGGGAGAGAGGAACATCAAGAAGGGTAGCGGGGAATAGACAGAGCGCGCTGACACACAGGTGAGAAGGAGACCACAGGAGGAAAGGTGAGAGCGGTGGGAGAGAGGAACATCAGGAAGGGTAGCGGGGAATAGACAGAGCGCGCGGACACACAGGTGAGAAGGAGACCACAGGAGGAAAGGTGAGAGCGGCGGGAGAGAGGAACATCAGGAAGGGTAGCGGGGAATAGACAGAGCGCATGGACACACAGGTGAGAAGGAGACCAGAGGAGGAAAGGTGAGAGCAGCGGGAGAGAGGAACATCAAGAAGGGTAGCGGGTAATAGACAGAGCTTGCGGACACACACAGATGACAAGGAGACCACAGGAAGAAAGGTGAGAGCGGCGGGAGAGAGGAACATCAGGAAGGGTAGCGGGAATAGACAGAGCGCGCGGACACACAGGTGAGAAGGAGACCACAGGAAGAAAGGTGAGAGCAGCGGAGAGAGGAACATCAAGGGTAGCGGGGAATAGACAGATCGTGCGGACACACAGGTGAGAAGGAGACCACAGGAGGAAAGGTGAGAGCGGTGGGAGAGAGGAACATCAAGAAGGGTAGCGGGGAATAGACAGAGCGCGCGGACACACAGGTGAGAAGGAGACCACAGGAAGAAAGGTGAGAGCAGCGGGAGAGAGGAACATCAAGGGTAGCGGGGAATAGACAGATCGTGCGGACACACAGGTGAGAAGGAGACCACAGGATGAAAGGTGAGAGCGGTGGGAGAGAGGAACATCAGGAAGGGTAGCGGGTAATAGACAGAGCGCGTGGACACACAGGTGAGAAGGAGACCACAGGAAGAAAGGTGAGAGCGGCAGAAGAGAGGAACATCAAGAAGGGTAGCGGGTAATAGACAGAGCGCATGGACACACAGGTGAGAAGGAGACCACAGGAGGAAAGGTGAGAGCGGCGGGAGAGAGGAACATCAGAGGGTAGCGGGAATAGACAGATCGTGCGGACACACAGGTGAGAAGGAGACCACAGGAGGAAAGGTGAGAGCGGTGGGAGAGAGGAACATCAAGAAGGGTAGCGGGGAATAGACAGAGCGCGCGGACACACAGGTGAGAAGGAGACCACAGGAAGAAAGGTGAGAGCAGCGGGAGAGAGGAACATCAAGGGTAGCGGGGAATAGACAGATCGTGCGGACACACAGGTGAGAAGGAGACCACAGGAGGAAAGGTGAGAGCGGTGGGAGAGAGGAACATCAGGAAGGGTAGCGGGTAATAGACAGAGCGCGCGGACACACAGGTGAGAAGGAGACCACAGGAAGAAAGGTGAGAGCGGCAGAAGAGAGGAACATCAAGAAGGGTAGCGGGTAATAGACAGAGCGCGCGGACACACAGGTGAGAAGGAGACCACAGGAGGAAAGGTGAGAGCGGCGGGAGAGAGGAACATCAAGGGTAGCGGGAATAGACAGATCGTGCGGACACACAGGTGAGAAGGAGACCACAGGAGGAAAGGTGAGAGCGGTGGGAGAGAGGAACATCAAGAAGGGTAGCGGGGAATAGACAGAGCGCGCGGACACACAGGTGAGAAGGAGACCACAGGAAGAAAGGTGAGAGCAGCGGGAGAGAGGAACATCAAGGGTAGCGGGAATAGACAGATCGTGCGGACACACAGGTGAGAAGGAGACCACAGGAGGAAAGGTGAGAGCGGTGGGAGAGAGGAACATCAGGAAGGGTAGCGGGTAATAGACAGAGCGCGGACACACAGGTGAGAAGGAGACCAGAGGAAGAAAGGTGAGAGCGGCGGAGAGAGGAACATCAAGAAGGGTAGCGGGAATAGACAGAGCGCGCTGACACACAGGTGAGAAGGAGACCACAGGAGGAAAGGTGAGAGCGGTGGGAGAGAGGAACATCAGGAAGGGTAGCGGGAATAGACAGAGCGCGCGGACACACAGGTGAGAAGGAGACCACAGGAGGAAAGGTGAGAGCGGCGGGAGAGAGGAACATCAGGAAGGGTAGCGGGGAATAGACAGAGCGCGCGGACACACAGGTGAGAAGGAGACCAGAGGAGGAAAGGTGAGAGCAGCGGGAGAGAGGAACATCAAGAAGGGTAGCGGGTAATAGACAGAGCTTGCGGACACACACAGATGACAAGGAGACCACAGGAAGAAAGGTGAGAGCGGCGGGAGAGAGGAACATCAGGAAGGGTAGCGGGGAATAGACAGAGCGCGCGGACACACAGGTGAGAAGGAGACCACAGGAAGAAAGGTGAGAGCAGCGGGAGAGAGGAACATCAAGGGTAGCGGGGAATAGACAGATCGTGCGGACACACAGGTGAGAAGGAGACCACAGGAGGAAAGGTGAGAGCGGTAGGAGAGAGGAACATCAGGAAGGGTAGCGGGGAATAGACAGAGCGCGTGGACACACAGGTGAGAAGGAGACCACAGGAAGAAAGGTGAGAGCAGCGGGAGAGAGGAACATCAAGGGTAGCGGGAATAGACAGATCGTGCGGACACACAGGTGAGAAGGAGACCACAGGAGGAAAGGTGAGAGCGGTGGGAGAGAGGAACATCAGGAAGGGTAGCGGGTAATAGACAGAGCGCGCGGACACACAGGTGAGAAGGAGACCACAGGAAGAAAGGTGAGAGCGGCAGAAGAGAGGAACATCAAGAAGGGTAGCGGGTAATAGACAGAGCGCTGGACACACAGGTGAGAAGGAGACCACAGGAGGAAAGGTGAGAGCGGCGGGAGAGAGGAACATCAAGGGTAGCGGGAATAGACAGATCGTGCGGACACACAGGTGAGAAGGAGACCACAGGAGGAAAGGTGAGAGCGGTGGGAGAGAGGAACATCAGGAAGGGTAGCGGGGAATAGACAGAGCGCGCGGACACACAGGTGAGAAGGAGACCACAGGAGGAAAGGTGAGAGCAGCGGGAGAGAGGAACATCAAGGGTAGCGGGAATAGACAGATCGTGCGGACACACAGGTGAGAAGGAGACCACAGGAGGAAAGGTGAGAGCGGTGGGAGAGAGGAACATCAGGAAGGGTAGCGGGTAATAGACAGAGCGCTGGACACACAGGTGAGAAGGAGACCAGAGGAAGAAAGGTGAGAGCGGCGGGAGAGAGGAACATCAAGAAGGGTAGCGGGAATAGACAGAGCGCTGACACACAGGTGAGAAGGAGACCACAGGAGGAAAGGTGAGAGCGGTGGGAGAGAGGAACATCAGGAAGGGTAGCGGGAATAGACAGAGCGCGCGGACACACAGGTGAGAAGGAGACCACAGGAGGAAAGGTGAGAGCTGCGGGAGAGAGGAACATCAGGAAGGGTAGCGGGGAATAGACAGAGCGCGCGGACACACAGGTGAGAAGGAGACCAGAGGAGGAAAGGTGAGAGCAGCGGGAGAGAGGAACATCAAGAAGGGTAGCGGGTAATAGACAGAGCTTGCGGACACACACAGATGACAAGGAGACCACAGGAAGAAAGGTGAGAGCGGTGGGAGAGAGGAACATCAGGAAGGGTAGCGGGGAATAGACAGAGCGCGCGGACACACAGGTGAGAAGGAGACCACAGGAGGAAAGGTGAGAGCGGCGGGAGAGAGAAACATCAAGAAGGGTAGCGGGGAATAGACAGAGCGCGCGGACACACAGGTGAGAAGGAGACCACAGGAAGAAAGGTGAGAGCAGCGGAGAGAGGAACATCAAGGGTAGCGGGAATAGACAGATCGTACGGACACACAGGTGAGAAGGAGACCACAGGAGGAAAGGTGAGAGCGGTGGGAGAGAGGAACATCAGGAAGGGTAGCGGGTAATAGACAGAGCGCGCGGACACACAGGTGAGAAGGAGACCACAGGAAGAAAGGTGAGAGCGGCAGAAGAGAGGAACATCAAGAAGGGTAGCGGGAATAGACAGAGCGCGTGGACACACAGGTGAGAAGGAGACCACAGGAGGAAAGGTGAGAGCGGCGGGAGAGAGGAACATCAAGAAGGGTAGCGGGTAATAGACAGAGCGCGCGGACACACAGGTGAGAAGGAGACCACAGGAGGAAAGGTGAGAGCGGTGGGAGAGAGGAACATCAAGAAGGGTAGCGGGAATAGACAGAGCGCGCGGACACACAGGTGAGAAGGAGACCACAGGAAGAAAGGTGAGAGCAGCGGGAGAGAGGAACATCAAGGGTAGCGGGAATAGACAGATCGTGCGGACACACAGGTGAGAAGGAGACCACAGGAGGAAAGGTGAGAGCGGTGGGAGAGAGGAACATCAGGAAGGGTAGCGGGTAATAGACAGAGCGCGGACACACAGGTGAGAAGGAGACCACAGGAAGAAAGGTGAGAGCGGCAGAAGAGAGGAACATCAAGAAGGGTAGCGGGTAATAGACAGAGCGCCGGACACACAGGTGAGAAGGAGACCACTGGTGGAAAGGTGAGAGCGGCGGGAGAGAGGAACATCAAGGGTAGCGGGAATAGACAGAGCGCGTGGACACACAGGTGAGAAGGAGACCACAGGAAGAAAGGTGAGAGCAGCAGAAGAGAGGAACATCAAGAAGGGTAGCGGGTAATAGACAGAGCGCGGACACACAGGTGAGAAGGAGACCACTGGTGGAAAGGTGAGAGCGGCGGGAGAGAGGAACATCAAGGGTAGCGGGAATAGACAGATCGTGCGGACACACAGGTGAGAAGGAGACCACAGGAGGAAAGGTGAGAGCGGGAGAGAGGAACATCAAGAAGGGTAGCGGGAATAGACAGAGCGTGGACACACAGGTGAGAAGGAGACCACGGAAGAAAGGTGAGAGAGCGGGAGAGAGGCAACATCAGGGAGCGGAGGAAGGTGAGAGCGGTGGGAGAGAGGAACATCAAGAAGGGTAGCGGGAATAGACAGAGCGCGCGGACACACAGGTGAGAAGGAGACCACAGGAAGAAAGGTGAGAGCAGCGGGAGAGAGGAACATCAAGGGAAGCGGGGAATAGACAGATCGTGCGGACACACAGGTGAGAAGGAGACCACAGGAGGAAAGGTGAGAGCGGTGGGAGAGAGGAACATCAGGAAGGGTAGCGGGTAATAGACAGATCGTGCGGACACACAGGTGAGAAGGAGACCACAGGAAGAAAGGTGAGAGCGGCAGAAGAGAGGAACATCAAGAAGGGTAGCGGGGAATAGACAGAGCGCGCGGACACACAGGTGAGAAGGAGACCACAGGAGGAAAGGTGAGAGCGGCGGGAGAGAGAAACATCAAGAAGGGTAGCGGGTAATAGACAGAGCGCGCGGACACACAGGTGAGAAGGAGACCACAGGAGGAAAGGTGAGAGCAGCGGGAGAGAGGAACATCAAGGGTAGCGGGGAATAGACAGATCGTGCGGACACACAGGTGAGAAGGAGACCACAGGAAGAAAGGTGAGAGCGGCAGAAGAGAGGAACATCAAGAAGGGTAGCGGGAATAGACAGAGCGCGCGGACACACAGGTGAGAAGGAGACCACAGGAGGAAAGGGTGTACAGAATACACATGATCAGACCGAGGCCTCTTCTCACCTGGAGATGTCAGGGGCCGGGGCTCCTCCATCATGGCCGCCTCGTACAGATCCTCCTGTCCTTCTATATACTCCCACTCCTCCATGGAGAAATACACCGCCACATCCTGACACCTTACAGGAACCTGACAACACAATGACACCGTCATCACCCAGACCCCACCAGTGCTGTTACTGGAGAATCTCCCAGTACTCCCAGCAGTGTCACCTCTCCAGTCAGCAGCTCCATCATCTTGTGGGTGAGCTCTAGGACCTTCTGCTCATGTATCAGGGGGGGAGGCTCTGTGATGGGGGTCCACCCTCCTGACTCCGGGATGATGGGAGTCCTCCCTTCTTCACTAGGGTGTAATCCTGTGGATGGAGAGAGACGCTGACTCCAGATCTCCCCTCAGAATCCCTCCCGGGATCATGGCCCCATCTCCAGTAATCTAGTCCCTAGAAGCTGGAATCCTCTTCCCTCCAGCCCTTCTGGACTCTTCTAGAGAACTCCCCATCCCCCTCCTCTGGCAGAGAGCTCCATGGTCTCCTGCTCTTACAGTAAAGACTCCTCCGCTATGTTGTGGAGAAGCCTTCTTTCCTCTAGACGTAGTGGAGGCTCCTTCTTCTAGTATCATCTAGATGTCAGACTAGTGGTAGAAATCCTCCCTCCAGGCCACCCTGCCGCCATCTCCGGGGACACCCTGCCTACTTCCCTCCATCACTGACCATACTGGGGCCCATCTTCAGCTTCTCCGGCCCTTGGAAGGTCTGGGGCCGTTCTCCAGGAGCCCGGACTCTTCCTGTCACTTCCTATGATGGATTCTCCTTCCCGATGTCTGACTGGTTCCAGAATACAAGAAAGAGGAGAGAAATCTAGAAAGGTTTACCTCTCCGCTCAGCAGGGAGATGATCTCCAAGGTGAGGTCTAATATTCTTCTGCTGATCTCCTTCCTGTCCATCCTTGGTGGAGGAGCTGGAGGAAATCCTCCGGGACGAGGAGAGACCCCGGGGATAAAGGGGGATTCTGGGGAGAAGAAGAGAGACCACCGACCAGGACCTGCTCTGTATCTGTGCACTGCAAGAGCTGCAGGACCTGGGATGAGGTCACTGTCATGTGATCAGGAGGGGCGGAGCTCAGCAGTGGGGAGAAGAGGTAATGTAGGACCTGTGATGATGTCACCACCATGTGATCAGGAGGGGCGGAGCTCAGCAGTGGGGAGAAGAGGTAATGTAGGACCTGTGATGATGTCACTGTCATGTGATCAGGAGGGGCGGAGCTCAGCAGTGGGGAGAAGAGGTAATGTAGGACCTGTGATGATGTCACCATCATGTGATCAGGAGGGGCGGAGCTCAGCAGTGGAGAGGAGTGGTAATGTAGGACCTGTGATGATGTCACCGCCATGTGATCAGGAGGGGCGGAGCTCAGCAGTGGGGAGAAGAGGTAATGTAGTACCTGTGATGATGTCACCACCATGTGATCATGAGGGGCGGAGCTCAGCAGTGGGAGAAAGTGGTAATGTAGGACCTGTGATGACGTCACCGCCATGTAATCAGGAGGGGCGGAGCTCAGCAGTGGAGAATAGAGGTAATGTAGGACCTGTGATGATGTCACTATCATGTGATCAGGAGGGGCGGAGCTCAGCAGTAGGGTGGAGAGGTAATGTAGGACCTGTGATGATGTCACCGCCATGTGATCAAGAGGGGCGGGGCTCAGCAGTGGGGAGAAGAGGTAATGTAGGACCTGTGATGATGTCACCACCATGTGATCAGGAGGGGCGGAGCTCAGAAGAAGCGAGAAAAATGATAATCTAGGACCTGTAATTACGTTACAATTTACATCACGTGATCTGCACTGGGGCGGGGCGGAAATAGCGATGCAGACTATTTTATATCAGATTCCTCAGTTCTATTGACCTCCGCCCATCCAGTATTGGTCACATGGCAGTGACGTCATCACAGGTCCTTTCCCTCCTCTGCAGTACAAGACGCCATGATGGAGGAGGAGCAGCACCGCGATGCAGGAGCAGGTGAGGAGCGGCAGACAGTTCATGTATGTGGGCGGGAGCTGCGGCCGTGCTGGAGGGTCTGTGCAGTGTGTACAGGGCTCTGCGGTTTAGGCTCCTATCACCTGTCGCTACAGCCGTCTATAACCGGGGCTCAGAGGAGACAGAAGAGAGAAGGCCTCACATAAAGACCCAGAATACACCGCACACAGCCCCGCCCCCAATCCACACACAGCCCAGCCCCTGCTCCACACACACAGCCCCACCCCCGCCCTTCTCCACACACAGCCCCGACCTGCACCACACACACACACACAGCCCCGCCCCTGCCCTGCTCCAAACACAGCCCCGCCCCTGCCCTGCTCCACACACACAGCCCCACCCCAACCCTTCTCCACACACAGCCCCGCCCTGCCCTTTTCCACACACAGCCCTGCCCTGCTCCACACACAGCCCCACCCCTGCCCTTCTCCACACACAGCCCCACCCCTGCCCTTCTCCACACACAGCCCCGCCCTGCCCTGTTCCACACACAGCCCTGCCCTTCTCCACACACAGCCCCACCCCCGCCCTTCTCCACACACACAGCCCCACCTCCGCCCTTCTCCACACACAGCCCCGACCTGCACCACACACAGCCCTGCCCTGTTTCAAACACAGCCCCGCCCCTGCTCCACACACAGCCCCACCCCCACCCTTCTCCACACACAGCCCCGCCCCTGCTCCACACACAGCCCCACCCTTCTCCACACACAGCCCTGCCCTGCTCCACACACAGCCCCACCCCCACCCTTCTCCACACACAGCCCTGCCCCTGCTCCACACACAGCCCCACCCCCACCCTTCTCCACACACAGCCCTGCTCCACACACACACAGTCCCACCCCCACCCTTCTCCACACACAGCCCTGCCCTGCTCCACACACAGCCCCACCCCTGCCCTTCTCCACACACAGCCCCGCCCCTGCCCTGCTCCACACACACAGCCCCACCCCCACCCTTCTCCACACACAGCCCTGCCCTGCTCCACACACAGCCCCACCCCTGCCCTTCTCCACACACAGCCCCGCCCCTGCCCTGCTCCACACACAGCCCCGCCCCTGCCCTGCTCCACACACAGCCCTGCCCTGCTCCACACACAGCCCCACCCCTGCCCTTCTCCACACACAGCCCCGCCCCTGCCCTGCTCCACACACAGCCCCGCCCTGCTCCACACAGCCCAGCCCCTGCCCTTCTCCACACACAGCCCCGCCCCTGCCCTGCTCCACACACACAGCCCCACCCTGCTCCACGCACCGCACACACACAGCTCCCACCGATTACTGCCCCCGTCACTATGTCTACCACCCTGCACCCTCTATACTGCCCCCGTCACTATGTCTACCACCCTGCACCCCTATACTGCCCCCATCACTATGTCTACCACCCTGCACCCCCTATACTGCCCCCGTCACTATGTCTACCACCCTGCACCCTCTATACTGCCCCCGTCACTATGTCTACCACCCTGCTCCCCCTATACTGCCCCAGTCACTATGTCTACCCCCTGCTCCCCCTATACTGCCCCCATCACTATGTTTACCACCCTTCACCCCCTATACTGCCCCAGTCACTATGTCTACCACCCTGCTCCCCCTATACTGCCCCCGTCACTATGTTTACCACCCTTCACCCCCTATACTGCCCCCATCACTATGTCTACCACCCTGCACCCTCTATACTGCCCCCATCACTATGTCTACCTCCCTGCACCCTCTATACTGCCCCCGTCACTATGTCTACCACCCTGCTCCCCCTATACTGCCCCCGTCACTATGTCTACCACCCTTCACCCCCTATACTGCCCCCATCACTATGTCTACCACCCTGCACCCTCTATACTGCCCCGTCACTATGTCTACCACTCTGCACCCCCTATACTGCCCCCGTCACTATGTCTACCACCCTGCACCCCCTATACTGCCCTGTCACTATGTCTACCACCCGGCACCCTCTATACTGCCCCCATCACTATGTCTACCTCCCTGCACCCTCTATACTGCCCCGTCACTATGTCTACCACCCTGCACCCCCTATACTGCCCCCATCACTATGTCTACCACCCTGCACCCTCTATACTGCTCCCATCACTATGTCTACCTCCCTGCACCCTCTATACTGCCCTGTCACTATGTCTACTACCCGGCACCCTCTATACTGCCCCCATCACTATGTCTACCTCCCTGCACCCTCTATACTGCCCCGTCACTATGTCTACCACCCGGCACCCTCTATACTGCCCCCATCACTATGTCTACCTCCCTGCACCCTCTATACTGCCCCGTCACTATGTCTACCACCCTGCTCCCTCTATACTGCCCCGTCACTATGTCTACCACCCTGCTCCCCCTATACTGCCCCTGTCACTATGTCTACCACCCTGCACCCTCTATTCTGCCCCAGTCACTATGTCTACCACCCTGCGCCCCCTATACTGCCCCCATCACTATGTCTACCACCCTGCTCCCCCTATACTGCCCCCATCACTATGTCTACCACCCTGCACCCCCTATACTGCCCCCATCACTATGTCTACCACCCTGCACCCTCTATACTGCCCCCATCACTATGTCTACCACCCTGCGCCCCCTATACTGCCCCAGTCACTATCTCTACCACCCTGCACCCCCTATACTGCCCCGTCACTATGTCTACCACGCTGCACCCTCTATACTGCCCCCGTCACTATCTCTGCCACCCTGCACCCTCTATACTGCCCCCGTCACTATGTCTATCACCCTGCACCCCCTATACTGCCCCGTCACTATGTCTACCACCCTGCACCCCCTATACTGCCCCCGTCACTATGTCTACCACGCTGCACCCTGTATACTGCCCCAGTCACTATCTCTGCCACCCTGCACCCTCTATACTGCCCCCGTCACTTTGTCTACCACCCTGCTCCCCCTATACTGCCCCCATCACTATGTCTACCACCCTGCACCCCCTATACTGCCCCCATCACTATGTCTACCACCCTGCACCCCCTATACTGCCCCCATCACTATGTCTACCACCCTGCACCCTCTATACTGCCCCCATCACTATGTCTACCACCCTGCACCCCTATACTGCCCCCATCACTATGTCTACCACCCTGCACCCCCTATACTGCCCCCATCACTATGTCTACCACCCTGCACCCTCTATACTGCCCCCATCACTATGTCTACCACCCTGCACCCGCTATACTGCCCCCGTCACTATGTCTACCACCCTGCACCCCCTATACTGCCCCCGTCACTATGTCTACCACCCTGCACCTCTTACACATCCCCCATCACTAACTATGTCTACCACCCTGCTCCCCCTATACTGCCCCCGTCACTATGTCTACAACCCTGCACCCTCTATACTGCCCCCATCACTATGTCTACCACCCTGCTCCCTCTATACTGCCCCCGTCACTTTGTCTACCACCCTGCACCCCCTATACTGCCCCCGTCACTATGTCTACCACCCTGCACCCCTATACTGCCCCCGTCACTATGTCTACCACCCTGCACCCCTATACTGCCCCCGTCACTATGTCTACCACCCTGCACCATCTATACTGCCCCCGTCACTATGTCTACCACCCTGCACCCTCTATACTGCCCCCATCACTATGTCTACCACCCTGCACCCTCTATACTGCCCCCGTCACTATGTCTACCACCCTGCACCCTCTATACTGCTCCCATCACTATGTCTACCACCCTGCACCCTCTATACTGCCCCAGTCACTATGTCTACCACCCTGCACCCTCTATACTGCCCCCGTCACTATGTCTACCACCCTGCACGCCCTATACTGCCCCCATCACTATGTCTACCACCCTGCACCCTCTATACTGCCCCGTCACTATGTCTACCACTCTGCACCCTCTATACTGCCCCCGTCACAATGTCTACCACCCTGCACCCCCTATACTGCCCCCATCACTATGTCTACCACCCTGCACCCCCTATACTGCCCCGTCACTATGTATACCACCCTGCACCCCCTATACTGCCCCGTCATTATGTATACCACCCTGCACCCCCTATACTGCCCTGTCACTATGTCTACCACCCGGCACCCTCTATACTTCCCCCATCACTATGTCTACCACCCTGCTCCCCCTATACTGCCCCTGTCACTATGTCTACCACCCTGCACCTCCTATACTGCCACCGTCACTATGTCTACCACCCTGCACCCTCTATACTGCCCCCGTCACTATGTCTACCACCCTGCACCCTCTATTCTGCCCCAGTCACTATGTCTACCACCCTGCACCCTCTATACTGCCCCAGTCACTATCTCTACCACCCTGCACCCTCTATACTGCCCCCGTCACTATGTCTACCACCCTGCACCCTCTATACTGCCCCCGTCACTATGTCTACCACCCTGCACCCCTATACTGCCCCCGTCACTATGTCTACCACCCTGCACCCTCTATACTGCCCCCGTCACTATGTCTATCACCCTGCACCCCCTATACTGCCCCGTCACTATGTCTACCACGCTGCACCCTGTATACTGCCCCAGTCACTATCTCTATCACCCTGCACCCCCTATACTGCCCCCGTCACTATGTCTACCACCTTGCACCCTCTATACTGCCCCCATCACTATGTCTACCACCCTGCACCCCCTATACTGCCCCAGTCACTATGTCTACCACCCTGCACCCCCTATACTGCCCCAGTCACTATGTCTACCACCCTGCTCCCCCTATACTGCCCCAGTCACTATGTCTACCACGCTGCACCCTGTATACTGCCCCAGTCACTATGTCTACCACCCTGCACCCTCTATACTGCTCCCATCACTATGTCTACCACCCTGCACCCTCTATACTGCCCCCATCACTATGTCTACCACCCTGCACCCTCTATACTGCCCCCATCACTATGTCTACCACCCTGCACCCCCTATACTGCCCCCGTCACTATGTCTACCACCCTGCACCCTCTATACTGCCCCCATCACTATGTCTACCACCCTGCACCCTCTATACTGCCCCCATCACTATGTCTACCACCCTGCACCCTCTATACTGCCCCCTTCACTATGTCTACCACCCTGCACCCTCTATACTGCCCCAGTCACTATGTCTACCACCCTGCACCCCCTATACTGCCCCCATCACTATGTCTACCACCCTGCACCCCCTATACTGCCCCGTCACTATGTCTACCACCCTGCACCCTCTGTACTGCCCCCGTCACTATGTCTACCACCCTGTATACTGCCCCCGTCACTATGTCTACCACCCTGCACCCCCAATACTGCCCTTGTCACTATGTCTACCACCCTGCACCCCCTATACTGCCCCCTCACTATGTCTATCACCCTGCACCCCCTATACTGCCCCCTCACTATGTCTACCACCCTGCACCCCCTATACTGCCCTCATCACTATGTCTACCACGCTGCACCCTGTATACTGCCCCAGTCACTATCTCTACCACCCTGCGCCCCCTATACTGCCCCCGTCACTATGTCTACCACCTTGCACCCTCTATACTGCTCCCTTCACTATGTCTACCACCCTGCACCCTCTATACTGCCCCAGTCACTATGTCTACCACTCTACACCCCCTATACTGCCCCCGTCACTATGTCTACCACCCTGCACCCACTGTACTGCCCCAGTCACTATGTCTACCACCCTGCACCCCTATACTGCCCCCAGTCACTATGTCTACCACCCTGCACCCACTATACTGCCCCCATCACTATGTCTACCACCCTGCACCCCTATACTGCCCCCGTCACTATGTCTACCACCCTGCACCCTCTATACTGCCCCCGTCACTATGTCTACCACCCTGCACCATCTATACTGCCCCCGTCACTATGTCTACCACCCTGCACCCCCTATACTGCCCCAGTCACTATGTCTACCACCCTGCACCTCCTGTACTGCCCCCGTCACTATGTCTACCACCCTGCACCCTCTATACTGCCCCCGTCACTATGTCTACCACCCTGCACCCTCTATACTGCCCCAGTCACTATGTCTACCACCCTGCACCCTCTATACTGCCCCCAGTCACTATGTCTACCACCCTGCACCCTCTATACTGCCCCCGTCACTATGTCTACCACCCTGCACCCTCTATACTGCCCCCGTCACTATGTCTACCACCCTGCACCCCCTATACTGCCCCTGTCACTATGTCTACCACCCTGCACCCCTATACTGCCCCCGTCACTATGTCTACCACCCTGCACCCCTATACTGCCCCCATCACTATGTCTACCACCCTGCACCCCCTATACTGCCCCCGTCACTATGTCTACCACCCTGCTCCCTCTATACTGCCCCCGTCACTATGTCTATCACCCTGCACCCCCTATACTGCCCCGTCACTATGTCTACCACGCTGCACCCTGTATACTGCCCCAGTCACTATCTCTACCACCCTGCACCCCTATACTGCCCCCGTCACTATGTCTACCACCCTGCACCCTCTATACTGCCCCCATCACTATGTCTACCACCCTGCACCCTCTATACTGCCCCCGTCACTATGTCTACCACCCTGCACCCCCTATACTGCCCTCGTCACTATGTCTACCACCCTGCACCCCTATACTGCCCCCATCACTATGTCTACCACCCTGCACCCCTATACTGCCCCCGTCACTATGTCTACCACCCTGCACCCCTATACTGCCCCCATCACTATGTCTACCACCCTGCACCCTCTATACTGCCCCCATCACTATGTCTACCACCCTGCACCCTCTATACTGCCCCCGTCACTATGTCTACCACCCTGCACCCTGTATACTGCCCCAGTCACTATGTCTACCACCCTGCACCCCTATACTGCCCCCGTCACTATGTCTACCACCCTGCACCCTCTATACTGCCCCCCATCACTATGTCTACCACCCTGCACCCTCTATACTGCCCCCGTCACTATGTCTACCACCCTGCACCCCCTATACTGCCCTCTGTCACTATGTCTACCACCCTGCACCCTCTATACTGCCCCCGTCACTATGTCTACCACCCTGCACCCCCTATACTGCCCCCGTCACTATGTCTACCACCCTGCACCCCCTATACTGCCCCCGTCACTATGTCTACCACCCTGCACCCTCTATACTGCCCCCGTCACTATGTCTACCACCCTGCACCCCCTATACTGCCCCCGTCACTATGTCTACCACCCTGCACCCTGTATACTGCCCCAGTCACTATCTCTACCACCCTGCACCCTCTATACTGCCCCCGTCACTATGTCTACCACCCTGCACCCTCTATACTGCCCCCATCACTATGTCTACCACCCTGCACCCTCTATACTGCCCCCATCACTATGTCTACCACCCTGCACCCCTATACTGCCCCCAGTCACTATGTCTACCACCCTGCACCCCCTATACTGCCCCAGTCACTATGTCTACCACCCTGCACCCCTATACTGCCCCAGTCACTATGTCTACCACCCTGCACCCTCTATACTGCCCCCAGTCACTATGTCTACCACCCTGCACCCTCTATACTGCCCCCATCACTATGTCTACCACCCTGCACCCTCTATACTGCCCCCATCACTATGTCTACCACCCTGCACCCTCTATACTGCCCCCATCACTATGTCTACCACCCTGCACCCCCTATACTGCCCCCGTCACTATGTCTACCACCCTGCACCCTCTATACTGCCCCCATCACTATGTCTACCACCCTGCACCCTCTATACTGCCCCCATCACTATGTCTACCACCCTGCACCCTCTATACTGCCCCCATCACTATGTCTACCACCCTGCACCCTCTATACTGCCCCAGTCACTATGTCTACCACCCTGCACCCCCTATACTGCCCCCATCACTATGTCTACCACCCTGCACCCCTATACTGCCCCCGTCACTATGTCTACCACCCTGCACCCTCTATACTGCCCCCATCACTATGTCTACCACCCTGCACCCTCTATACTGCCCCCGTCACTATGTCTACCACCCTGCACCCCTATACTGCCCTTGTCACTATGTCTACCACCCTGCACCCCCTATACTGCCCCCTCACTATGTCTATCACCCTGCACCCCCTATACTGCCCCCTCACTATGTCTACCACCCTGCACCCCCTATACTGCCCCGTCACTATGTCTACCACGCTGCACCCTGTATTCTGCCCCAGTCACTATCTCTACCACCCTGCGCCCCCTATACTGCCTCCGTCACTATGTCTACCACCCTGCACCCTCTATACTGCTCCCTTCACTATGTCTACCACTCTGCACCCTCTATACTGCCCCAGTCACTATGTCTACCACCCTGCACCCCCTATACTGCCCCCGTCACTATGTCTACCACCCTGCACCCACTATACTGCCCCAGTCACTATGTCTACCACCCTGCACCCCCTATACTGCCCCCAGTCACTATGTCTACCACCCTGCACCCACTATACTGCCCCCATCACTATGTCTACCACCCTGCACCCCCTATACTGCCCCCGTCACTATGTCTACCACCCTGCACCCCCTATACTGCCCCCGTCACTATGTCTACCACCCTGCACCATCTATACTGCCCCAGTCACTATGTCTACCACCCTGCACCCCCTATACTGCCCCAGTCACTATGTCTACCACCCTGCACCTCCTGTACTGCCCCCGTCACTATGTCTACCACCCTGCACCCTCTATACTGCCCCCGTCACTATGTCTACCACCCTGCACCCTCTATTCTGCCCCAGTCACTATGTCTACCACCCTGCACCCCCTATACTGCCCCAGTCACTATGTCTCCCACCCTGCACCCTCTGAACTGCCCCCGTCACTATGTCTACCACCCTGCACCCTGTATACTGCCCCCGTCACTATGTCTACCACCCTGCACCCCCAATACTGCCCTTGTCACTATGTCTACCACCCTGCACCCCCTATACTGCCCCCTCACTATGTCTACCACCCTGCACCCCCTATACTGCCCCCGTCACTTTGTCTACCACCCTGCACCCTCTATACTGCCCCAGTCACTATGTCTACCACGCTGCACCCTGTATACTGCCCCAGTCACTATCTCTACCACCCTGCGCCCCCTATACTGCCTCCGTCACTATGTCTACCACCCTGCACCCCCTATACTGCCCCCATCACTATGTCTACCACCCTGCACCCCCTATACTGCCCCAGTCACTATGTCTACCACCCTGCACCCCCTATACTGCCCCCGTCACTATGTCTACCACCCTGCACCCTCTATACTGCCCCCAGTCACTATGTCTACCACCCTGCACCCCTATACTGCCCCCAGTCACTATGTCTACCACCCTGCACCCTCTATACTGCCCCCGTCACTATGTCTACCACCCTGCACCCTCTATACTGCCCCCGTCACTATGTCTACCACCCTGCACCCTCTATACTGCCCCCGTCACTATGTCTACCACCCTGCACCCCTATACTGCCCCCGTCACTATGTCTACCACCCTGCACCCTCTATACTGCCCCCGTCACTATGTCTACCACCCTGCACCCTCTATACTGCCCCCATCACTATGTCTACCACCCTGCACCCTCTATACTGCCCCCATCACTATGTCTACCACCCTGCACCCCTATACTGCCCCCGTCACTATGTCTACCACCCTGCACCCCTATACTGCCCCCGTCACTATGTCTACCACCCTGCACCCCCTATACTGCCCCCATCACTATGTCTACCACCCTGCACCCCTATACTGCCCCCGTCACTATGTCTACCACCCTGCACCCTCTATACTGCTCCCATCACTATGTCTACCACCCTGCACCCCTATACTGCCCCCATCACTATGTCTACCACCCTGCACCCTATACTGCCCCCATCACTATGTCTACCACCCTGCACCCCTATACTGCCCCCGTCACTATGTCTACCACCCTGCACCCCTATACTGCCCCCATCACTATGTCTACCACCCTGCACCCTCTATACTGCCCCCGTCACTATGTCTACCACCCTGCACCCTCTATACTGCCCCCAGTCACTATGTCTACCACCCTGCACCCTCTATACTGCCCCCATCACTATGTCTACCACCCTGCACCCTCTATACTGCCCCCATCACTATGTCTACCACCCTGCACCCCTATACTGCCCCCATCACTATGTCTACCACCCTGCACCCTCTATACTGCCCCCATCACTATGTCTACCACCCTGCACCCCCTATACTGCCCCCGTCACTATGTCTACCACCCTGCACCCTCTATACTGCCCCCGTCACTATGTCTACCACCCTGCACCCCCTATACTGCCCCCGTCACTATGTCTACCACCCTGCACCTCTATACTGCCCCCAGTCACTATGTCTACCACCCTGCACCCTCTATACTGCCCCCGTCACTATGTCTACCACCCTGCACCCTCTATACTGCCCCCAGTCACTATGTCTCACCACTCTGCACCCCTATACTGCCCCCGTCACTATGTCTACCACCCTGCACCCCCTATACTGCCCCCGTCACTATGTCTACCACCCTGCACCCCTATACTGCCCCCATCACTATGTCTACCACCCTGCACCCCTATACTGCCCCCCAGTCACTATGTCTACCACCCTGCACCCCCTATACTGCCCCCGTCACTATGTCTACCACCCTGCACCCTCTATACTGCCCCCATCACTATGTCTACCACCCTGCACCCTCTATACTGCCCCCGTCACTATGTCTACCACCCTGCTCCCCCTATACTGCCTCCGTCACTATGTCTACCACCCTGCACCTCTTACACATCCCCCATCACTAACTATGTCTACCACCCTGCACCCCCTATACTGCCCCCGTCACTATGTCTACCACCCTGCACCCTCTATACTGCTCCCATCACTATGTCTACCACCCTGCACCCCTATACTGCCCCCGTCACTATGTCTACCACCCTGCACCCTCTATACTGCCCCCATCACTATGTCTACCACCCTGCACCCTCTATACTGCCCCCGTCACTATGTCTACCACCCTGCACGCCCTATACTGCCCCCGTCACTATGTCTACCACCCTGCACCATCTATACTGCTCCCTTCACTATGTCTACCACCCTGCACCCCCTATACTGCCCCGTCACTATGTCTACCACCCTGCACCCTCTGTACTGCCCCCGTCACTATGTCTACCACCCTGCACCCTGTATACTGCCCCCGTCACTATGTCTACCACCCTGCACCCTCTATACTGCCCCCATCACTATGTCTACCACCCTGCACCCCTATACTGCCCCCATCACTATGTCTACCACCCTGCACCCCTATACTGCCTCCATCACTATGTCTACCACCCTGCACCCTCTATACTGCCCCCATCACTATGTCTACCACCCTGCACCCTCTATACTGCCCCCAGTCACTATGTCTACCACCCTGCACCCTCTATACTGCCCCCTCACTATGTCTACCACCCTGCACCCTCTATACTGCCCCCATCACTATGTCTACCACCCTGCACCCTCTATACTGCCCCCATCACTATGTCTACCACCCTGCACCCCCTATACTGCTCCCTTCACTATGTCTACCACCCTGCACCCCCTATACTGCTCCCTTCACTATGTCTACCACCCTGCACGACCAGTACAATAGGCGGGACGTTAGTTTCTCATATGGCTTAGTAGCCATAACCTCCATGCAGTCATGCACACCTGACTAGTGGATCCGCCCTGTAGGCTGGTTTTAAAGTCAGTATAAAACTGAGTCTGCTTTATAGAACTTACCAGAAGCCATTTGGTTCCAGGAGAAGTACTAGTGGGCTCAGCATGCATGTTGGTATTTGCATCCCTTGATCTGATGAACGCTGTATGGCACCAGACGGGGTTACAAGCAGAGTGTATCTGGCATGCATGCTGCACCTGCACTCCCTGGGTTTTGTGTGGCTGATATGGCCCATAAAAGGTGAGAATTAATGTTAGGGACCACTCGGAGAGGCAACCGTGAAGTGGTGGGTGGCTTACATAATTTGGCCAAAATATAAACTAATGCCTCTTCTAACATCCAGCATAGTGGCAGGACGGAGCTCTAGCTGCAGTGTGCCATTGCACCTTTGTTTTTACGTTTGTATGTGTATTTCACCATAGCAACGTGCACCTGCGGATTGGGTTGTGCGGACTGCAATCCCCATTTTTTTTCCACAATAGGCTGGACCTTAGTTTCTTATATGGCTTAGTAGCCCCTACCACCGGAAACCAGTACAATAGGCGGGACGTTAGTTTCTCATATGGCTTAGTAGCCCTACCACTGGAGACCAGTACAATAGGCGGGACGTTAGTTTCTCATATGGCTTAGTAGCCCCTACCACTGGAGACCAGTATCATAGGCTGGATGTTAGTTTCTCATATGGCTTAGTAGCCCCTACCACCGGAGACCAATACAATAGGCGGGACGTTAGTTTCTCATATGGCTTAGTAGCCCCTACCACCGGAGACCAATACAATAGGCTGGACGTTAGTTTCTCATATCGCTTAGTAGCCCCTACCACCAGAGACCAATACAATAGGCGGGACGTTAGTTTCTTATATGGCTTAGTAGCCCCTACCACCGGAGACCAGTACAATAGGCTGGATGTTAGTTTCTCATATGGCTTAGTAGCCCCTACCACTGGAGACCAGTACAATAGGCTGGACGCTAGTTTCTCATATGGCTTAGTAGCCCCTACCACCGGAGACCAGTACAATAGGCGGGACGTTAGTTTCTCATATGGCTTAGTAGCCCCTACCACTGGAGACCAGTACAATAGGTTGGACGTTAGTTTCTCATATGGCTTAGTAGCCCCTACCACCGGAAACCAGTACAATAGGCGGGACGTTAGTTTCTCATATTGCTTAGTAGCCCCTACCACTGGAGACCAGTACAATAGGCTGGATGTTAGTTTCTCATATGGCTTAGTAGCCCCTACCACCGGAGACCAGTACAATAGGCTGGATGTTAGTTTCTCATATGGCTTAGTAGCCCCTACCACTGGAGACCAGTACAATAGGCTGGACGTTAGTTTCTCATATGGCTTAGTAGCCCCTACCACTGGAGACCAGTACAATAGGCTAGACGTTAGTTTCTCATATGGCTTAGTAGCCCCTACCACTGGAGACCAGTACAATAGGCTGGATGTTAGTTTCTCATATGGCTTAGTAGCCCCTACCACTGGAGACCAGTATCATAGGCTGGATGTTAGTTTCTCATATGGCTTAGTAGCCCCTACTACTGGAGACCAGTACAATAGGCTGGACGTTAGTTTCTTATCTGGCTTAGTAGCCCCTACTACTGGAGACCAGTACAATAGGCTGGACGTCAGTTTCTCATATGGCTTAGTAGCCCCTACCACTGGAACCAGTACAATAGGCTGGACGTTAGTTTCTCATATGGCTTAGTAGCCCCTACCACTGGAGACCAGTACAATAGGCTGGACGTTAGTTTCTCATATGGCTTAGTAGCCCCTACCACTGGAGACCAGTAGAATAGGCTGGACGTTAGTTTCTCATATGGCTTAGTAGCCCCTACCACTGGAACCAGTAGAATAGGCTGGACGTTAGTTTCTCATATGGCTTAGTAGCCCCTACCACTGGAGACCAGTAGAATAGGCTGGACGTTAGTTTCTTATATGGCTTAGTAGCCCCTACCACCGGAGACCAGTAGAATAGGCTGGATGTTAGTTTCTCATATGGCTTAGTAGCCCTACCACTGGAGACCAGTACAATAGGCGGGACGTTAGTTTCTCATATGGCTTAGTAGCCCCTACTACTGGAGACCAGTACAATAGGCTGGACGTTAGTTTCTTATCTGGCTTAGTAGCCCCTACTACTGGAGACCAGTACAATAGGCTGGACGTTAGTTTCTTATATGGCTTAGTAGCCCCTACCACTGGAGACCAGTATCATAGGCTGGATGTTAGTTTCTCATATGGCTTAGTAGCCCCTACTACTGGAGACCAGTACAATAGGCTGGACGTTAGTTTCTTATCTGGCTTAGTAGCCCCTACTACTGGAGACCAGTACAATAGGCTGGACGTTAGTTTCTTATATGGCTTAGTAGCCCCTACTACTGGAGACCAGTACAATAGGCTGGACATTAGTTTCTCATATGGCTTAGTAGCCCCTACTACTGGAGACCAGTACAATAGGCTGGACCTTAGTTTCTCATATGGCTTAGTAGCCCCTACCGCTGGAGACCAGTACAATAGGCTGGACGTTAGTTTCTCATATGGCTTAGTAGCCCCTACCGCTGGAGAGCAGTACAATAGGCTAGACGTTAGTTTCTCATATGGCTTAGTAGCCCCTACCGCTGGAGACCAGTACAATAGGCTGGACGTTAGTTTCTCATATGGCTTAGTAGCCCCTACCACTGGAGACCAGTGCAGGCATACTTTGGTTTTGCAGGAGATGATTAACAGAGAAGGTCACTTGTGTACAAGATATTATAAATTTGAATACCCTGTTCCTCATACATCAGGGACACTCGTTCGGACCGAGATTTATCATCACAAACCCCTCTTTTGTCCATAATTACCGACCTCTGAGAACCATGTCAGTTGGACGTAGTCAGTACGTCACCTCGAGGGACCGGGGCTTTTCCTCCTTTTCATACCTGAACGCACCTCCAACTTTTCTATGGTTCATTTTGAAGCCTTTTTACGGAGCTGGAGATGAATGATATAACCCGTAGTAGACGCCTTCTCTGGCATCCGGAATCGTGGTGGCGGGCTGTTCGTCTGGTAACCCGAGGGACTGACTTCTTACTTTTAACCTCTTTAAATCCCAGGCCGATTTTTGCAAATTGACATTCGTCACTTTATGTGGTAATAACTTTGGAACGCTTTTACTTATCTAAGCCATTCTGAGATTGTTTTCTCATGACACATTGTACTTCATGATAGTCATAAATTTGAGTCAAAATACTCACCTTTATCTATGAAAAAATCCCAAATTTACCAAAAATCTTGAAAAATTCACAATTTTTTAAATTGCAATTTCTCTGCTTTTAAAACAGAAAGCACTTTGATCCGCTAAGCCTTTTACGTAATTTGGAAACACTTGGCTGTGAAAATGAAAAGTTCTGTTTCTTCCAATAAAGTGTTGCTTTAGCCCCAAATGTTTCATTTTTACAAGGGGTAACAGGAGAAAAAGCATCCCATAATGTGTTACCCACTTACTCCTGAATACGGCCACTCCCCATATGTGGTGGTAAACTGAGAGAATGGTTTGATTGGTACCATTTTTGGGTACATAAGACTTTTTGATCGCTTGCTATCAGCTGATTTGCGCGCCGTACCTGGATTTCAGACCCAGTTCCCAGCGCCGTACATGTATCCTAGGGGTTAAGGCACTTTAATAACTGAAATAGTTAATATACTACAACTAACACCGTAAAAATCTGAAAAGTGAGGTAAACTGGATATGCATGCCCCAGCGCTACTAAACCAGTTGGCTGGATTTAACTCTTGCATCTCAGCATGTCTCTCTTCACTGTTTCTGCATTTTCTCCAAATTCTGGGGATCAACCTTGACTTGTGTGTTACCCTTATAATCTATGAAATGACAACATTTGGGTCCGAAAGCTTGACAGATACCCCTTTATCCGCTCCCATCATGGACTGCGGCACTATCCCCACAGCGAGGGGCACGAGCACAGCGAGCATTCACCGGAAGCTCTATGCCCCCACTCTGACTCTAGAGATGGTCGCTCTCTTCCACATGTTAGCTCTCCGTGTTAAATTAGCTTTCCACCAGAGGAGAGGACACACTGGTATTCATCCACCAGTTACTGGGCTTAAAGGGAAATCCAGTACCTGCTCATTTCCATGGTTACGACCACCCTGTAATCCAGCAGAAGTGGTCGTGCTTGCACAATATAGGAAAAAGCACAGGCTTCTCTGGTGGCTGGGACTGTGGGTGCTCACATAGGCTGGCACTTTTTCCTATACTGTCCAAGCACGACCACCAGCAGTGTATAATGTAATGGAAAAATGAATTAAGCCAGCAAAGAAAGCAATATGGAGACTAACAATACACTAGGAAGGGCTGTATCACACCAACAGATTATCTGACAGACTTTCTGACCAATCGTTGGTCAGATGGCCAATTACACACAGATCTTTTGTATGATTGGACAGATATTGGTCAGATAATCTGTGGTGTAATACAACCCTTAATGCCTTGTATTCACTTTGTCTATGTGATAAATGCCATTTACTAAGGTGAGAGAACCCGTCGGTAATTGTGACCACACTTTTGCATTCCACTGTGTTAGCTTATCGCCCGTAAAGTATCTGGAACTGGATGAAGATCTTCCCCAAGAAATGTGCAGGCAGTAATGGGGGTAGGGGCAGTCAGCCTCACACCATCTCAAGAGAATATTGAGAATTTTTGCACCTGAGACGTTGATGGGGCAAGCATCAGACACTAGCAATCTGGAAGCCCAGTCTCGAGTATTGTGATATTTTTTTTTTTAATTCTTTATTTTATTGATTTCAGACAAATGAAAAACATGCGATAACAGGTCACATAAGGGAGACAATACAGTCACAGCGTTATAAGTGGACTTAATACATGAACTCCCCTAAAAGGAATAGGAACCGTATCATGTGAGAGAGCACTGAACATATATATAGAACATCATAGGTGGGTACATCCGTGAAAAAACATTTGTCAGTTGCCAGCAGTAAAGGGTAGCTGCTAAAAACATTAAAGAGTAGAATAAGCAAAAGTATAGGTGGTTTCCATATGGGTCATGCCGATCTCAATCAACAATAGCTCCAACAAAGCACCTTAAAAGGAACGAAAGTAGAGAGCAGCCATGTGAGAGAGAGAGGTGGGGGAGGTGAAGAGGAATAGAGTCTAATCTTATACAAGAAACCCAAGTAGAGCTCCCAATTATGGTTTAACAGAGTCTGGAAATGTCAGCCAAGGCTGCCAGACTTTCGAAAATGCAGCTGTCCGACCTGTGTGCCAATCAACCATCTCCTACATTAGACAAATTTGATGCACCTTATCTATCCAATCCCTAACTGTGGGGGGATTCTCATTCCTCCACTTGGCTAAGTTTTGAGCCGAAGGCGTGAAGTCTTTTTGTGGCTGCCATAGTAACACTAGGGCCGGGTTGAGATCAATATTGGACTTGCATATTTTGGTAACATTAGTTTCAACATCTTTCTAGTATGTGGAAAGTTTAGGGCACGACCACCAAATGTGGGAGATAGTGCCCACCCCATCAAGACAGTTGTTGGGTAGAAGATGTGCTTTATGAAGAAAATCAGGTGTTCTATACCAGCGAGTCAATATTTTAAACGGGTTTTCCTGTATTCTTATACACCTGGAGAAACCACATGAATAGGCCAAAATATATCTAGTCTCTTCTTTGGATAGGTCAAGTTGGAGCTCTCTCTCCCAGGCCTTTAAATATAAGGGCTGTTCAGCAGAAATGGTAGAAACCATTTGGGAGTACAGGTAAGACAGGCATTTAGGCGGTGGGGAATCGTTAATTTCTAACGATAATTTGTTTTCCCTTAGTCCTAACAGCAGCACAGATGGGGGTTAACCACCCCCCGTGGACTGGCAGGACCGGCGGAATGTTTAATGAGCCCAAGACTAATAACTCAATTTAACAATTAAGTATCTCCTTAAAAGGAGGAAGTCAACCCCCAGCCCACTGTGTTTATAGCAAGAAAAAAACTAGACTTACTAGGGTGGGAAATTTGAGTGCTGCTGTTAGGACTAAGGGAAAAAAATTATCGTTAGAAATTATCGATTCCCTTACATCCTACCAGCAGCACAGATGGGGAGCTAGCAAGAAGAAACCCCTAGGGAGGGCCTTCCTGCCTGGCAGAACTAAGAATAGTCTGCCCAAAGGCCCGAAAACTCAGCTAGACTGGCATCTAGTCTATAATGGGAGATGAACCTCGATTCAGAGCTCCAGGAGGCAGCTTTGCAAATCATGTCGAGAGGCAGAAGACTCCTCTCGGCAAAAGAAGTAGCCACAGCTCTAGTAGAGTGGGCCTTCACGAATCCCGGCGGGTCCAGAGATTGGGAAACAAAGGATTCCTTAATAGCCTCCTCAATCCATCGACTGATGGAAGGTTTGGATGCCTTACAGCCTTTAAACTTACCAGCAACAGGATTAGCAGATTCTCATCTTTTCTAAACTCCTTGATCTATCCACATAGATCCGGAGACATCTCGAGACGTCCAGAGGATGTCTAGCAGGTTCCTAGAAGGAGGTGGTAGATGTCGACAGAACCGGGAGGAATATCACCTGGTTAGGCCTAAAATACGGGAGGAATCTAAGAAGGACCCGTCATGTAAGAAAATGGTATAGGGCTCATGTGCTGAGGGAGCTTGACGCTCAGAGACCCTCTTGGCCAAAGTCACTGCAAGGAGAAACACAAACTTCCAAGTGACGAACTTGATGTCCACCTCCTCTAACGGTTCAAAGGGGGGAGATGCTAACCCCCTGAGAACTACTGATGAATCCCATTGAAAAATGGGTCTCAGTACTGTAGGCTTTAATCTTTCAGCTCCTTTAAGGAACCGTTTGATCAGCGGGTCCTGAGAAAAAAAGCCTGTTAAGGCAAGCTGGGATGGCTGAAACTTGAACCTTCAGAGTAGAAGGGCAAGGCCTCTATCAAGGCCGTCTTGCAGGAACTGAAGGATAGCGGAGAGGGGCGGATCTGCAGACGCCACCTCAGTTGAGGTACAACAGGATGAGAATATCCTCATAATACGAGAGTAGGCTCTCTTGGTAGAGTCCGCTCTAGAATGAGACAGCGTTCTCAGGACCGACTCTGAAAGCCCTTCTATTCTGGGAAGGGACTGATCAACCTCCAGGCTGTCAGATTGAATCTGTGCAGATCTGAGCAGAGGTGAGTGTCCCACGACACCAGGGTCTGCTGTGGGGGGAGCCTCCAATATTGTCCTCGACTCAACTGGGTGAGCTAGGTAAAACAGGATCTCTTCGGCCAAAACAGTATGATGGCTATCACCGAGGCCTGATCCTGACGGATTTTCATCAATACCCTCGGAATCATGGAAAACGGAGGGAAGATGTATGCCAGCCTGAACCTCCAGGATATTGACAGAGCGTCTAACGCCAGGGGGTTGTCCTCCCTGTAAAGGGAGCAAAACCTCTCCACCTTGGCATTGAACCTTGTTGCCATGAGATCCACCTCTGGCATACCCCACTTGAGGACTATCTGCTTGAATATCTCCGGATGTAAAGACCACTCCACAGACGGAAGATCGTGGCTTAGCCGCTATCATATTGAGGGAGCCTTGAATGTGGATCGCAGATAAATGGAAAAGGTACAAATCTGCCTAATCCAGAAACACCCTGATCTCTGACAGGAGGAGAAGTGATCTCGTGCCTCCCTGCTTGTTGATGTAAAGTACCGCAGTCATATTGTCTGACTGGACTTTCACCGCTTTGCCCCGGATCTGAGGGGCTAACTGAAGGAGGGCTAGCCGGATAGCTCGAATCTCGCGGAGATTGGATGAAAGAAGCCACTCCTGAGGAAACCAGGTCCCGTGAACTGGAGTGTCGTCTAGGTGAGTGCCCCAGCCTACTTGGGAAGCATCCGTAGTCAATATTACCCAGGTTGGCTGGGTCATAGACTTCCCGTCTAAAAGATGGCACCACCATCTTGTTACAGTAATTTTCCTTTACCCCGCGCTCCCAAGCACGAGTATCAGCTCTTTTGTGTAAGGAAAGGCCGCACTATTCCAGTAATGAGTTAAGATGTTTCATGGTTGAGATCTGCAGAGAGACTCCCCTCTCAGAACCTTTCTTTATTTACATAGACCAAGGGATAACAAATAGGAAGTGGGCGGGCCCAACACCTGACCACTCCCTTCAGGTAAAGTACAGTCATACAGGAAGTGATGTCACACACATAGAAAGAATACCACAACATGTCTCTTAGTCACCACTAGGGGGAAGTCTTGTTCAGCACCGATCAGGGATCAATGCTCAACAAGGCTCACCAGGATTCTTATGTGGGCCTACTTATAGGAACAGCGTCACCATCTCCAGCGGTTGATCAGGCACACTGGAAATAACGAATGCACGTTCCTTTCCGTATATTGTTCTCTTAATAAATGCATACACGCCAAGCCAATAAATCCGCCCTTTGGGCGGGGGCCCCAGCCGGCATCCATCCATTCGCCAAGAAAACACTGCTTGCTGCGTCTCTATATCCGCAGCAAGATATCCACTTCCAGTGGTTTACACACTGAGAGACACGATGACAATATTAGAAAACACATCATAATAATTTCCACAACAGTCCCTCCTCTTTGTCATACGCTGCTCAGTGTCCCTCGATGATTATTCCTCAGCATCTGGTTGATTGTTTGGTCTTCAGGGCATTTCGTACTCGGTTGGTTATACATCAGGCATATAGAATTAATGGAAACAAAAAAACATAAGTACATGCCCGGATCCAATGGAAAACCAAGGAGCCCTAAAACCTCCCAATCAGCTGCAACGTAAGATTACGAGACAAGCTTTACCAGGACACATGACCCTCTGACATTAGGGGAAATTACCTTATAAATGGCTAACCCGCATAGGAAATAGTACAGACCTGTCAACTTCAAACAAGAACTTCTGACAGTCACAGGCCTCCAGTAATAACTGCCTCACAACTGGAGGACCCCACCAACCTATCTCCTTTACCTCATCTGCGGGCCGCCTAGCTGCCGGACACCCATACAGGATTAACAAACAAGGAGCCGGAGCTACTATTAAACCTATATCTGATATTACCCTCTAGGATGTGCTACTAACAAGTGTCTTCTTGTGGCCCTTGCCAATTTGAGGTGCCTTCCCTTCCTAAGAATGAAAGTAAACAAGTAAACAAAAGTGATACTCCTCATCCTTTGACGTAGTTGAACAGCTTCTTGCAGTGACTGGTGTGGATCCAGTTGTCTCGTCCCTCGAACTTTAGAGAGGTTGGCGTCCTCAGCAGCACCTGGAATGGCCCAAGATATCCCGGCTCTAGTCCTGTCTTTGGATGTTTCTTTAGCACGACCCAATCACCTGGTTAAAGAACACTGGTTATTGAGTCTGGGTCTGGGAGAGACTCCCGAACCCGGTGGTGGACATTGAAAGGACTACAACAGAACATTCAGGCCATGGGTCAGCTGTGATTGGCAGTCGTGATGGTTCTTGAGAAAATTGACAGTTAATAGGTTAGAATGGTTAGTAAAAAGTTTGAAAATGGGTGTTTTCTACACCACTTTCCCCCTTCTCATCGTCCTCAAAACCAGGACGAAGAGAAGCTGGGTTCAACATAGTGCATCATCTCAAGGTTAGATGGAGAGATGAGGGAGGGATGAGAGATAGAGAAATGAGAGAGAGTATTGGAGTCCATACTTTTAGTTGGACGGGAGTACATGATAGTGTTAGTTCACACTGTCTGGGACTTTTGAATGCCCTGTTGCCGGAGCTCGATGAATTTGTGCAGCCACAGTTCTGCCTTCTGGAGGGAACCATGGCTTTGGGGTCTAGTGGGGAATCCTCGGACGAACTTTTCCCCAAATACAGACCTCAAAAAGTCCCCATTACTTGGGGTTGGTCCACTCTGAACCTACAGTCCATTAGTGCCAATCTTTGAGGGGCTTAACAACTCTCCTCCTCCATAGATGGATTTCATGTGCTGCTTAGCTGTCCTATACTCAGAAGTGGTACCCTTCTGGTCCCTAATTTTCCCTATACCCAATGCTCGAGCCTTTTAAAAGTAGGTGCGTCCACCTACAGTGTCCCGCGACACACGCCTGGACGGCTGCTACCCCCTTCGTTCGCCTCTGAGTTGCCCTAGGATTTCTGGCACCGACACACGGACTCCGTTCACCCTAGTTAGACCTCAGGAAAAGAACTAGCAGCGTGAGGAATGGGGCTCTTGCCGACACACGGCAGCCCGGGCTCGCACCGACACACGGTGGCCCTCTGAGTCTCCTAATGAGATATACCAGCCTCGGTTTTGGCTCTGAATAGTGACCTGACCACAGGATAGGGCTTCCAATTGCACACAGCTATTGGTATGTCCGGGTGATATATACCACCTTGTCTCCTTAAAAAAAGCTCATCAACTCACTTTCCTTTGCCTATATGATCCTATATAGTCAAGCTTTACACCACACGAAGCCCTTTTTTTCGCAGTGACTGATCAAAAACCTCTCGCTCAGCAGCAACCCTTGAATTCAGACAGTAGTTCCCACACAATATCACGAGACCCCCAGTAACTAAAGAAAAATCCCAGATTGAATGCTGCTTCCTATTAAAGGAACATGCAATCTGTTAAAAAAAAAATAAAAAATCATTAAGCTTGCTGCTAAGGAGAATAATGTACCAAACGTTAAAAAATATGCAAACTGGTGCACAATCAGAATGTGTAAAAGAAAATACGCCCTGATTACAACCAGCCACATTCCGGGAGGGTGTGATTGTCCCCATATCCAATCCTCACCATCACATTTGTCTCACAATAGCAGCTACTTTCTTAAACTACAGCGCAGGCCTCTGGGGGGAAAAAAACAAAACAGCAAAAATTAAATTTAGAATTTAGCATACCTGACTGCACATTACATAATTAAATTTAGAGGCTTTTCCCTTAAAAAATTGAAAAACAAAAACAATATAGAAAGGTCCTCTAATATTTGGTTATTGCCTGCGGGGAAAAATAAAGTTAAAACCGCACATCTCCAGGTTCTTCTGTAAATCTCTAAGTTTCCCTGAAAGACAAAACTAGTAAAATATCAATAACAGACAGACAGAATCTCATCAAGAGAGGTTCACATTGGAACAGAACCTTTGGAGCAGATACATTGGAGTGGATATCTTGTATAGGACTGAATTAACACATCAATGCCCTGGAGGGTTCACCTGAAACCATAACACTTGCAGGAGAACTTCTTCCCACCCAGTCATTGAAATGCTAATTCGCCCAGCCCCAAACCAACTTCAGATTCATTTTACCAAAGAAGCCGGATTTAACATCACAAGGTCCCACAAAACCGGTTTCAATTGAAGAGAAAAAGTAAATTCAGGTCTCACACAAAATTAGAAACTCTGCTGAATTCCAATAAGCGATCTCTTTCCTCTCTAAGTTTCACATTTTCACATTTTAACCGCTCACACTGGGATTTAAAATCTGCTTCCCGGATCCATGACCTTGGCTGTCCATAGCTTCTGTGCCTTTGCAAAGGACCATGTCTGGGACCATCCCCCCACCTTGCTGAATAAACCACCTTACTTCTGGGAGTGGTTCTGGGGTACTTAACATACCTTTGTTTGTTGCCATTAGTTACCGCACAGTACCTTGCAATGTGCCCAAATCCCCTGCATGCAAAACAACGAATATCCTGTCTCCCTGCACAAAACCTTCTCTGGGCACATGGTGACCGGCCTTGCTGCACAACATTTACCATCCTAGCATGACTAGATCCCACAATACTATCTGACTTAAGTCCACTTACCACAGATTTACCTGAGGAATCGTCTGCCTCTGGATCAATACTTCCAACTCCAGGGTCAGATAAAGTGTCCATCCCCGAGTCGGCTCCAGAATCTGATTGAACTTCCTCAGACTTCTCCATACTTACCGCCAATATTTTCTCTGTAACCCCAGAATCATTACTCTCTAACGGTTCCTTCAATGCCTCTGGCTGCACTAAGCACTGAGACTGTTCAGCTTCTGTCCTCCTGCAGAGGGCAGACAATTCCCTCACAGCACACTGCGCATGCGCCAGGCTCTCAGACAACTGTTCATTCTCCCTACGTAGCTCAGAATTACACCTCACAGTACATTCATAATTAGCGCTAGCTTCAGCTGCCTTCTGGACAAGAGTTTTCAATTTAACAATTTCCACTTTTAAATTTTCCACTTCTCCTCCAAGCTCAACTTCAGCCGACAAGACTCCTGATATTTATCCGCTATCCACCCAGCAGCAAATATCAGAGCATACTTGCCTTCACGTTTGCGCCATTTTCTGGTACCGATCAGGTTTGCTACACAATTCTGAGCCTGCCGCCATGGATCAGTAGATCCCTGCATAGCTTGAACAATGGCCTCCGTGTTTTTCACTTTTGTTACTTCTTTAAAAATTCCTTCCATGATATACGTACAAAACACCACAATTGTTACTACAAAAATATACTGTTATCGATCTCTGACTTGTCCCAATACTTCCAGCACAGAACTACAGAGCAAAAGTCAAACTGTACATAGAAAGGTTACAGAAAGAGAAAGTAACTATTCTGCACAAAACTGACATTTGAGGCAAAAACAAACAAATCGCTTTCCATAGACACCAAAACTAAAATGTGAACCAGCTCAAACTAAAATGAATTCCTTGGTAAAACCTGCAGCACTAACCTAACCAAGATGTCTGCCAAACGCACATACTTTTCCCACAAAGCAAATCAAAGATGGCCGACAAACCGCATGGCATGGTCTTACACAGAGGAAATCAAAGATGGCCGACAAACCACATGCGTGGACACACAATGAAAGATAAGATGGTGTCTCCAAAATCTAGCAATCTCTAAATGCTGTCTCTCCTGTACAAACACTAAAACAGAATGCTTGCTCTACAAACCAGAATCACCTCTTACAAAATCACACTGACATAAAAGTTACACCAAAACAGAGAAGTTACAACAAAACAATTGGTCAGCACACACATCACAATCTGACTATACAATCTCTTTACAATCAACTCAGATCCACCAAAAACTACAGAAAGAAAAAGCACTTACCTTGTCCTTACACAAAGAGCGAAAATGTTCTTTTACCAAGCAGAGATTTCCTCTGACGCAGCAGACAAACTTACACCTTACTCTCTCCTTTTATCTGCTGTGCAGAGTAGAAAAATCAGTTGGCTCCTACCTGGCTCGCCATCTGTTATAGTAATTTCCCTTACCCCGCGCTCCCAAGCACGAGTATCAGCTCTTTTGTGTAAGGAAAGGCCGCACTATTCCAGTAATGAGTTAAGATGTTTCATGGTTGAGATCTGCAGAGAGACTCCCCTCTCAGAACCTTTCTTTATTTACATAGACCAAGGGATAACAAATAGGAAGTGGGCGGGCCCAACACCTGACCACTCCCTTCAGGTAAAGTACAGTCATACAGGAAGTGATGTCACACACATAGAAAGAATACCACAACATGTCTCTTAGTCACCACTAGGGGGAAGTCTTGTTCAGCACCGATCAGGGATCAATGCTCAACAAGGCTCACCAGGATTCTTATGTGGGCCTACTTATAGGAACAGCGTCACCATCTCCAGCGGTTGATCAGGCACACTGGAAATAACGAATGCACGTTCCTTTCCGTATATTGTTCTCTTAATAAATGCATACACGCCAAGCCAATAAATCCGCCCTTTGGGCGGAGGGCCCCAACCGGCATCCATCCATTCGCCAAGAAAACACTGCTTGCTGCGTCTCTATATCCGCAGCAAGATATCCACTTCCAGTGGTTTACACACTGAGAGACACGATGACAATATTAGAAAACACATCATAATAATTTCCACAACAGTCCCTCCTCTTTGTCATATGCTGCTCAGTGTCCCTCGATGATTATTCCTCAGCATCTGGTTGATGGTTTGGTCTTCAGGGCATCTCGTACTCGGTTGGTTATACATCAGGCATATAGAATTAATGGAAACAAAAAACATAAGTACATGCCCGGATCCAATGGAAAACCAAGGAGCCCTAAAACCTCCCAATCAGCTGCAACGTAAGATTACGAGACAAGCTTTACCAGGACACATGACCCTCTGACATTAGGGAAATTACCTTATAAATGGCTAACCCGCATAGGAAATAGTACAGACCTGTCAACTCCAAACAAGAACTTCTGACAGTCACAGGCCTCCAGTAATAACTGCCTCACAACTGGAGGACCCCACCAACCTATCTCCTTTACCTCATCTGCGGGCCGCCTAGCTGCCGGACACCCATACAGGATTAACAAACAAGGAGCCGGAGCTACTATTAAACCTATATCTGATATTACCCTCTAGGATGTGCTACTAACAAGTGTCTTCTTGTGGCCCTTGCCAATTTGAGGTGCCTTCCTTCCTAAGAATGAAAGTAAACAAGTAAACAAAAGTGATACTCCTCATCCTTTGACGTAGTTGAACAGCTTCTTGCAGTGACTGGTGTGGATCCAGTTGTCTCGTCCCTCGAACTTTAGAGAGGTTGGCGTCCTCAGCAGCACCTGGAATGGCCCAAGATATCCCGGCTCTAGTCCTGTCTTTGGATGTTTCTTTAGCACGACCCAATCACCTGGTTAAAGAACACTGGTTATTGAGTCTGGGTCTGGGAGAGACTCCCGAACCCGGTGGTGGACATTGAAAGGACTACAACAGAACATTCAGGCCATGGGTCAGCTGTGATTGGCAGTCGTGATGGTTCTTGAGAAAATTGACAGTTAATAGGTTAGAATGGTTAGTAAAAAGTTTGAAAATGGGTGTTTTCTACACCACTTTCCCCCCTTCTCATCGTCCTCAAAACCAGGACGAAGAGAAGCTGGGTTCAACATAGTGCATCATCTCAAGGTTAGATGGAGAGATGAGGGAGGGATGAGAGATAGAGAGATGAGAGAGAGTATTGGAGTCCATACTTTTAGTTGGACGGGAGTACATGATAGTGTTAGTTCACACTGTCTGGGACTTTTGAATGCCCTGTTGCCGGAGCTCGATGAATTTGTGCAGCCACAGTTCTGCCTTCTGGAGGGAACCATGGCTTTGGGGTCTAGTGGGGAATCCTCGGACGAACTTTTCCCCAAATCCAGACCTCAAAAAGTCCCCATTACTTGGGGTTGGTCCACTCTGAACCTACAGTCCATTAGTGCCAATCTTTGAGGGGCTTAACAACTCTCCTCCTCCATAGATGGATTTCATGTGCTGCTTAGCTGTCCTATACTCAGAAGTGGTACCCTTCTGGTCCCTAATTTTCCCTATACCCAATGCTCGAGCCTTTTAAAAGTAGGTGCGTCCACCTACAGTGTCCCGCGACACACGCCTGGACGGCTGCTACCCCCTTCGTTCGCCTCTGAGTTGCCCTAGGATTTCTGGCACCGACACACGGACTCCGTTCACCCTAGTTAGACCTCAGGAAAAGAACTAGCAGCGTGAGGAATGGGGCTCTTGCCGACACACGGCAGCCCGGGGCTCGCACCGACACACGGTGGCCCTCTGAGTCTCCTAATGAGATATACCAGCCTCGGTTTTGGCTCTGAATAGTGACCTGACCACAGGATAGGGCTTCCAATTGCACACAGCTATTGGTATGCCCGGGTGATATATACCACCTTGTCTCCTTAAAAAAGCTCATCAACTCACTTTCCTTTGCCTATATGATCCTATATAGTCAAGCTTTACACCACACGAAGCCCTTTTTTCGCAGTGACTGATCAAAAACCTCTCGCTCAGCAGCAACCCTTGAATTCAGACAGTAGTTCCCACACAATATCACGAGACCCCCAGTAACTAAAGAAAAATCCCAGATTGAATGCTGCTTCCTATTAAAGGAACATGCAATCTGTTAAAAAAAAATATATAAAAATCATTAAGCTTGCTGCTAAGGAGAATAATGTACCAAACGTTAAAAAATATGCAAACTGGTGCACAATCAGAATGTGTAAAAGAAAATACGCCCTGATTACAACCAGCCACATTCCGGGAGGGTGTGATTGTCCCCATATCCAATCCTCACCATCACATTTGTCTCACAATAGCAGCTACTTTCTTAAACTACAGTGCAGGCCTCTGGGGGAAAAAACAAAACAGCAAAAATTAAATTTAGAATTTAGCATACCTGACTGCACATTACATAATTAAATTTAGAGGCTTTTCCCTTAAAAAATTGAAAAACAAAAACAATATAGAAAGGTCCTCTAATATCTGGTTATTGCCTGCGGGGAAAAATAAAGTTAAAACCGCACATCTCCAGGTTCTTCTGTAAATCTCTAAGTTTCCCTGAAAGACAAAACTAGTAAAATATTAATAACAGACAGACAGAATCTTATCAAGAGACGTCACATTGGAACAGAACCTTTGGAGCAGATACATTGGAGTGGATATCTTGTATAGGACTGAATTAACACATCAATGCCCTGGAGGGTTCACCTGAAACCATAACACTGGCAGGAGAACTTCTTCCCACCCAGTCATTGAAATGCTAATTCGCCCAGCCCCAAACCAACTTCAGATTCATTTTACCAAAGAAGCAGGATTTAACATCACAAGGTCCCACAAAACCGGTTTCAATTGAAAAGAAAAAGTAAATTCAGGTCTCACACAAAATTAGAAACTCTGCTGAATTCCAATAAGCGATCTCTTTCCTCTCTAAGTTTCACATTTTCACATTTTAACCGCTCATACTGGGATTTAAAATCTGCTTCCTGGATCCATGACCTTGGCTGTCCATAGCTTCTGTGCCTTTGCAAAGGACCATGTCTGGGACCATCCCCCACCTTGCTGAATAAACCACCTTACTTCTGGGAGTGGTTCTGGGGTACCTAACATACCTCTGTCTGTTGCCATTAGTTACCGCACAGTACCTTGCAATGTGCCCAAATCCCCTGCATGCAAAACAACGAATATCCTGTCTCCCTGCACAAAACCTTCTCTGGGCACATGGTGACCGGCCTTGCTGCACAACATTTACCATCCTAGCATGACTAGATCCCACAATACTATCTGACTTAAGTCCACTTACCACAGATTTACCTGAGGAATCGTCTGCCTCTGGATCAATACTTCCAACTCCAGGGTCAGATAAAGTGTCCATCCCTGAGTCGGCTTCAGAATCTGATTGAACTTCCTCAGACTTCTCCATACTTACCGCCAATATTTTCTCTGTAACCCCAGAACCATTACTCTCTAACGGTTCCTTCAATGCCTCTGGCTGCACTAAGCACTGAGACTGTTCAGCTTCTGTCCTCCTGCAGAGGGCAGACAATTCCCTCACAGCACACTGCGCATGCGCCAGGCTCTCAGACAACTGTTCATTCTCCCTACGTAGCTCAGTATTACACCTCACAGTACATTCATAATTAGCGCTAGCTTCAGCTGCCTTCTGGACAAGAGTTTTCAATTTAACAATTTCCACTTTTAAATTTTCCACTTCTCCCTCCAAGCTCAACTTCAGCCGACAAGACTCCTGATATTTATCCGCTATCCACCCAGCAGCAAATATCAGAGCATACTTGCCTTCACGTTTGCGCCATTTTCTGGTACCGATCAGGTTTGCTACACAATTCTGAGCCTGCCGCCATGGATCAGTAGATCCCTGCATAGCTTGAACAATGGCCTCCGTGTTTTTCACTTTTGTTACTTCTTTAAAAATTCCTTCCATGATATATGTACAAAACACCACAATTGTTACTACAAAAATATACTGCTATCGATCTCTGACTTGTCCCAATACTTCCAGCACAGAACTACAGAGCAAAGTCAAACTGTACATAGAAAGGTTACAGAAAGAGAAAGTAACTATTCTGCACAAAACTAACATTTGAGGCAAAAACAAACAAATCGCTTTCCATAGACACCAAAACTAAAATGTGAACCAGCTCAAACTAAAATGAATTCCTTGGTAAAACCTGCAGCACTAACCTAACCAAGATGTCTGCCAAACGCACATACTTTTCCCACAAAGCAAATCAAAGATGGCCGACAAACCGCATGGCATGGTCTTACACAGAGGAAATCAAAGATGGCCGACAAACCACATGCGTGGACACACAATGGAAGATAAGATGGTGTCTCCAAAATCTAGCAATCTCTAAATGCTGTCTCTCCTGTACAAACACTAAAACAGAATGCTTGCTCTACAAACCAGAATCACCTCTTACAAAATCACACTGACATAAAAGTTACACCAAAACAGAGAAGTTACAACAAAACAATTGGTCAGCACACACATCACAATCTGACTATACAATCTCTTTACAATCAACTCAGATCCACCAAAAACTACAGAAAGAAAAAGCACTTACCTTGTCCTTACACAAAGAGCGAAAATGTTCTTTTACCAAGCAGAGATTTCCTCTGACGCAGCAGACAAACTTACACCTTACTCTCTCCTTTTATCTGCTGTGCAGAGTAGAAAAATCAGTTGGCTCCTACCTGGCTCGCCATCTGTTATAGTAATTTCCCTTACCCCGCGCTCCCAAGCACGAGTATCAGCTCTTTGTGTAAGGAAAGGCCGCACTATTCCAGTAATGAGTTAAGATGTTTCATGGTTGAGATCTGCAGAGAGACTGCCCTCTCAGAACCTTTCTTTATTTACATAGACCAAGGGATAACAAATAGGAAGTGGGCGGGCCCAACACCTGACCACTCCCTTCAGGTAAAGTACAGTCATACAGGAAGTGATGTCACACACATAGAAAGAATACCACAACATGTCTCTTAGTCACCACTAGGGGGAAGTCTTGTTCAGCACCGATCAGGGATCAATGCTCAACAAGGCTCACCAGGATTCTTATGTGGGCCTACTTATAGGAACAGCGTCACCATCTCCAGCGGTTAATCAGGCACACTGGAAATAACGAATGCACGTTCCTTTCCGTATATTGTTCTCTTAATAAATGCATACACGCCAAGCCAATAAATCCGCCCTTTGGGCGGGGGCCCCAGCCGGCATCCATCCATTCGCCAAGAAAACACTGCTTGCTGCGTCTCTATATCCGCAGCAAGATATCCACTTCCAGTGGTTTACACACTGAGAGACACGATGACAATATTAGAAAACACATCATAATAATTTCCACAACAATCTGAAGGAATACCGAGTTCGCCAAGACAGGGAGCACAGGGAGTTTAGCCCGGCAGGGCTGCCATTCCATTTGGAGAGGACCTCCGACTGTAGAGAGCAGAGGTACCATAGAGCCCAAGGGACTGCTTCCGCAGACGCTGACATGAGCCCCAGCATCTTTATGAGAGTTCGGATTTGAACTCGCCGGGGAACTGAAAGGAACTTGCAGTGTTCTGAACCCGGGATCTTCTTTCTGGAGTCAACTGGAGCGACATCCCAGTGGAGTCGATTATGAAGCCTAGATATCTTACTGAAGTCGACGGACTCATGTTCGACTTCTGCCAACTAATGATCCAACCGAGGCGGAACAGAAAAGAGATTGTTACCTGAAGAAGTTGGGTTAAGACCGCTAGAGCAGAGGCTTTCAAAAGCCAGTCGTCCAGATAAGGAATGATGGTCAGTCCTTGAAGTCTCAAATTCGCCACCACAGAAACCACCACCATGGTAAAAGTGTGAGGGGCAGAAGAAATGCCAAAGGGAAGGGCAACAAACAGAAGATGTCTGACGACACCGGACACCTGGACCGCGATCCTGAGATACTTCCTGGAAGCAGGATGGATCGGGATGTGCAGATATGCATCCTTGAGGTCCAGGGTTGCCATCACGTCTCCAGGATTGAGGACGTGAACTACTGACCTGATGGTTTCTATACGAAACTTCACCTTCCTTATAAACCGATTGAAATACCTCAGATCGATAATCATCGGGAGATCTCCTGAAGCCTTGGGAACCAGAAAAACTGGTGAATAGATCCCTAGGCCCCATTCTCCTGCCGGAACCTCCTCCAGAGCCCCCTTGCAAATGTAGTCCTGAATGTAGAACTCCAGGATCGCCTGCCTGGCTGCTTGTAGAAGGTTCTTCTTGACAAACCTGTCCGGAGGAATAGAGGTGAGGTCGACTAAATAACCCTCGGTTCCACTCTTCTCAGAAGTGGGAGAGACGACCCCCGACGGGTACATGAAGCATAGGAGTGGGGAAGCTTACTGGCAGGACGGCAGGAGTAACGGGAATTAGCCAAAAGCCTTGAAGAGGCCCGTAGTCAGGAGGTGGATTTTCCATCTTTGGCTCCTCCAAAAAGGCCTATGGGCTGCCGACCCCAGGGCCATGCTAAATATAGGCCCCTGACAACCAGACGTCATTTGACAGTATTGTCACGGGGCACCAAAGGCGCACTTGGTCTCCCATCAGTCGCAGACCTGCTGCTTAGCTTCGGGAGCAAGGATCTGTGTTTGGCCTCGTTCCCAGGGCGGCTTTGCTAGCGAGGAGGCTCCCTCGCTAGCTTTAACTGGAGCTGTGCGGTATCGCACAAGAAGTCCGTAGCCAGGTTGATGGTCTTGAAGGCAGCCAGTATGTCGTCCTGGAGAACCCTCTGGTTCAAGTCAACTTGAATTTGATTCAGGCGAGACCGGAGGAACGTAGAGACTTCAGAAGCCGCTATGGCTGTGGAAGCGGAAGCCGCTCTTAGTGTGCATTCTGCAAGGGGGTCCTGCAGGCTAGACCCATCGTCTGCAGGAACCAGAGTGCACTTGGACAACTTGGCAATAGCCATGTCCACCTTGGGAATGGATCCCCATGAATCTACCAAGGGTTTAGCCATCAGGAACATGGATTTAAACTTCTTTGTTAAAACCGGACCCTTTCCAGGTTTTTTCCACTCTGTAAACATGACAGAGAGGGGGTCTCATCCGCTTTGAAGACACGAGGTGCCCGATTAGCGGGATCGGAAGGCTCCCGACGGTCAACATCGTGGTCCCCCGACCTGATGGACTTCAGCAATTTCTGTGTCTTTTCAGGGGGGAAAAAACACGACGTCAGCTCCTCCTCAAACGAGGAGGAAGAAACTAAGGAGACCAGGAAGGTCTCTCTGCCGGGACAAAGGTCTCCATAGGGGCCTGGGCAGGCATAGGAAGCCTTTTCATCCAGCAGGCCTATGACTCCCTTAATAAAGCCATTGATACATATCCTGCAACGTAGGTTCACTAGAGGTCAGAAACCTCTAACGGCAGCTGTAACACCTGGTGTAGGTTAAGTCAACGGAACCAGGGATTCCCAACCAGTCTCCCAAGCTGGTATTTGCCCAGCCTTAAGCTGTTTACCTTCTGCAATCTGACAAGTGCAGGTATGATCAGCTTACAATAACCATTGACCAATGCAATGATAGCAGGATAGATGCTTCCTCTTGGAATCCACTTTTCTGCCTTCCGAATCCCGCGGAGAAGACATCACTGTGGGAAAAAAGGGACAAGTAAAACATTTGTAAACCACCTATCTCCGCAGGAAATGTAGAAAAACAGACCGGAGGCAGCTGAGTACCGGAGGAAAAAAACACCACAAGTGGAACACCAATTTTAGGACTCTGGGAGCTAGCTATAAAAGCATATGCAGCCAGAGACCGAACTGGAGCACACAGCTTCCTAAAATAGGGAAAGGGGACTGATAGCCAATCCACCCTTCCCCCCCAGTAAATCCTCCACAGGAAGAAGCATAAGAAAAAAATACTTAAAATTTTCGCATGAAAACGCCAAAAAAATCGCATCCGCAAAAAAAAATAATCGCATCTGTGAAAAAAATCGTACCCGTGAAAAAAACGCGGCCGGATTACCCGGAGTTGACACAAAAGGAGAATCCCCGCGTCACCTCCGGAAGATGGCGGCGCCCAGGGACCGAGAATCCTGGACCGAGGACGCCGCCAAAATACCCCAGCCAGTTGCGCGGGGCCAGCAGCAAATAAGCTGCCAGCCAAACTGACAAGGTACCTAGGAAAGGGCAAAGCCGTTACCCAAACGAAAAGAAGGGGGGAACAAACTTTAGTCCACTTGTCCGGGAGGACAGAAAAAATACAGTGGGCTGGGGGTTGACTCTCTCCTTTTATTAGTCTTGGGCTCATTAAACATTCCGTCGGTCCTGCCAGTCCACGGGGGTTGGTGAACCCCCCATCTGTGCTGCTGGTAGGACATAAGGGAAACCGAGGTTATTGAAAGGTTCTCTAACCAAGTCGGATCAGTATGAGTAGAGCCAAAGTTTTTCTTGTATGCCTTGCACGTGATTTCTAGGTCCATCTCTGCCAGGGGGGAGAAGAGTGACTCTGGTATCTGCGACTTAATCAATTGTAAATAGGTCGCGAGGTCAGGAGCTTTCCGTAGGCCAGAGATTTTGCAGTCTATTAACATTGTCCAAAATTTCTGACACTCTCCTGTCTTCTCCCTTAAAAAGTAGGGAGGAGAGCGGGGCCAGCGGGGACAATTTATCTGAATTCATTTGCAGCGCTGTCGTTTTGTTGCAGTAATGAATCATACTACGTGTGAGGTCACTGAGTAAAGGTATCTTTCTCAGGGAGACAGATTTCACCCACATCAAATGCAAATTGTCTTCTCCCATTAAAGCTTGCTCTAAATCAGCAAACAACTTATTATTATTGGGATCAGCTAATACCACCCACCTTTCTAATTGGATAGCGTGTAAGTATGTTTGGAGGTCAGAAAGTGAAAGTCTTCCTCTTATAGCTTTCCTTATAAGGAGTGGGTAGGTCAGTCTAGGTTTTTTGTTGGCCCATAAAAAATTGCCGAAGAGACTTCTAGAGTCCGAGAAGAATTTGCTGGAAAGCGTGATGGGCAGGCATCTCAAGGTGTATAAAACCTGAGGTAGGACATAGGTGGTAAGCAAATTCTTACTTCCCAGCCAGGACAGGAAAAGGATTTTAAGGAAATTCAGGAAATTCTTTATTTTAGTAAACAAAGGAGGGTAGTTTTAGTTTTGTAAAGCTTCGAAGGATCAGAGGGAATCATGATGCCCAAGTGTTTAATTGCCTCTGGTGGCCATAGAAAGGAGGAGAGGGGACCAACTGCTTCACAATCTCTCGGGGTGCAGACACATTAAGAATTTCGGATTTCTCAAAGTTAACCTTGAAGTTCGAAACTGCACTATAATCATCTAGTAGTTTCAAAATCTCTGGAAGAGCTTCAGTGGGGTTGGTTATCATCAGCAAGAGGTCATCAGCAAAGGACACAATCGTGTGAGTAGTTTGTCCCACTGTTAGCCGCTTTATCTAGTCGGATGACCTGATCTTGCTGAGGAACAGTTCCAGGGCAAGGATAAATAGCGTCGGAGAGAGAGGGCAGCCCAACGTGAAATATGCGACGCTAACTCAGATAGGTGCAGCGATTCAACGCCCAAACAACAGCATTGAAGAAAGCTGATGGCGGCTGGCGATGCCTCAGCGCACCCACAATAAGCAGTGGGAAATAGGTTCAGACATAACCTAGGGTAATGCTAGGAGATCTTCAAATCTATCTTATACACATGTGAATATGAGTGATTAAGAGTATTCTAGCGAGTAAGTGTTACCGAACCCCCTGGAGAGCAGGAATAAACAGTGCTATAGTCCGTCTCACAGATCCTTCAATTCTGCGCGGCGTTCAGCTTGACGCTTCTTGGTAAGAGGTGACCTGAATCTCTTGACTGGTTGCCACTCGTCACTGGGCGGCAACGGTGGTAATTTATGGCTTCCAGCAAGGGGGAGCCAGGAGGGTATGTCCAGCGGCTCCATTTATAGAAGTTCCCACACTTTGTGGAGATCAGTAGGATGTCTAATTGCGGTCTGCTTGCCGTTTATTGATATGCTCAGTCCAAAAGGGTAGAGCCAGCGGAATGGATGTTTCTTAGCTCCCGTATATCTGTGAGTGGCTTCAGGATTTAGCGTTTTGCCAACGTGCTTGCGGAGAGATCCTGGAACAACATGATCGTTCTGTTTTCAAACAGGATGTCCTCTTTATCTCCGGTGGCTCTCAGCATGTCTGCCATGTCAAGGTAGTTAAGGAGCCCACATATGATGTCGCGCGGCGGCGCTTCGGGGTCTGGCTTGGGTTGCAGGGCCCTATGTGCCCTTTCAATAATAACTGTTCCAGCTCCATCTTCTCCGAGAATAGATGTGAAAATCTGTCTGGACCGTCTCTGGGACACCTCTAATACGAATATTCTTCCTCCTGTTCCCATTTTCCTGGTCTTCCAGGTGGAGGAAGGCTACATTCACTTGCTCTTGAAGTTCTATCATGGTCGACTGCATAGCATTGCTGTGTTTTATCACTGCTGTCTGTGCGTCTTCCAAAGTGGCTACTCTGTGGCCCATTTGCTTAATGTCTGCCTTAATGGCATGCAGTTTGGTCTTTACCGGTTCAAAACCTGAGGCCAGCGATTCTTTCAAAAAGGCTCTTGTGATAGGCGCAGATCCCCGTTTACTGTATGCCTCCGATGGTGCACAGGAGCTTCCGCCATCGGAGTCTTCCATGAGGGCTTAAGCTGCCGCTGTGTTCTTTGCCATCTTGGACCTGCAGGTCAGTGAGGGCGACTTTTTGCGCAGAAATATATCCAAATCTGCTTGTCCTTTGTGCTGTCGAGGGGTCATCTGAGACTCCCTGGATCTCTCTTTGGTCAGTTTACCCATCTTCACTCAGGTGGGGAACCCCAAAGGCGCTTTTTATGCTGTGTATAGGAGCTCTCGGGTCAGGCAGCCATCTCCTGCACGGTTGGTTGGGTTTCAGGGTTGTCACTCATTCTTCCTAAATCTTTAGTGCACTAAAACTCACTGGGTACAGAGGGGACTTAGAGCCAACTTCACCATAGAAGATGTACATATGTGTTTTCCCATAGAACATCTCTTTGCAGCCTCCTAGCTCACCTTCCTGAGACACTTTAAGCCACTACTTTGCTTAGTCAGTCAATTGGTTGCAAATGCTTTCTCTGTTAAAATTTGACCACTTGTCTCTGTCCAAACACACAGTCTCTTGGACATACCAACCCTCCTGAACATTTTCTCAACATCCTTGATGGGCCACCCACAACTTCTGGGACCATGGCTTTGTCCATGACCTATAGCGACATCTTTTCCAGCTAAGTCCCTGACTGTAACCATCTGCGTCCCCACCTCAGTTACTGGGGTTATAGCCGTTAACAATCGAGTTCCTTGACTCAGTTTCAATAGTCTAGCTCTCTAGCTGGGTGACTGTCCTTTCCTCATCTTTCTCAATATCTAAATACCAGGAAAACAATAGAAACCCATTGATGACCAGCGCAGACCCCTCCGTACAGTAGCCCACTTCCCGTGTGAAAAACAAATAGCGTCATTTCTCCGGTAACACACACAGTCGAAAGGGTTCATTGACAGTCGTACCCACAAATCTGCAGCGCGAATAAGCAATCATGGAAATAGCATAAAACTCAAACCACTTACCGTGGTTTTGAGAAGTGAGTTTCCATGTGTAGGTGCCCTCGATCACCAGCGGTAGATCTGAGTAATCGATGCCTCACGGGCTTACAAGTTTTAAATAAATACTACAACCTTCTTTCGTCTGGTGTTTGGCAGAGATACACAGTGATCACTGTAGTGAGACAAGGGACCCAACACAAAGAGTTACATATGGGTCCGAGCTCAATATCTTCTCTGTCCAAACAACTCGTGACCTGTTTATTTAATGAAAACACTAGCAGAAGGACCCGGGTATATTTTATCTATTTCAACAGTATCCCCCATAACAGCAGTGACCTCTACAGCACCCCGCCACTTTAGCAGTGAACCCCATCTCTTAACACTGACCCCCCCCCCCCCCACAGTGCCCGACCACTTTAAAATGGGACCTCCACAGCAGCACATCCCTTAACCTCTGACCTTCACAGCTGCCTGCCCCTTTAACAGTGAGTTTCACAGCACACCCCTCCCTTGACAGTGACAAACCCCCTGCCCCCGGGGTCCGCCCCCTTAACAGTGACCTCCACAGTACCCCGCTGCCTTAACAGTGACCTCCACAGTGCCCACCCCTTTAATGCTAGGGCTACACACAACATTTTGTCTCAACCATTTTTATAATGATAGACTATGGTGTTGCACTTGCGACATGTCACATACTGCGACACGACAGTTGCAAAAAATCCATCCAAGATGGATTTTTCTGCGACTGTCACGTCGCAGTCTCCACATGTCGCAGTGCAACACTATAGACTATCATTATAAAAATTGTCACGCGACATGTAGCAGTGTAGTTGTGCTACACATGTCGTTGTGTAGCCCTAGCCTAAAACTGGCCTACAGCAGTGAAGAAAAATGGATGGGTTGTTATGGAAACTGGAGTAAAACTGTGTGTATGTGGAGACTAAGGGCCTGCGAGCTTCTATTGGCTGATAAGGGACATGTGACCGTGTGTATGGCAGTTGGGATATGAAGAGAAAGACTTGCAGGCTTGTACTGGCTAATGCAGGTCATTTTTGGGGAATATCTTAGGAACGGTACGTCCTAGAGAGCTGAGACCCAGTCTAAAACCTTCCCGGACACCTGATGTACCTGTGTGCCAAATTTGGTGAAGATCGGTCCAGTCGTTTGGTCGCGCATAAAGAACAGACAGACATCAGGACAGACAGAAACTCATTGTGTACCGGCATGTAACCTCCACATGATTCTTTCCCAGATAGTAAGTGATATGTACCAAGGTTTAGTAGGAATTGATCAATGAGTTTTTGAGTTACAGAGAAATATGTGTAGCAAAAACAGTTGGAGCATCAAACTCCCTGCAGCTGCTGTGTAGGGACGATGACCCCCATAAGATTTCTTTCCAGGTAGCAAGGGATGTGTATACCAAGTTTTGTTGAAATCGATGGTTGTGTTTTTGAGTGATCGCGGAACATACACACACACACATATATATATACACATACATATATACGTCCTTCTTTACATATATATATATATAGATGCAGACAGTATCCAGTCTTCATTACACACATCATAGTGCAGCAGAAGTTTGGCAATCCTCATGAAACCATATGAATATTTTAGTGATGTGTCGATACTTTAATTGCGTGTATAAGCCAGAGGTCAGCCCCTTATGTGCTTATCTGCTACCCATTAGCCCCCTCTACTAGGGGTAAAGACTGGCATATTCTGGACTAATCTACTCTTGCAGGAGATGTATGAGACACGGTAAGTTTTCCTGGTACATCAGGGACACACTCTATCACAGTTGTAAGCTCTTGTGAGCCAGGTCCTCGCTCCTCTTGTATCACCTCTATCTCCTCATAGATTGTAAGCTCTTGTGAGCAGAGTCCTCAGTCCTCTTGTCTCGTCTAGAAGTGTCTGATCTGTAGACAGACGAGGCCGTGTATTCAGTCACACTGTTCTTATGTCTCCACAGATGGATCCAGGAGGAGAAGTCGCCCCGAGAGATGTCCCCGTCCTCTGTATTCCCAGGACTGTCCAGAGGAGAAGCCCCCAGAGAACCATCAGGTAGATGGAGCTGAAATCTCCCCAGAATCTGACAGAAAGGGACTGACCCAAAGATCATCTTACATTTCTCTTCTTCAGGATGAAAATCTGATGGATATTAAGGTTGAGGTTATAGATGAAGAAGAAGAGGAGACGGATTTATGGGGCGATCAGCAGGGTAAGGAGGGGGGCTGTCATGGGTCACCTGACTACTACTCCCATCATCTCATCGTCACATGTAATAATATCTCCTGTCCATGTGTGTTTCCTACAGATGGACTCATAGAAGGAAATCCCCCCGAGAGATGTCCCCGTCCTCTGTATTCCCAGGACTGTCCGGAGGAGAAGCCCCCAGAGAACCATCAGGTAGATGGAGCTGAGCCCTATACACATCTATATAGCGGGTCCTGCAGTCATAGAGGGGTCATAGATGGTGGGGGTCTCTTCTGTGGATCTGTTAGATTTCCCACCTGTCTGCTGTATTGTCCTGAATTGTTACAGATGACAAATCAGGGGATAGATCTGACTATTATTAAAGTGGAGGATGAAGAAGAGCGGATGATGGGCGATCCCCCGTGTAAGAGTGAGGTGGAGGAGGACATTCCAGTCCATGTCACCACAGGTATGGGATCATGAATGGAGGAAGGGAATTGGGAGGTTCCTTAAGATGAGGCTCCACCTACGTGTATGTGAACTCATGTAGGGAAGGCTGTCACCTACAACAAACACAATTTTTTTTCAAAATGATCCCCAAAAAATCATTATAAAAACCTGCATATTCTTGGTATTCCCCGAATCACAACAAACCAGGTTATTATATTCATATAAAAAAACTCATCCCACAAAAAACAAGGTCTATAAATTAATGTAGTGGTGGTGGGGTTGCTTTAGCTGCTAATATCTCTTGATAAGTAGCAGCTAGAGATATGGTCTCGTTTGAAAGCTATCAGTCCAAGCGTCCATACAAGACCACAGCATTAGCACAACATCAGCAGTAGATATCCCAGTTAGAAATAGAGTCTGAGATAAACTGAGTAAAATTTGCATTTACTTTCACTTTCAGCTGTATTCACTGCTGTCCCGGTTTCTGGTATTGTTTGAAAGCTTGAAATGCCAGCAAAGCCCATATCTCTAGCTGCTACCAGTCCAGAGATATGATCAGCTAAAGCAGCCCCCCCCCCCCTCCCCCTGCTGCGGGAGCACTCTGGCACAACTGTTAGGAGGTTAAGGCCAAAATACTTTGTAATATATCTTCCCCATAAAAGTCACTTCGTCCACTCTTCCTGACCCTGGCATTCACCCTCAGTTCACAGTTAAGTTCTTTACTGAGAGATGAGAACTACTATTGTCTCCTTCACTCTATTAGGAGGGGTTGCTGAAGGCAGAGAGAGAAATAGACATACCTACGCTGCTGCTTATATAACTGGAACTTTTTTACGTCAAGCCAGTGCCGGATTCACTACTACAGTGCTCAGTACTTCTGCACTGTGTCCATCATGTTGCTTCTGAGGGTGTTCTACAGAGGTTATGGGGAGCAGATCTCATCTGTGTGCTGTGTATGGGAGACCTTATAGCAGCTAGTCTCCCCCCACTAGATCAGGGACAACTGAGTATTAGATATAGCCCTGCAGAGTGGAGGAATGCAGAATAAAAGTTCTTTATTGGAGAACTTAACAGGAGAACTATAAGGCCTCTTGCACACGACCGTATGGCTTTTTCAGTATTTTACGGTCTGCAAAAAACGGATCCCGAAAAAATACGGATGACGTCCGTGTGCATTTTGTTTTTGTGCGTAACGGAACAGCTGGCCCCTGATATAGCAGTACTATCCTTGTCTGTTATGTGGACAATAATAGGACATGTTCTATCTTTCAATGGAAACGGAAGGCATACGGAGTACCTTCCGTTTTTTTTTTGCGGATCCATTGAAATGAATGGTTCCGTAAACGGGAAAAAACGGTCGTTGCAAGAGGTCTAAGTATTATAAAAGAGAACCCCATTACTTTTGTCAGGTCCAGGTTTATGTGATAATATATTAGTTATGTAATAATTAGCGTAGAGCAGAATCCTGTAGTTATCTCTGCTACATGTTGTGGAATAGAAAAGGTAACAGAAGGGTTTTTCCTGCAAGATCCCCTCCCTTTCGAGCTTTGGCTTAAAAAAACAGCAAGGGTCTATATGCAGTAGTATAAAATTGTCTATAATGGCTTAAATTAAACACAAAATCTGTTTTAATAATTACAGGAAATTCCAGGAGGAACTCAGAGGGAAACTTCATTTTTTCACTAAATTATAAAGTAAAAGATGAAGATATCATGCAGAGCTCGTCAGACGAAAACCTCATTACCTGTAATGTACACCCAGGCCTTTACAGTCCAGATCTATCATATAATCCTCTTTATGATGAGGAAACCTTTCCTGACCAATCACAGCTTGTTACCACAAGTACCGGGCAGAAAGGGGTTAGAAGGTATCAGTGCGGGGAATGTGGAAAACAGTTTCCATACAGCTCAGGTCTTTCCTTACACAGAAGAAGTCACACAGGGGAGAAGCCGTATTCATGTTCAGAATGTGGGAAATCCTTTACCCGTAAAACGGGTCTTGATAAACACAAGAGAATTCACACAGGAGAGAGGCCATATTCATGTTCAGAATGTGGGAAATGTTTTACAGACAAATCAAGTCTTGTTACACATGGGAGAACTCACACAAGGGAGAAGCCGTATTCATGCTCAGAATGTGGGAAAGGTTTTGCAGATAAATCACATCTTGTTATACATGAGAGAATTCACACAGGAGAGAGGCCATATTCATGTTTAGTATGTGGGAAACGTTTTACAAATAAATCACATCTTGTTATACATGAGAGAATTCACACAGGAGAGAAGCCATATTCATGTTCAGAATGTGGAAAACGTTTTTCTGATAAATCTAGTCATTCTACACATCAGAGAATTCACACAGGAGAGAAGCCATACACATGTTCCGAATGTGGGAGATGTTTTATGCAGAAATCACATCTTGTTAGACATGAGAGAATTCACACAGGAGAAAAGCCATTTTCATGTTCAGAATGTGGGAAATGTTTTACAAATAAATTAAATTTGGTTATACATGAGAAAAGTCACAAAGGAGAGAAGATGTATTCATGTTCAGAATGCGGGAGATATTTTACAGACAAGTCAAGTCTTGTTAAACATCATAGAATTCACACAGGAGAGAGGCCGTATTCATGTTCAGAATGTGGAAAATGTTTTATCTCTAAAGCCAGTCTTAGGCATCATCTAAGAAGTCACCAAAGAGAGAAGCCATTTTGATGTCTCTATATGGAAAATGTTTTTCAAAGAAATCTAATTTTGAAACCCTCATAGAATTCACATAGAAGAAACCATATTTTTGTTCTGAATTTTGCGAAATGTTCTATACTTATTCACGGACATTGAACAGTTAATATGAAAGGGTTTTTGTGTGCGTGGCATTAACCTGGATCTGCTAGACCCCCAAATCATATTTACCTTAGGTCAGCGGTGACCGGGATCTATGGAAGAAAGGTATGGTGGCTACAAAGAAGAAAAGAAGAGCATTGTGAAGCTGAACTCTCCCCATGAACGTTGCCTCTTCTTACTGTATTCTTGTGTCCACCCGCACTTCTGGAGACCCCAGAGTGACCTTGTGAAAAAGGAAGGACACCCCATAGATTTTGTATTGTGTGATATGAGGACATATCAGTATTTGAACTGCATTAAAGCACTAGATTAAGATAAATGTGATGCAATCAAATAAAAAAAAAAGTATTTGCAGTAACTGGTTAAACTAAAAAATAATTTTTTTACAGATACGCAATTTCAGCCTGTGGCTCAAATACCTGATACTTTGTTTCAAACTAACGTGGCCGATAAGACTGATAAAAGTCACAAGTCCATCTGCTCAGACCTATAATCCCCCCACTTTGTTGATCCAGAGAAAGTCAAGGACTCCTAGAAGGTGGTTGCCAATAGGCCCATATTGGGGTATGTTCATAGGGCAGATTTTGGCGCTTAAAATCAATGGTGGTTTTTGCCTCATTTGATCACTTTGGCTGCTGCAGACTCACTCACAGTTTAGCCCCACTGAATGGAGCTAAACTGCAACTGGACACCTGCCACAGGTAAAGCCGCATCTGTCTGGTCACTGCGCCAAGAAGGGACGTATTGTGAGGTTAAATAACTGGCCACGCGCCCCGCAGCCTCACACTGAAAATGGGAGGTGGACATCATGCGGCTGCATCATAAAATGTGTGAATGGGCCCTTAGAGGAAAATTCCTTCCAAATTCTGTATAACAATCAGATCCCGGTACTGTTCACCGAATGGACTTATGCATTGTGATAACATCTCCCCTAAACCCTCTTTTTTCAGACTAAAAACCTTGTTTGATATGCAAACCACCCATTCCTTTAATTGCCTTCATCACTTTCCTGTGCACCCACTGTAGTGGTTCCATATCCTGCGAATAGGAGGAAAGCTGACAACCAGCAGTGAGCAGGTGCGGAGAGTCGGGCGCTCATGAGTATCGGAGTCCTGAGCTTGTGTCCTGTATCGAGCAGACTTCAGCATTCGGCTCACATTGGAACTGCTCAGTAGGGATTTAAAAAAATAAATTAACCCCTGGTTCACTTGTTTTGACCCAATCAGGATCTTTGTCACCTGTTTATGTGGCCATCAGACAGGGCAGCATAATACAGGTGACACATTCCCTTTAAAAATATTGCATATGTAGCTGCTACACAGCCTGAGATACAGCAAGCAAAAGTAGTTCCCTCTTCAGCCTCTCTCACCTCAGCCAGTATGGAGGGGCAAAGGTGGGTCATGTTCTACAGGGAGAGCAGTGGCATAGGTTCTTCTCTCCCTGTGGTACTATAGATGACCACAGAGGTAAGGGGAAATGTTCAATGTCCCCATTATACCTGATGACCTTAGCAAGGGAAGGCTTAGGGGGGAGCTATATCAAAATGGGTGTGAAGGACAGCAGCCTATCAGAATCCATCTATTGCTTTCCAAAGAAGCTCTGAAAATGAAAGTTGGAATCTGATTGGTTGCAATGGGAAACAAAGCCAGTTTTCCTTTATACCAGTTTTAATTAATCTCCCCTTAAGTCTTTGGCCAAATCTGAAGGAAGGAAACCAGGTCCGGCTCCAAACCCAGAACAGGAGCAGATCCATCCCCTATACCTTATGTCTGTGGAGCCTCCAATCCTGGTTTTGGCTCACAATCACTGGTGTGTAAGTGAGACATAAGACTGGCCAGGAGAAAAGATGTGCCATCTTAGGAAACCAGTCCTCTACCACCCATATCACCATGATCCCAAGGAAAGTGGAAGTTCTGTGATAAGGTCCATTCTAACTTGCAGCCCAAAAGAAAGAGTAGAGAATAGTGGCCGCATTACGGAGGGTGGCGGTAACAGTGAGAATAGTGGCCCTATAACAGAATGTGGAAGGTGGCAGTAACAGTGACAATAGTGGTCCCATAACAGAGTGGGATACAGAGTGTGGAGGGTGGCGGTAACAGTGAGAATAGTGGCCCTATAACAGAATGTGGAGGGTGGCAGTAACAGTGAGAATAGTGGCCCCATAACAGAGTGGGGAGGGTGGCAGTAACAGAATAGTGGCCGCATTACAGAGTGTGGAGGGTGGCGGTAACAGTGAGAATAGTGACCCTATAACAGAGTGGCGAGGGTGGCAGCAGCAGTGGCAGTAACAGTGAGAATAGTGGCCCCATAACAGAGTGGGGAGGGTGGCAGTAACAGTGACAATAGTGGTCCCATAACAGAGTGGGGAGGGTGGCGGTAACAGTGACAATGGTGGTCCCATAACAGAATGTGGAGGGTGGCAGTAACAGTGACAATAGTGGCCCCATAACAGAGTGAGGAGGGTGGCAGTAACAGAATAGTGGCCGCATTACAGAGTGTGGAGGGTGGCGGTAACAGTGAGAATAGTGGCCCTATAACAGAATGTGGAGGGTGGCAGTAACAGTGACAATAGTGGTCCCATAACAGAGTGGGGAGGGTGGCAGTAACAGTGAGAATAGTGGTCCCATAACAGAGTGTGGAGGGTGGCAGTAACAGTGAGAATAGTGGTCCCATAACAGAGTGTGAAGGGTGGCGATAACAGTGACAATAGTGGTCCCATAACAGAGTGGGGAGGATGGCAGTAACAGAATAGTGGTCCCATAACAGAGTGTGGAGGGTGTCAGTAACAGTGACAATAGTGGTCCCATAACAGAGTGTGGAGGGTGGCAGTAACAGTGACAATAGTGGTCCCATAACAGAGTGGGGAGGGTTGCAGTAACAGTGAGAATAGTGGTCCCATAACAGAGTGTGGAGAGTGGCGGTAACAGTGACAATAGTGGTCCCATAACAGAGTGGGGAGGGTGGCGGTAACAGTGACAATAGTGGTCCCATAACAGAATATGGGGGGTGGCAGTAACAGTGAGAATAGTGGTCCTATAACAGAATGTGGAGGGTAGAGATAACAGTGACAATAGTGGTCCCATAACAGAGTGGGGAGGGTGGCAGTAACAGAATAGTGGTCCCATAACAGAGTGTGGAGGGTGGCGGTAACAGTGACAATAGTGGTCCCATAACAGAATGTGGAGGGTGGCGGTAACAGTGACAATAGTGGTCCCATAACAGAGTGGGGAGGATGGCGGTAACAGTGACAATAGTGGTCCCATAACAGAATATGGGGGGTGGCAGTAACAGTGAGAATAGTGGTCCTATAACAGAATGTGGAGGGTGGCGATAATAGTGACAATAGTGGTCCCATAACAGAGTGGGGAGGGTGGCAGTAACAGAATAGTGGCCGCATTACAGAGTGTGGAGGGTGGCAGTAACAGTGAGAATAGTGGCGCCATTACAGAGCGAGGAGGATGGCGGTAACAGTGACAATAGTGGTCCCATAACAGAGTGAGGAGTGTGGCGGTAACGGTGACAATAGTGGTCCCATAACAGAGTGGGGAGGGTGGCGGTAACAGTGAGAATAGTGGCCCCATAACAGAATGTGGAGGGTGGCGGTAACAGTGACAATAGTGGTCCCATAACAGAATATGGAGGGTGGCAGTAACAGTGAGAATAGTGGTCCTATAACAGAATGTGGAGGGTGGCGATAACAGTGACAATAGTGGTTCCATAACAGAGTGGGGAGGGTGGCAGTAACAGAATAGTGGCCGCATTACAGAGTGCCGAGGGTGGCGGTAACAGTGAGAATAGTGGTCCCATAACAGAGTGGGGAGGGTGGCGGTAACAGTGAGAATAGTGGCCCCATAACAGAGTGGGGAGGGTGGCAGTAACAGTGATAATAGTGGTCCCATAACAGAATGTGGAAGGTGGCAGTAACAGTGACAATAGTGGTCCCATAACAGAGTGTGGAGGGTGGCAGTAACAGTGACAATAGTGGTCCCATAACAGAGTGTGGAGGGTGGCAGTAACAGTAAGAATAGTGGTCCCATAACAGATTGTGGAGGGTGGCGGTAACAGTGACAATAGTGGTCCCATAACAGAGTGGGGAGGGTGGCAGTAACAGTGAGAATAGTGGTCCCATAACAGAGTGGGGAGGGTGGCAGTAACAGAATAGTGGTCCCATAACAGAGTGTGGAGGGTGGCAGTAACAGAATAGTGGTCCCATAACAGAGTGTGGAGGGTGGCGGTAACAGTGACAATAGTGGTCCCATAACAGAATGTGGAGGGTGGCGGTAACAGTGACAATAGTGGTCCCATAACAGAATATGGAGGGTGGCAGTAACAGTGAGAATAGTGGTCCTATAACAGAGTGTGGAGGGTGGCGATAACAGTGACAATAGTGGTCCCATAACAGAGTGGGGAGGGTGGCAGTAACAGAATAGTGGCCGCATTACAGAGTGTGGAGGGTGGCGCCATTACAGAGTGAGGAGGATGGCGGTAACAGTGACAATAGTGGTCCCATAACAGAATGTGGAGGGTGGCAGTAACAGTGACAATAGTGGCCCCATAACAGAGTGAGGAGGGTGGCAGTAACAGAATAGTGGCCGCATTACAGAGTGTGGAGGGTGGCGGTAACAGTGAGAATAGTGGCCCTATAACAGAATGTGGAGGGTGGCAGTAACAGTGACAATAGTGGTCCCATAACAGAGTGGGGAGGGTGGCAGTAACAGTGAGAATAGTGGTCCCATAACAGAGTGTGGAGGGTGGCAGTAACAGTGAGAATAGTGGTCCCATAACAGAGTGTGAAGGGTGGCGATAACAGTGACAATAGTGGTCCCATAACAGAGTGGGGAGGATGGCAGTAACAGAATAGTGGTCCCATAACAGAGTGTGGAGGGTGGCAGTAACAGTGACAATAGTGGTCCCATAACAGAGTGTGGAGGGTGGCAGTAACAGTGACAATAGTGGTCCCATAACAGAGTGGGGAGGGTTGCAGTAACAGTGAGAATAGTGGTCCCATAACAGAGTGTGGAGGGTGGCGGTAACAGTGACAATAGTGGTCCCATAACAGAGTGTGGAGGGTGGCAGTAACAGTGACAATAGTGGTCCCATAACAGAGTGGGGAGGGTGGCGGTAACAGTGACAATAGTGGTCCCATAACAGAATATGGGGGGTGGCAGTAACAGTGAGAATAGTGGTCCTATAACAGAATGTGGAGGGTAGAGATAACAGTGACAATAGTGGTCCCATAACAGAGTGGGGAGGGTGGCAGTAACAGTGAGAATAGTGGTCCTATAACAGAATGTGGAGGGTAGAGATAACAGTGACAATAGTGGTCCCATAACAGAGTGGGGAGGGTGGCAGTAACAGAATAGTGGTCCCATAACAGAGTGTGGAGGGTGGCGGTAACAGTGACAATAGTGGTCCCATAACAGAATGTGGAGGGTGGCGGTAACAGTGACAATAGTGGTCCCATAACAGAGTGGGGAGGATGGCGGTAACAGTGACAATAGTGGTCCCATAACAGAATATGGGGGTGGCAGTAACAGTGAGAATAGTGGTCCTATAACAGAATGTGGAGGGTGGCGATAATAGTGACAATAGTGGTCCCATAACAGAGTGGGGAGGGTGGCAGTAACAGAATAGTGGCCGCATTACAGAGTGTGGAGGGTGGCAGTAACAGTGAGAATAGTGGCGCCATTACAGAGCGAGGAGGATGGCGGTAACAGTGACAATAGTGGTCCCATAACAGAGTGAGGAGTGTGGCGGTAACGGTGACAATAGTGGTCCCATAACAGAGTGGGGAGGGTGGCGGTAACAGTGAGAATAGTGGCCCCATAACAGAATGTGGAGGGTGGCGGTAACAGTGACAATAGTGGTCCCATAACAGAATATGGAGGGTGGCAGTAACAGTGAGAATAGTGGTCCTATAACAGAATGTGGAGGGTGGCGATAACAGTGACAATAGTGGTTCCATAACAGAGTGGGGAGGGTGGCAGTAACAGAATAGTGGCCGCATTACAGAGTGCCGAGGGTGGCGGTAACAGTGAGAATAGTGGTCCCATAACAGAGTGGGGAGGGTGGCGGTAACAGTGAGAATAGTGGCCCCATAACAGAGTGGGGAGGGTGGCAGTAACAGTGATAATAGTGGTCCCATAACAGAATGTGGAAGGTGGCAGTAACAGTGACAATAGTGGTCCCATAACAGAGTGTGGAGGGTGGCAGTAACAGTGACAATAGTGGTCCCATAACAGAGTGTGGAGGGTGGCAGTAACAGTGAGAATAGTGGTCCCATAACAGAGTGGGGAGGGTGGCGGTAACAGTGAGAATAGTGGTCCCATAACAGAGTGGGGAGGGTGGCAGTAACAGTGAGAATAGTGGTCCCATAACAGAGTGGGGAGGGTGGCAGTAACAGAATAGTGGTCCCATAACAGAGTGTGGAGGGTGGCGGTAACAGTGACAATAGTGGTCCCATAACAGAATGTGGAGGGTGGCGGTAACAGTGACAATAGTGGTCCCATAACAGAATATGGAGGGTGGCAGTAACAGTGAGAATAGTGGTCCTATAACAGAGTGTGGAGGGTGGCGATAACAGTGACAATAGTGGTCCCATAACAGAGTGGGGAGGGTGGCAGTAACAGAATAGTGGCCGCATTACAGAGTGTGGAGGGTGGCAGTAACAGTGAGAATAGTGGCGCCATTACAGAGTGAGGAGGATGGCGGTAACAGTGACAATAGTGGTCCCATAACAGAGTGAGGAGGGTGGCGGTAACGGTGACAATAGTGGTCCCATAACAGAGTGAGGAGGGTGGCAGTAACAGAATAGTGGCCGCATTACAGAGTGTGGAGGGTAGCGGTAACAGTGAGAATAGTGGCCTATAACAGAATGTGGAGGGTGGCAGTAACAGTGACAATAGTGGTCCCATAACAGAGTGGGGAGGGTGGCAGTAACAGTGAGAATAGTGGTCCCCATAACAGAGTGTGGAGGGTGGCAGTAACAGTGAGAATAGTGGTCCCATAACAGAATGTGGAGGGTGGCAGTAACAGTGACAATAGTGGTCCCATAACAGAGTGTGGAGGGTGGCAGTAACAGTGACAATAGTGGTCCCATAACAGAGTGTGGAGGGTGGCAGTAACAGTGACAATAGTGGTCCCATAACAGAGTGTGGAGGGTGGCAGTAACAGTGACAATAGTGGTCCCATAACAGAGTGGGGAGGGTGGCAGTAACAGTGAGAATAGTGGTCCCATAACAGAGTGTGGAGGGTGGCGGTAACAGTGACAATAGTGGTCCCATAACAGAGTGTGGAGGGTGGCAGTAACAGTGACAATAGTGGTCCCATAACAGAGTGGGGAGGGTGGCGGTAACAGTGACAATAGTGGTCCCATAACAGAATGTGGAGGGTGGCAGTAACAGTGACAATAGTGGTCCTATAACAGAATGTGGAGGGTGGCGATAACAGTGACAATAGTGGTCCCATAACAGAATGTGGAGGGTGGCAGTAACAGTGAGAATAGTGGTCCTATAACAGAATGTGGAGGGTGGCGATAACAGTGACAATAGTGGTCCCATAACAGAGTGGGGAGGGTGGCAGTAACAGAATAGTGGTCCCATAACAGAGTGTGGAGGGTGGCGGTAACAGTGACAATAGTGGTCCCATAACAGAATGTGGAGGGTGGCGGTAACAGTGACAATAGTGGTCCCATAACAGAGTGGGGAGGATGGCGGTAACAGTGACAATAGTGGTCCCATAACAGAATATGGGGGGTGGCAGTAACAGTGAGAATAGTGGTCCTATAACAGAATGTGGAGGGTGGCGATAATAGTGACAATAGTGGTCCCATAACAGAGTGGGGAGGGTGGCAGTAACAGTGACAATAGTGGTCCCATAACAGAATGTGGAAGGTGGCAGTAACAGTGAGAATAGTGGTCCCATAACAGAGTGGGGAGGGTGGCGGTAACAGTGACAATAGTGGTCCCATAACAGAGTGTGGAGGGTGGCAGTAACAGTAAGAATAGTGGTCCCATAACAGATTGTGGAGGGTAGCGGTAACAGTGACAATAGTGGTCCCATAACAGAGTGGGGAGGGTGGCAGTAACAGTGAGAATAGTGGTCCCATAACAGAGTGGGGAGGGTGGCAGTAACAGAATAGTGGTCCCATAACAGAGTGTGGAGGGTGGCAGTAACAGAATAGTGGTCCCATAACAGAGTGTGGAGGGTGGCGGTAACAGTGACAATAGTGGTCCCATAACAGAATGTGGAGGGTGGCGGTAACAGTGACAATAGTGGTCCCATAACAGAATATGGAGGGTGGCAGTAACAGTGAGAATAGTGGTCCTATAACAGAGTGTGGAGGGTGGCGATAACAGTGACAATAGTGGTCCCATAACAGAGTGGGGAGGGTGGCAGTAACAGAATAGTGGCCGCATTACAGAGTGTGGAGGGTGGCAGTAACAGTGAGAATAGTGGCGCCATTACAGAGTGAGGAGGATGGCGGTAACAGTGACAATAGTGGTCCCATAACAGAATGTGGAGGGTGGCAGTAACAGTGACAATAGTGGCCCCATAACAGAGTGAGGAGGGTGGCAGTAACAGAATAGTGGCCGCATTACAGAGTGTGGAGGGTGGCGGTAACAGTGAGAATAGTGGCCCTATAACAGAATGTGGAGGGTGGCAGTAACAGTGACAATAGTGGTCCCATAACAGAGTGGGGAGGGTGGCAGTAACAGTGAGAATAGTGGTCCCCATAACAGAGTGTGGAGGGTGGCAGTAACAGTGAGAATAGTGGTCCCATAACAGAGTGTGGAGGGTGGCGATAACAGTGACAATAGTGGTCCCATAACAGAGTGGGGAGGATGGCAGTAACAGAATAGTGGTCCCATAACAGAGTGTGGAGGGTGGCAGTAACAGTGACAATAGTGGTCCCATAACAGAGTGTGGAGGGTGGCAGTAACAGTGACAATAGTGGTCCCATAACAGAGTGGGGAGGGTGGCAGTAACAGTGAGAATAGTGGTCCCATAACAGAGTGTGGAGGGTGGCGGTAACAGTGACAATAGTGGTCCCATAACAGAGTGTGGAGGGTGGCAGTAACAGTGACAATAGTGGTCCCATAACAGAGTGGGGAGGGTGGCGGTAACAGTGACAATAGTGGTCCCATAACAGAATATGGAGGGTGGCAGTAACAGTGAGAATAGTGGTCCTATAACAGAATGTGGAGGGTAGAGATAGCAGTGACAATAGTGGTCCCATAACAGAGTGGGGAGGGTGGCAGTAACAGTGAGAATAGTGGTCCTATAACAGAATGTGGAGGGTAGAGATAACAGTGACAATAGTGGTCCCATAACAGAGTGGGGAGGGTGGCAGTAACAGAATAGTGGTCCCATAACAGAGTGTGGAGGGTGGCGGTAACAGTGACAATAGTGGTCCCATAACAGAATGTGGAGGGTGGCGGTAACAGTGACAATAGTGGTCCCATAACAGAGTGGGGAGGATGGCGGTAACAGTGACAATAGTGGTCCCATAACAGAATATGGAGGGTGGCAGTAACAGTGAGAATAGTGGTCCTATAACAGAATGTGGAGGGTGGCGATAATAGTGACAATAGTGGTCCCATAACAGAGTGGGGAGGGTGGCAGTAACAGAATAGTGGCCGCATTACAGAGTGTGGAGGGTGGCAGTAACAGTGAGAATAGTGGCGCCATTACAGAGCGAGGAGGATGGCGGTAACAGTGACAATAGTGGTCCCATAACAGAGTGAGGAGTGTGGCGGTAACGGTGACAATAGTGGTCCCATAACAGAGTGGGGAGGGTGGCGGTAACAGTGAGAATAGTGGCCCCATAACAGAATGTGGAGGGTGGCGGTAACAGTGACAATAGTGGTCCCATAACAGAATATGGAGGGTGGCAGTAACAGTGAGAATAGTGGTCCTATAACAGAATGTGGAGGGTGGCGATAACAGTGACAATAGTGGTTCCATAACAGAGTGGGGAGGGTGGCAGTAACAGAATAGTGGCCGCATTACAGAGTGCCGAGGGTGGCGGTAACAGTGAGAATAGTGGTCCCATAACAGAGTGGGGAGGGTGGCGGTAACAGTGAGAATAGTGGCCCCATAACAGAGTGGGGAGGGTGGCAGTAACAGTGATAATAGTGGTCCCATAACAGAATGTGGAAGGTGGCAGTAACAGTGACAATAGTGGTCCCATAACAGAGTGTGGAGGGTGGCAGTAACAGTGACAATAGTGGTCCCATAACAGAGTGTGGAGGGTGGCAGTAACAGTAAGAATAGTGGTCCCATAACAGATTGTGGAGGGTGGCGGTAACAGTGACAATAGTGGTCCCATAACAGAGTGGGGAGGGTGGCAGTAACAGTGAGAATAGTGGTCCCATAACAGAGTGGGGAGGGTGGCAGTAACAGAATAGTGGTCCCATAACAGAGTGTGGAGGGTGGCAGTAACAGAATAGTGGTCCCATAACAGAGTGTGGAGGGTGGCGGTAACAGTGACAATAGTGGTCCCATAACAGAATGTGGAGGGTGGCGGTAACAGTGACAATAGTGGTCCCATAACAGAATATGGAGGGTGGCAGTAACAGTGAGAATAGTGGTCCTATAACAGAGTGTGGAGGGTGGCGATAACAGTGACAATAGTGGTCCCATAACAGAGTGGGGAGGGTGGCAGTAACAGAATAGTGGCCGCATTACAGAGTGTGGAGGGTGGCAGTAACAGTGAGAATAGTGGCGCCATTACAGAGTGAGGAGGATGGCGGTAACAGTGACAATAGTGGTCCCATAACAGAGTGAGGAGTGTGGCGGTAACGGTGACAATAGTGGTCCCATAACAGAGTGGGGAGGGTGGCAGTAACAGAATAGTGGCCGCATTACAGAGTGTGGAGGGTGGCGGTAACAGTGAGAATAGTGGTCCCATAACAGAATGTGGAGGGTGGCGGTAACAGTGACAATAGTGGTCCCATAACAGAATATGGAGGGTGGCAGTAACAGTGACAATAGTGGTCCCATAACAGAATGTGGAAGGTGGCAGTAACAGTGACAATAGTGGTCCCATAACAGAGTGTGGAGGGTGGCAGTAACAGTAAGAATAGTGGTCCCATAACAGATTGTGGAGGGTGGCGGTAACAGTGACAATAGTGGTCCCATAACAGAGTGGGGAGAGTGGCAGTAACAGTGAGAATAGTGGTCCCATAACAGAGTGTGGAGGGTGGCGATAACAGTGACAATAGTGGTCCCATAACAGAGTGGGGAGGGTGGCGGTAACAGTGACAATAGTGGTCCCATAACAGAATGTGGAGGGTGGCGGTAACAGTGACAATAGTGGTCCCATAACAGAATGTGGAGGGTGGCGGTAACAGTGACAATAGTGGTCCCATAACAGAATGTGGAGGGTGGCGGTAACAGTGACAATAGTGGTCCCATAATAGAATATGGAGGGTGGCAGTAACAGTGAGAATAGTGGTCCTATAACAGAATGTGGAGGGTGGCGATAACAGTGACAATAGTGGTCCCATAACAGAGTGGGGAGGGTGGCAGTAACAGAATAGTGGCCGCATTACAGAGTGTGGAGGGTGGCAGTAACAGTGAGAATAGTGGCGCCATTACAGAGTGAGGAGGATGGCGGTAACAGTGACAATAGTGGTCCCATAACAGAGTGGGGAGGGTGGCGGTAACAGTGACAATAGTGGTCCCATAACAGAATATGGGGGGTGGCAGTAACAGTGAGAATAGTGGTCCTATAACAGAATGTGGAGGGTAGAGATAACAGTGACAATAGTGGTCCCATAACAGAGTGGGGAGGGTGGCAGTAACAGTGAGAATAGTGGTCCTATAACAGAATGTGGAGGGTAGAGATAACAGTGACAATAGTGGTCCCATAACAGAGTGGGGAGGGTGGCAGTAACAGAATAGTGGTCCCATAACAGAGTGTGGAGGGTGGCGGTAACAGTGACAATAGTGGTCCCATAACAGAATGTGGAGGGTGGCGGTAACAGTGACAATAGTGGTCCCATAACAGAGTGGGGAGGATGGCGGTAACAGTGACAATAGTGGTCCCATAACAGAATATGGGGGTGGCAGTAACAGTGAGAATAGTGGTCCTATAACAGAATGTGGAGGGTGGCGATAATAGTGACAATAGTGGTCCCATAACAGAGTGGGGAGGGTGGCAGTAACAGAATAGTGGCCGCATTACAGAGTGTGGAGGGTGGCAGTAACAGTGAGAATAGTGGCGCCATTACAGAGCGAGGAGGATGGCGGTAACAGTGACAATAGTGGTCCCATAACAGAGTGAGGAGTGTGGCGGTAACGGTGACAATAGTGGTCCCATAACAGAGTGGGGAGGGTGGCGGTAACAGTGAGAATAGTGGCCCCATAACAGAATGTGGAGGGTGGCGGTAACAGTGACAATAGTGGTCCCATAACAGAATATGGAGGGTGGCAGTAACAGTGAGAATAGTGGTCCTATAACAGAATGTGGAGGGTGGCGATAACAGTGACAATAGTGGTTCCATAACAGAGTGGGGAGGGTGGCAGTAACAGAATAGTGGCCGCATTACAGAGTGCCGAGGGTGGCGGTAACAGTGAGAATAGTGGTCCCATAACAGAGTGGGGAGGGTGGCGGTAACAGTGAGAATAGTGGCCCCATAACAGAGTGGGGAGGGTGGCAGTAACAGTGATAATAGTGGTCCCATAACAGAATGTGGAAGGTGGCAGTAACAGTGACAATAGTGGTCCCATAACAGAGTGTGGAGGGTGGCAGTAACAGTGACAATAGTGGTCCCATAACAGAGTGTGGAGGGTGGCAGTAACAGTAAGAATAGTGGTCCCATAACAGATTGTGGAGGGTGGCGGTAACAGTGACAATAGTGGTCCCATAACAGAGTGGGGAGGGTGGCAGTAACAGTGAGAATAGTGGTCCCATAACAGAGTGGGGAGGGTGGCAGTAACAGAATAGTGGTCCCATAACAGAGTGTGGAGGGTGGCAGTAACAGAATAGTGGTCCCATAACAGAGTGTGGAGGGTGGCGGTAACAGTGACAATAGTGGTCCCATAACAGAATGTGGAGGGTGGCGGTAACAGTGACAATAGTGGTCCCATAACAGAATATGGAGGGTGGCAGTAACAGTGAGAATAGTGGTCCTATAACAGAGTGTGGAGGGTGGCGATAACAGTGACAATAGTGGTCCCATAACAGAGTGGGGAGGGTGGCAGTAACAGAATAGTGGCCGCATTACAGAGTGTGGAGGGTGGCAGTAACAGTGAGAATAGTGGCGCCATTACAGAGTGAGGAGGATGGCGGTAACAGTGACAATAGTGGTCCCATAACAGAGTGAGGAGTGTGGCGGTAACGGTGACAATAGTGGTCCCATAACAGAGTGGGGAGGGTGGCAGTAACAGAATAGTGGCCGCATTACAGAGTGTGGAGGGTGGCGGTAACAGTGAGAATAGTGGTCCCATAACAGAATGTGGAGGGTGGCGGTAACAGTGACAATAGTGGTCCCATAACAGAATATGGAGGGTGGCAGTAACAGTGACAATAGTGGTCCCATAACAGAATGTGGAAGGTGGCAGTAACAGTGACAATAGTGGTCCCATAACAGAGTGTGGAGGGTGGCAGTAACAGTAAGAATAGTGGTCCCATAACAGATTGTGGAGGGTGGCGGTAACAGTGACAATAGTGGTCCCATAACAGAGTGGGGAGAGTGGCAGTAACAGTGAGAATAGTGGTCCCATAACAGAGTGTGGAGGGTGGCGATAACAGTGACAATAGTGGTCCCATAACAGAGTGGGGAGGGTGGCGGTAACAGTGACAATAGTGGTCCCATAACAGAATGTGGAGGGTGGCGGTAACAGTGACAATAGTGGTCCCATAACAGAATGTGGAGGGTGGCGGTAACAGTGACAATAGTGGTCCCATAACAGAATGTGGAGGGTGGCGGTAACAGTGACAATAGTGGTCCCATAATAGAATATGGAGGGTGGCAGTAACAGTGAGAATAGTGGTCCTATAACAGAATGTGGAGGGTGGCGATAACAGTGACAATAGTGGTCCCATAACAGAGTGGGGAGGGTGGCAGTAACAGAATAGTGGCCGCATTACAGAGTGTGGAGGGTGGCAGTAACAGTGAGAATAGTGGCGCCATTACAGAGTGAGGAGGATGGCGGTAACAGTGACAATAGTGGTCCCATAACAGAGTGAGGAGTGTGGCGGTAACGGTGACAATAGTGGTCCCATAACAGAGTGGGGAGGGTGGCAGTAACAGAATAGTGGCCGCATTACAGAGTGTGGAGGGTGGCGGTAACAGTGAGAATAGTGGTCCCATAACAGAATGTGGAGGGTGGCGGTAACAGTGACAATAGTGGCCCCATAACAGAATGTGGAGGGTGGCAGTAACAGTGACAATAGTGGTCCCATAACAGAATGTGGAGGGTGGCAGTAACAGTGACAATAGTGGTCCCATAACAGAATGTGGAAGGTGGCAGTAACAGTGAGAATAGTGGTCCCATAACAGAGTGTGGAGGGTGGCAGTAACAGTGACAATAGTGGTCCCATAACAGAATGTGGAAGGTGGCAGTAACAGTGACAATAGTGGTCCCATAACAGAGTGTGGAGGGTGGCAGTAACAGTGACAATAGTGGTCCCATAACAGAGTGTGGAGGGTGGCAGTAACAGTAAGAATAGTGGTCCCATAACAGATTGTGGAGGGTGGCGGTAACAGTGACAATAGTGGTCCCATAACAGAGTGGGGAGGGTGGCAGTAACACTGAGAATAGTGGTCCCATAACAGAGTGTGGAGGGTGGCGATAACAGTGACAATAGTGGTCCCATAAAAGAGTGGGGAGGGTGGCGGTAACAGTGACAATAGTGGTCCCATAACAGAATGTGGAGGGTGGCGGTAACAGTGACAATAGTGGTCCCATAACAGAATTTGGAGGGTGGCGGTAACAGTGACAATAGTGGTCCCATAACAGAATATGGAGGGTGGCAGTAACAGTGAGAATAGTGGTCCTATAACAGAATGTGGAGGGTGGCGATAACAGTGACAATAGTGGTCCCATAACAGAATGGGGAGGGTGGCAGTAACAGAATAGTGGCCGCATTACAGAGTGTGGAGGGTGGCAGTAACAGTGAGAATAGTGGCGCCATTACAGAGTGAGGAGGATGGCGGTAACAGTGACAATAGTGGTCCCATAACAGAGTGAGGAGTGTGGCGGTAACGGTGACAATAGTGGTCCCATAACAGAGTGGGGAGGGTGGCAGTAACAGAATAGTGGCCGCATTACAGAGTGTGGAGGGTGGCGGTAACAGTGAGAATAGTGGTCCCATAACAGAGTGGGGAGGGTGGCGGTAACAGTGAGAATAGTGGTCCCATAACAGAATATGGAGGGTGGCAGTAACAGTGACAATAGTGGTCCCATAACAGAATGTGGAAGGTGGCAGTAACAGTGAGAATAGTGGTCCCATAACAGAGTGTGGAGGGTGGCAGTAACAGTGACAATAGTGGTCCCATAACAGAGTGTGGAGGGTGGCAGTAACAGTAAGAATAGTGGTCCCATAACAGATTGTGGAGGGTGGCGGTAACAGTGACAATAGTGGTCCCATAACAGAGTGGGGAGGGTGGCAGTAACAGTGAGAATAGTGGTCCCATAACAGAGTGTGGAGGGTGGCGATAACAGTGACAATAGTGGTTCCATAACAGAGTGGGGAGGGTGGCGGTAACAGTGACAATAGTGGTCCCATAACAGAATGTGGAGGGTGGCAGTAACAGTGACAATAGTGGTCCTATAACAGAATGTGGAGGGTGGCGGTAACAGTGACAATAGTGGTCCCATAACAGAATATGGAGGGTGGCAGTAACAGTGAGAATAGTGGTCCTATAACAGAATGTGGAGGGTGGCGATAACAGTGACAATAGTGGTCCCATAACAGAGTGGGGAGGGTGGCAGTAACAGAATAGTGGCCGCATTACAGAGTGTGGAGGGTGGCAGTAACAGTGAGAATAGTGGCGCCATTACAGAGTGAGGAGGATGGCGGTAACAGTGACAATAGTGGTCCCATAACAGAGTGAGGAGTGTGGCGGTAACGGTGACAATAGTGGTCCCATAACAGAGTGGGGAGGGTGGCAGTAACAGAATAGTGGCCGCATTACAGAGTGTGGAGGGTGGCGGTAACAGTGAGAATAGTGGTCCCATAACAGAGTGGGGAGGATGGCGGTAACAGTGAGAATAGTGGTCCCATAACAGAATATGGAGGGTGGCGGAAACAGTGACAATAGTGGTCCCATAACAGAATATGGAGGGTGGCAGTAACAGTGAGAATAGTGGTCCTATAACAGAATGTGGAGGGTGGCGATAACAGTGACAATAGTGGTCCCATAACAGAGTGGGGAGGGTGGCAGTAACAGAATAGTGGCCGCATTACAGAGTGGGGAGGGTGGCAGTAACAGTGAGAATAGTGGCGCCATTACAGAGTGAGGAGGATGGCGGTAACAGTGACAATAGTGGTCCCATAACAGAGTGAGGAGTGTGGCGGTAACGGTGACAATAGTGGTCCCATAACAGAGTGGGGAGGGTGGCAGTAACAGAATAGTGGCCGCATTACAGAGTGTGGAGGGTGGCGGTAACAGTGAGAATAGTGGTCCCATAACAGAGTGGGGAGGGTGGCGGTAACAGTGAGAATAGTGGTCCCATAACAGAATATGGAGGGTGGCAGTAACAGTGACAATAGTGGTCCCATAACAGAATGTGGAAGGTGGCAGTAACAGTGAGAATAGTGGTCCCATAACAGAGTGTGGAGGGTGGCAGTAACAGTGACAATAGTGGTCCCATAACAGAGTGTGGAGGGTGGCAGTAACAGTAAGAATAGTGGTCCCATAACAGATTGTGGAGGGTGGCGGTAACAGTGACAATAGTGGTCCCATAACAGAGTGGGGAGGGTGGCAGTAACAGTGAGAATAGTGGTCCCATAACAGAGTGTGGAGGGTGGCGATAACAGTGACAATAGTGGTTCCATAACAGAGTGGGGAGGGTGGCGGTAACAGTGACAATAGTGGTCCCATAACAGAATGTGGAGGGTGGCAGTAACAGTGACAATAGTGGTCCTATAACAGAATGTGGAGGGTGGCGGTAACAGTGACAATAGTGGTCCCATAACAGAATATGGAGGGTGGCAGTAACAGTGAGAATAGTGGTCCTATAACAGAATGTGGAGGGTGGCGATAACAGTGACAATAGTGGTCCCATAACAGAGTGGGGAGGGTGGCAGTAACAGAATAGTGGCCGCATTACAGAGTGTGGAGGGTGGCAGTAACAGTGAGAATAGTGGCGCCATTACAGAGTGAGGAGGATGGCGGTAACAGTGACAATAGTGGTCCCATAACAGAGTGAGGAGTGTGGCGGTAACGGTGACAATAGTGGTCCCATAACAGAGTGGGGAGGGTGGCAGTAACAGAATAGTGGCCGCATTACAGAGTGTGGAGGGTGGCGGTAACAGTGAGAATAGTGGTCCCATAACAGAGTGGGGAGGGTGGCGGTAACAGTGAGAATAGTGGCCCCATAACAGAATGTGGAGGGTGGCGGTAACAGTGACAATAGTGGTCCCATAACAGAATATGGAGGGTGGCAGTAACAGTGACAATAGTGGTCCCATAACAGAGTGGGGAGGGTGGCAGTAACAGAATAGTGGCCGCATTACAGAGTGTGGAGGGTGGCAGTAACAGTGAGAATAGTGGCGCCATTACAGAGTGAGAAGGATGTCGGTAACAGTGACAATAGTGGTCCCATAACAGAGTGAGGAGTGTGGCGGTAACGGTGACAATAGTGGTCCCATAACAGAGTGGGGAGGGTGGCAGTAACAGAATAGTGGCCGCATTACAGTGTGGAGGGTGGCGGTAACAGTGAGAATAGTGGTCCCATAACAGAGTGGGGAGGGTGGCGGTAACAGTGAGAATAGTGGCCCCATAACAGAGTGGGGAGGGTGGCGGTAACAGTGAGAATAGTGGCCCCATAACAGTGTGGGGAGGGTGGCAGTAACAGTGACAATAGTGGTCCCATAACAGAGTGTGGAAGGTGGCGGTAACAGTGAGAATAGTGGCCCCATAACAGAATGTGGAGGGTGGCGGTAACAGTAAGAATAGTGGCCCCATAACAGAATGTGGAGGGTGGCAGTAACAGTGACAATAGTGGTCCCATAACAGAATGTGGAGGGTGACAATGGTGGCGATAACAGAATGTGGAAGGTGGCAGTAACAGTGACAATAGTGGTCCCATAACAGAGTGTGGAGGGTGGCAGTAACAGTGACAATAGTGGTCCCATGACAGAATGTGGAGGGTGGCGATAACAGTGACAATAGTGGTCCCATAACAGAGTGGGGAGGGTGGCAGTAACAGAATAGTGGCCGCATTACAGAGTGTGGAGGGTGGCAGTAACAGTGAGAATAGTGGCGCCATTACAGAGTGAGGAGGATGGCGGTAACAGTGACAATAGTGGTCCCATAACAGAGTGAGGAGTGTGGCGGTAACGGTGACAATAGTGGTCCCATAACAGAGTGGGGAGGGTGGCAGTAACAGAATAGTGGCCGCATTACAGAGTGTGGAGGGTGGCGGTAACAGTGAGAATAGTGGTCCCATAACAGAGTGGGGAGGGTGGCGGTAACAGTGAGAATAGTGGTCCCATAACAGAATATGGAGGGTGGCAGTAACAGTGACAATAGTGGTCCCATAACAGAATGTGGAAGGTGGCAGTAACAGTGAGAATAGTGGTCCTATAACAGAGTGTGGAGGGTGGCAGTAACAGTGACAATAGTGGTCCCATAACAGAGTGTGGAGGGTGGCGGTAACAGTGACAATAGTGGTCCCATAACAGAGTGGGGAGGGTGGCAGTAACAGTGAGAATAGTGGTCCCATAACAGAGTGTGGAGGGTGGCGATAACAGTGACAATAGTGGTTCCATAAGAGAGTGGGGAGGGTGGCGGTAACAGTGACAATAGTGGTCCCATAACAGAATGTGGAGGGTGGCAGTAACAGTGACAATAGTGGTCCTATAACAGAATGTGGAGGGTGGCAGTAACAGTGACAATAGTGGTCCTATAACAGAATGTGGAGGGTGGCGATAACAGTGACAATAGTGGTCCCATAACAGAGTGGGGAGGGTGGCAGTAACAGAATAGTGGCCGCATTACAGAGTGTGGAGGGTGGCAGTAACAGTGAGAATAGTGGCGCCATTACAGAGTGAGGAGGATGGCGGTAACAGTGACAATAGTGGTCCCATAACAGAGTGAGGAGTGTGGCGGTAACGGTGACAATCGTGGTCCCATAACAGAGTGGGGAGGGTGGCAGTAACAGAATAGTGGCCGCATTACAGAGTGTGGAGGGTGGCGGTAACAGTGAGAATAGTGGTCCCATAACAGAGTGGGGAGGGTGGCGGTAACAGTGAGAATAGTGGCCCCATAACAGAATGTGGAGGGTGGCGGTAACAGTGACAATAGTGGTCCCATAACAGAATATGGAGGGTGGCAGTAACAGTGACAATAGTGGTCCCATAACAGAGTGGGGAGGGTGGCAGTAACAGAATAGTGGCCGCATTACAGAGTGTGGAGGGTGGCAGTAACAGTGAGAATAGTGGCGCCATTACAGAGTGTGGAGGGTGGCGGTAACAGTGACAATAGTGGTCCCATAACAGAGTGAGGAGTGTGGCGGTAACGGTGACAATAGTGGTCCCATAACAGAGTGGGGAGGGTGGCAGTAACAGAATAGTGGCCGCATTACAGAGTGTGGAGGGTGGCGGTAACAGTGAGAATAGTGGTCCCATAACAGAGTGGGGAGGGTGGCGGTAACAGTGAGAATAGTGGCCCCATAACAGAGTGGGGAGGGTGGCGGTAACAGTGAGAATAGTGGCCCCATAACAGTGTGGGGAGGGTGGCAGTAACAGTGACAATAGTGGTCCCATAACAGAGTGTGGTGGGTGGCGGTAACAGTGAGAATAGTGGTCCCATAACAGAATGTGGAGGGTGGCGGTAACAGTAAGAATAGTGGCCCCATAACAGAATGTGGAGTGTGGCGGTAACAGTGACAATAGTGGTCCCATAACAGAATGTGGAGGGTGACAATGGTGGCGATAACAGAATGTGGAAGGTGGCAGTAACAGTGACAATAGTGGTCCCATAACAGAGTGTGGAGGGTGGCAGTAACAGTGACAATAGTGGTCCCATAACAGAGTGTGGAGGGTGGCAGTAACAGTGACAATAGTGGTCCCATAACAGAGTGTGGAGGGTGGCAGCAGCAGTGACAATAGTGGTCCCATAACAGAATGTGGAGTGTGGCGGTAACAGTGACAATAGTGGTCCCATAACAGAGTGTGGTGGGTGGCGGTAACAGTGAGAATAGTGGTCCCATAACAGAATGTGGAGGGTGGCGATAACAGTGAGAATAGTGGCCACATTACAGAGTGGGGAGGGTGGCGGTAACAGTGAGAATAGTGGCCACATTACAGAGTGGGGAGGATGGCGGTAACAGTGAGAATAGTGACCCTATAACAGAGTGGCGAGGGTGGCAGCAGCTGGCAGTAACAGTGAGAATAGTGGTCCCATAACAGAGTGGGGAGGGTGGCAGTAACAGAATCGTGGCCGCATTACAGAGTGTGGAGGGTGGCAGTAACAGTAAGAATAGTGGCCCCATAACAGAGTAGGGAGGGGGGTTAGCGGCAGTAACAGTGACAGTAGTGGCCCCATGACAGAGTGAGGAGGGTGGCAGTAATGGTGACAATAGTAGCCCCATGACAGAGTGGGGGGCAGCAGCAGTGTCAAACAGCACAAGATGGCGGTCACAGCAGTGTGATAGTGAGGCCCAGCGGGTGCATATCCTTGTAATAATGTAACCTGGACGTATCAGTTTGCCAAGAAGCAGCAAATAATGGAATAAAGGCTCCAGCTCTCACTTTGTTGAAGTGTCTTTTCCTCCGTACTTTAATGGCAACGTTTCACAGACATATAGGACACAATATCTCTTTAGGTGTATTGGCTGTTGACGCGTTTCGAAAACTTCTTATTCGTAACAGTAGTGTGTGTCTGGTGTTCCCAGGTATAAATAGTCCTGTGGGTAACTGTGCTCAGGTGTTAGTTCACTCCCCTTCCAAAAGACATGGAAAAGGGGTGTGGACTATAGTTAACTGTTTCCAACCCAGACTGATGGATTTCACCTGGAACACCAGAGTCACTCCAGCTCAATATCTGTTTATACAAAAGCTTACATAAAGTTCACAATAAAAAACATATAGAGTGGGAATGCGGCAAATTAATGCATGTGCCGCATACCAGCAACTCCTATACTATTAATATAAAAACACAATACGACATCCAGATAAGAGAAAGGGAGAGAGGAGCTCTGCTATGTATTGCTATAGTTAGTAGGTACCTGTTCACACTAGTGTTGCGGTTTGTATTTCTAGTTTGTGAGCTTACTATATTGCATCAGTAGCAGCACTGGTAGGTTTGTTATTTTTAAACTGAACTGGACCAAAATTCATTCTGGAGGTGCTTTAAGGAGTCCCGGTACTATTTCTTAGGCATATGGATATATGTGGATGCGGGAGAGGAGACATCTAATAAAAATGCATAATCTCCCTCCTCCTATTCATTCCCTTTGGAAACCTTGTTTCCAGTTTAAATATCCGAAAAGCCTCTCTGAGATTCACCAGGTGTCTAATATCCCCTCCTCTGATAGGGGTCTTAACATGTTCGATGGCATATGCTTTGAGGTGCTTTACACTGCGATTGTGTTGGTCTATAAAATGCCTTGCCAAGAAGCCCCATTGTAGGAGTGGCAGCAGGACGTGGGCAGAAGTAACAGTGCATTTTGCATTTATTCCGGTGTGGCAGCACACCGCAGGGTGATCATTAGTGGCAGAATGATCTATTCTGTTGCATCAGGCACCGGTGTCTGGAGATCCGGGCTGATCCACACCCAATTCATCTTTATTTGAAGGTCAGTCCCTGAACATTTTGGGAAGAAAGGCGAGTTTTCTTAGGGGTATCTATGCCCCCCGCAGCACTGAACGCCTGCTCTGATGCCTCACTACTGGCCGGGCAGGAAAGCTTGTCCAGGGCAAACTCCAGTTACAGACACACTTTGCATGTCCAGGGGATCTTGGATCATGGGTGACAGGGTGCAGTACAAGTATGCCACCACCTGCTGGTTGAGGTTCTGCTGGATATCCTGTTGCTGAATAAATCTGCTCATCAGAGAATCCAGACATGAGTGGCTGCTTATGGAGCTGGTGCTGCTCCTGTCCCTCTTCTCATGGCAGTGCCCACTCATCAGTCATGATCTTGGAGCGTAAGCGTGGAGGTTCCCATTCAGACCTTCATGAGGACGGGCAATGACGCTCGTAAGAAGCAAACAACCAACTACACAGCATGTCGCTATAGTAGAGCATTTTTGGATCCCTCTCAGAAGGTCTAAAAAATACCCCCAATTTTGACTGGTAGCGAGAGTCAAACAATGTAGATAGCCAGTAGCCATCCCTCTGCCGAATCCTGACAATGCTGTCACTACACAAACCAGAAATCATGCCTTCTCACCTCCATCTCCACTGCACACTACCACTGTCTGTCAGGGTCATCTGCGTGTTTTGCACGGTAAGAGTGGCTGAAGTGCATGCACAGTTTCCTGGACAGTTTTAACAGATCTTGCAGTTCTATGGAAGGCTTGAGGAATAAGGTGACAATGAGATTGGAGACGTGTGCCATGCAGGGTGCATAGGTCAGAGCAGACAGAATGCTCTTCCCATTATCAGTGACCATGGTCTCTATCTCCATTTGGCGAGGAGACCGCCAGTGTTGGCTCCGTTCGCCAAGGCTGACCAAGTGGAGAACTGCGTGATAACGCCTAGCTTTGCATAGGTGAGATGCTGGAGGACCATTGTGAACTGTGCCTACAGAGGAGTGTATAGACAAGGTGGAAGGACATGAGGAGGACATTGGTACAGAAATCCAAGCATTATAGATGGAGGCGGCATTGCAATCACCTGGCCAAGTTGCTGGTGTTCCTGGTCCAGAACCACATTTACCCAATGGGCTATAAATGATATATATTGTCATTGATCAAAGATAAAACTCCATATGTCAGTGCTGGTGTCTACTCTACCTGACCCCGAGAGCCCCAAGGACTGGGCCACCTTCTGTTCAACGTACATGTGCAGGGCTGGTAGAGCTTTTTTGGAAAAATTTATGTTGGCTTGGGACTCTTCACCTTGGGTGCGTCAAGCCATCAATTCTCGGAAATGTGCAGAGTCAACTACATGGAAAGGGAGGGACTGTAGTACTAGCAACTTGGCCAGATGCATGTTCAGCTTCTGTGCCGTTGGATGAGTGCACGCATACGTCTCGGTGATCAATTGCTGTCAAAACAAGTGACAAGGAGAAGCATCAGGAGCAAGAGATGACATTGAGGTCAATGGGAAGGAACAAAAGCTTCCTTCTGCCGACGTTGATGAGCCCTGACTTCTTGAGAGAGGGTGCAGGCCTGTGGGAGATGCAGCGTTTGATGCATCAGGCTGTAACACTGAATGAGTGGCACAGTTGTCCCACGCCACTTTATGGTGATCACACTCCATGTGTTAATGAAGGGTTGTCGTACTACATTAGCACCCTGGCCATGCCTTACCGTCTGCCAACACATACTGCATACCACAACGCTAACGTCCACCAGTGACTTGGTGAAAAATTCCCACACTACTGAGTATGGCATTTTTCCCTCCACCACTGCATGATGCCTGCTTGCCGCTGCTTTTGTGAACCTGTGCACTGCTAGTGTGTTCCTCACAGGTAGCCTCCCCAGTAGCAGACAGTGTACCCCTCCTGTGTTTGGCTCCAGATCTCTAATTGCTTCCACCCTGCTGTTCCTGCCTTCTAGGTTTAGAAGGAGGAGCACAGAGTAATGTAGAAGGCAGAGGACAGGTGTAGAAGGAGGAGCACAGAGTAATGTAGAAGGCAGAGGACAGGTCTAGAAGGTGGAGCACAGTGTAATGTAGAAGGCAGAGGACAGGTCTAGAAGGAGGAGCACAGAGTAATGGAGAAGGCAGAGGACAGGTCTAGAAGGAGGAGGACAGAGTAATGTAGAAGGCAGAGGAAAGGTCTATAGGGAGGAGAACAGAGTAATGTAGAAGGCAGAGGACAGGTCTAGAAGGAGGAGGACAGAGTAATGTAGAAGGCCGAGGACAGGTCTAGAAGGAGGAGCACAGAGTAATGGAGAAGGCAGAGGACAGGTCTAGAAGGAGGAGGACAGAGTAATGTAGAAGGCTGATGACAGGTCTAGAAGGAGGAGCACAGAGTAATGTAGAAGGCAGAGGACAGGTCTAGAAGGAGGAGCACAGAGTAATGTAGAAGGCAGAGGACAGGTCTAGAAGGAGGAGCACAGAGTAATGCAGAAGGCAGAGAACAGGTCTAGAAGGAGAACAGAGTAATGTAGAAGGCAGAGGACAGGTCTAGAAGGAGGAGCACAGAGTAATGTAGAAGGCAGAGGACAGGTCTAGAAGGAGGAGCACAGAGTATTGTAGAAGGCAGAGGACAGGTCTAGAAGGAGGAGCACAGAGTATTGTAGAAGGCAGAGGACAGGTCTAAAAGGAGGAGCACAGAGTTATGTAGAAGGGAGAGGACAGGTCTAGGAGGAGGAGCACAGAGTAATGTAGAAGGGAGAGGACAGGTCTAGAAGGAGGAGCACAGAGTAATGAAGGCAGAGGACAGGTCTAGAGGGAGGAGCACAGAGTAATGTAGAAGGCAGAGGACAGGTCTAGACGGAGGAGCACAGAGTAATGTAGAAGGCAGAGGACAGGTCTAGAAGGAGGAGCACAGAGTAATGTAGAAGGCAGAGGACAGGTCTAGAAGGAGGAGGACAGAGTAATGTAGAAGGCTGATGACAGGTCTAGAAGGAGGAGCACAGAGTAATGTAGAAGGCAGAGGACAGGTCTAGAGGGAGGAGCACAGAGTAATGTAGAAGGCAGAGGACAGGTCTAGAAGGAGGAACAGAGTAATGT
>CM065592.1:2080342-2265212 GCA_033119425.1 Bufotes viridis
TGTACTATAGCTTTACCACACTGAGATCTGCTCAGAAAGCTCGTGTCCATATCATATTCACTATGTACTATATCTTCACCACACTGAGATCTGCTCAGAAAGCTCATCTACATATCATATACACTTTGTACTATAGCTTCACTACACTGAGATCTGCTCAGAAAGCTCATGTCCATATCATATACTCTATGTACTTTAGCTTCACCACACTGAGATCTGCTCAGAAAGCTCGTCTATATATCATATTGTGGGGAGTCGTTCTGGTAGACAGCGGTGCGGGTGCAGTATAGAGGCAAAAGGGAGTCCAGAAGGTGCAGCAAACAGTGTTTTATTCACACTTGCATCAAAAATAAACAGCGAACAGTCACTTGGTGTTAAATCACACACATCAGAAAACGTGAGGTAAAACAAAATGTCCAAACACAGGTTCTAATCACCTGGGAGGTTTTAGGTGCGGGTTCGCACCTGTCTGTCGGCCCAGCCGCAAGATAAACCACGTCAGGCTTCCAGGCCGTCTGCACTCCTCCTTGCTGGGCTCCTGCTTCCAGCCCAGAGAGCTCCACAGCACCATCTGCAGCTCCAGGACATTCACCTCCTCCACACCCAGCTGCTGGCTGTGTTATAAAGGCCCGGAAAACCCGGCCTGGACCGTGGGGAGTAGGCACCCACCCAACTCTTTGCCTACTCCCAGTAAGAGCCGGCCCGGATTGGCTTTGCAGCCAAACTAAATAGCAAGGTGTCAAGCAGCACTAGCTGCTGCTGACACACCAAAAATCCGGCTCTTACCTCACCGAGGCCAGGAACCTCGGTGACACGTACCTCCCGTCGACCACAGTACCTTGCACCTTACCACATACCCCCCTTTGTTCAACCCTGAGGGGTGAACACATGTGAGGCAGTGGACGCGGGACAGGGCATCTGCGTTACCCTGCAAGCGGCCTGCCCTGTGTTCCACGGAGAACTTGAAGTTCTGCAGGGAAAGGAACCACCTGGTGACCCGAGCATTCCTCTCCTTTGCCTGGCTCATCCACTTGAGAGGGAATGGTCGGTCACCAGACAGAACCTCCTCCCTAACAGGTAGTAGCGGAGAGATTCGAGTGCCCACTTGATAGCCAGGCACTCCCTCTCCACTATGCTATACCTGGTCTCGGCGGGACTGAGCTTACGGCTCAGGAAGACAACGGGATGTTCTTCCCCGTTGACCTCCTGAGACAGTACAGCACCGAGGCCTACCTCCGAGGCGTCGGTCTGTACGACAAACTCCCTGTTGAAGTCGGGTGTCACCAAAACCGGGGACCCACACAGGGCCGACTTCAACGCGGAGAAAGCCTCCTCCGCCTTCTCACTCCAGCTAACCTTCCCAGACTTTCGCCCCTTCAATAGGTCTGTCAACGGCGCTGCTATTGTGGCAAAGTGGGGCACAAACCGCATGTAGTACCCTACAATTCCCAGGAAGGACTTTACCTGCCTGGTAGTGACCGGTCGGGGCCAGTTACGTATGGCCTCTACCTTAGTTACCTGCGGCTTGATGACTCCCGCCCAATAACATATCCCAGATATTTGGTCTCTTCCAACCCAATCGCACACTTCTTTGGATTGGCGGTTAGTCCAGCTTTCCTCAGGGCATCCACTACCGCCTGCACTTTGGGCAAATGGCTTTCCCAGTCGGTGCTGTGGATGATTACATCATCTAAGTAGGCCGAAGCGTACCGACGGTGCGGTCGCAGCACAATATCCATTAACCTTTGGAAGGTGGCGGGGCGCCATGCAGGCCAAAGGGTAACCCCTTGTAATGATACAGGCCCTGCGGGGTAACAAAAGCGGTTTTTTCCTTGGCCGCCTCCGTTAAGGGTACTTGCCAGTATCCTCTAGTGAGGTCTAGCACAGAGAAATAACGGGCTTGCCCTAAATTTTCAACAAGCTCGTCTACCCGGGGCATGGGATACGCATCAAACTTGGACACTTCATTTAACTTGCGAAAATCGTTGCAGAACCGCAACGTCCCATCCGGCTTGGGTATTAGAACTATTGGACTTGCCCACTCACTTTTCGACTCCTCAATGACATCGAGCTTCAACATTAATTGCACTTCCTCCGCGATGGCCCGTCGCGAGCCTCAGGTACCCGGTATGGTTTTAACCGGATCTTGGCCTGAGGCTCAGTGACGATGTCATGTTGGATGAGAGACGTGCGACCAGGGAGGTCCGAGAACACATCCGTGTTCCGACTGATGAACTCCCTGACTTCCTGAACTTGTTTGGAAGACAGGCTGTCTGCAATTTATACCGTGGCTCCCGCTTCGCAGGCCTCGAACTGTGGGGCTGGACCCTTCTCACCCAGAAGCCCTGGCCGGGGGCTGTTGTCGTCGGCCGTGTCCCTGTCTTTCCACGGCTTCAGTAAATTCACGTGGTACACCTGCTCCGGCTTGCGCCGCCCTGGCTGGTGTACCTTGTAATTTACTTCCCCTACCTTCTCGATCACCTCATAGGAGCCCTGCCACCTAGCTAGGAACTTGCTGTCAAGGGTGGGTACCAGAACCAAAACCCGATCTCCTGGATTGAAGTCCCGTACCCGAGCCTGACGATTATACACCCTACTCTGGGCTTGTTGCGCTGCCTCCATATGCTCCCGGACCAGCGGCAACACCCTTTCCATCCGTTCCTGCATCTGGGTGACATACTCAATGACACTTTTGTGGGGGACAGGCTGTTGTTCCCACGCTTCCTTGGCGATATCCAACAGGCCCCGAGGGTGTCTGCCATAAAGCAGTTCGAAGGGCGAGAACCCAGTAGAGGCCTGGGGCACCTCTCGCACTGCGAACATGAGATAGGGCAGAAGCAGGTCCCAGTCCTTCCCATCTCTGGACACCACCCTTTTTAACATATTTTTGAGAGTTTGGTTAAACCTTTCGACAAGACCGTCCGTTTGCGGATGGTAAACGGACGTCCGCAATTGCTTTATACGCAATAATTTACACAGTTCCCTCATAACTTTGGACATAAAAGGGGTCCCTTGGTCTGTCAGAACCTCTTTTGGCAGGCCCACACGGGAAAACATTTCCATTAACTCTTTGGCAATGAGCTTAGCTGAGGTATGTCGCAGAGGCACCGCCTCCGGATACCGAGTGGCATAGTCGAGAACTACCAGAATGTGTTGGTGGCCCCTGGCAGACTTTGGTACAGGCCCAATTAGATCCATAGCGATTCGCTCAAACGGGACCTCAATAATTGGAAGAGGTACCAGAGGACTACGGAAATGTGGCTGGGGGCTATTTATCTGACAGGTGGGACAGGACTTACAATAATTTTCTACCTCCTTGAACACACTGGGCCAATAAAACCGCTGCAGTATGCGGTCCTGCGTTTTCTGCCACCCCAGGTGTCCCCAAGAACATGTTGGTGGGCAAGCTCCATGACCAGCTTGCGATACGCTGTGGGCACCACCAACTGTTCAACAGGCTCACCTCGGATTTGGTTCACCCGATACAACATATCCTGAAGAACAATGAATCGCGGAAACATTAATTCAGCCCCAGGTTTCTGGGGTTTACCATCAATTATTACGACACTTTCCCAGGCCCTGGTTAGGGTTTGGTCCCGGTGTTGTGCGGTCCCAAAATTTTCCCCGGAGACATTGAGGTCTGCCAACTCAGGTCCCGGTGGCAAGTCCTCCGTGTCTCCCACCATTACACTCAGTGGGGTTGTCTCCCCCTCTACCGCTGGAGCAGTGGTCACCCCTACCGCTGGCCCTTCAGACTCGGGCTCCCAGGGTTCTGGCCTTCCAGTGGTATCAGGCCACTCTCCTAGGGTTACCCCTGTCTCGGGTCCATCAGACAGTTTTATCGCTGGCCACAGCGCCGGGAAACCTGGGAAGTCCCTCCCAAGTATCAGTTCATGTGGGAGTTTAGCAGCGACAGCCACCTCGTGGGTCCACTTACCAGCCGCTGTGGACAAAGTCACTAGTGCAGTGGGGTAGTCTTTTAGGTCTCCGTGGATGCACAGGACCCGATTTTACGGCCGGTATACTCCGCCGGCCGTACCAGGGCAGCCCTTACCAGGGAGACTAGACTCCCGGAGTCCAGCAGGGCCACCGCCAGAGAATCTCCCACCTCTACCTGACACAGGTGGTTATTGTCCTGCACCTCACGGGTGCCAGTTGCGCACAGCTTCCGTGCATACAGGGAGTGGCGCCCCCGTAGATTCACATCCATCGGCTCATCCCGATGCGGACAGTCGGCCCTGATGTGGCCTGGCTCCTGACACCTCCAGCATACCACGGGAGGCGGATCCGCAGGGGTACATTCCGTGCAGGCCTCTCTGTCGCCGGACGTCGGAACTGGGGCGGAGGCCTCCGGGGTTTGACTGACCCCTTCCCAGCAAGACTCCCCTGCAGGTTTCTGGTGGCCTCGTAACGCTCCACCAGGTCGACCATCTCCAGGGCATTAGTGGGGGATACCTGGCCAATCCAGTGCTGAAGGGGGTAAGGCAGGGCCCTCCAGAACATGTCGGCCAGCAGACGGTCCATCATAGCAGTTGGACTTAGAACATCAGGCTGCAGCCACTTTTGCAACCTGTGCAGCAACTCATAGTACTGCGGCCTGGCGGGTTCAGCCGTTTTAAAGTCCCACTGGTGGACCCGCTGAGCCCGGACCAACACGTTTACCCCCAGTCTGGCCAGGATCTCCCCCTTCACCGTGGGATAATCAGCAGCCTGGTCATCTGCTAAGTCAAAAAATACTTGCTGGGGTCCAGACGCCAGGAACGGAGCGACGACCTCCGCCCACTGTTCTCGGGGTAATTTCTCCCTCACGGCCACCTTCTCGAACACCGCCAGATAGGTCTCCACATCATCCGAGGGGGTCATCTTAGGGATCGCTGCACGGACGGCTTTCCGGGCATCGTGGACGTGGTGGGACGCTCCTGCAGCTTGTAAAGCCATCACGTGCTGTAGCAGTAGCTGGTTGTTCTCCCGCTGCTGCACGTTAGCCTCTATGAGAGCTTTCACAGCCGCCTCCATTTTGTCAGGGAACACAGGCTGCAACTTTGCCGGCCGAATATAGGACATCCAGTCGTGCCCAGCAAAAACAAACTTCGGCGTTCACGCCAGCCTCACTGCGCATGCCCGCATCCGACACCAAATGTGGGGAGTCGCTCTGGTAGACAGCGGTGCGGGTGCAGTATAGAGGCAAAAGGGAGTCCAGAAGGTGCAGCAAACAGTGTTTTATTCACACTTGCATCAAAAATAAACAGCGAACAGTCACTTGGTGTTAAATCACACACATCAGAAAACGTGAGGTAAAACAAAATGTCCAAACACAGGTTCTAATCACCTGGGAGGTTTTAGGTGCGGGTTTGCACCTGGCTGTCAGTCCAGCCGCAAGATAAACCACGTCAGGCTTCCAGGCCGTCTGCACTCCTCCTTGCTGGGCTCCTGCTTCCAGCCCAGAGAGCTCCACAGCACCATCTGCAGCTCCAGGACAATCACCTCCTCCACACCCAGCTGCTGGCTGTCTTATAAAGGCCCGGGAAAACCCGGCCTGGACCGTGGGGAGTAGGCACCCACCCAACTCTTTGCCTACTCCCAGTAAGAGCCGGCCCGGATTGGCTTTGCAGCCAAACTAAATAGCAAGGTGTCAAGCAGCACTAGCTGCTGCTGACACACCAAAAATCCGGCTCTTACCTCACCGAGGCCAGGAACCTCGGTGACACGTACCTCCCGTCGACCACAGTACCTTGCACCTTACCACAATATACACTATGTACTATGGCTTCACCACACTGAGATCTGCTCAGAAAGCTCATCTACATATCATATACTCTATGTACTATAGCTTCACCACACTGAGATCTGCTCAGAAAGCTCCTCTACATATCATATCCTCTATGTACTATAGCTTCACCACACTGAGATCTGCTCAGAAAGCTCCTCTACATATCATATCCTCTATGTACTATAGCTTCACCACACTGGGATCTGCTCAGAAAGCTCATCTACATATCATATACCCTATGTACTATAGCTTCACCACACTGAGATCTCCTCAGAAAGCTCCTCTACATATCATATCCTCTATGTACTATAGCCTCACCACACTGAGATCTGCTCAGAAAGATAATCTAAATATTCAACTGTTTTCAGGTCTGCGCTTTAGATTTCCGTTCTTCTGCTCAGTTATAGGAGCAGAAGAACGAAAATAATGGAAATGTCAGATTCGCGAACGGAGCCTACGGACTATAATAGGATTCGTTTTTGTAGCGGAGACAAACGCCCTGCACCATTTCTTGTAGTGATAGTCAATGGTGTTGCAGTGCGACATGCTGCGACTGATGGGCCGTGTTGGTATTTGGGGGCTCTGGCCGGTGTTTCTTCGTTATTTGCCGGCTCCTATGGTGGCGATAAGCACCGAGTCTTCAATCACCTGCTCACTTTTTAGCAAACAGATAATATTGTTGTTTTCTATTCCAACTTCTATATTTTTAGGGGATCATTGTTAGATGGGAGACTTGTTTAATATTAACCACAATATGTCGCATATGTGGATCCCTGTATTTTCTATTAGCTGTGGGCCCACAACACATGAGGCTCTGGACCAACAGCAAACAGAGTATATCTGTGCACAGGTATAGTCTATAGCTGTATATTTTATATTCTTTTAATCAGTTTTATTTTGTATTTTTTTACCAAATATTCCTAACTAATACATTTATCCTAGATTCCTGCAGAACCTCACTATTTTTGAATATTATATTAAACATATGAGACCGGATTTCCATCATCCAGGTTCTTACATCCACTTCTCTCCACTTCTGATACACTCTCCCTTGCAGACCGTGGTCTTTCCATCCATCTTGAGTTTTCAGAAATCTCGTCCAGTCACTCACCCCTAAATGTCCTCCTTTCTGCATGCCTGCTTTCTTCATCATTCTCTCACGATCTTTCAGTGCTTCTGTTCCCCTCCTTGTAGCCATTATCTCTTTAGTGGGGACTCCAGCGTTCCCAGAACTCCTACTTTCAGTATTCCGAATTTTTTCTTTTGTAAGGTGCTTCCCACATCCTCACTTTTAGTGGCTTACCCCTCACCCATTTCACACAGAGCTCCACACACTAGGATTATCAATACACAAAAGACAGCTGAGAAAAGTATAATGTACAGGACAATCTGATGGCATCGAGTCGCTCCACAACACACACTCCGTCTCATTCAGTCCTTCAAGTGAACACATGAGACCAGGCTGGGATGCAGCGGAGCAGTCTAACACCTGCCCCATGGTCTGTGCAAGTAATGCAAAGGTTCTTACCTTCAGCACGATTTCAAAATCTTGCCAAGGAATCCAGTGGCTGCAGCAGAGCTAATGATCATCTACTTCCACTAGAGCACCCCACTTATCACTGTTTATAGTATAAGGAAAGGAGAAGTGAGAACTGATTATCATCACTAGAACACCCTGCTTATCACTGTGTATAGTATAAGGACAGGAGAGAACACAGGAGAGATGAGAACTGATTATTTATCATCACTAGAACACCCTGCTTATCACTGTGTATAGTATAAGGAGAGGAGAGAACACAGGAGAGGTGAGAACTGATTATCTATCATCACTAGAACACCCTGCTTATCACTGTGTATAGTATATGGACAGGAGAGAACACAGGAGAGGTGAGGACTGATTATCTATCATCACTAGAACACCCTGCTTATCACTGTGTATATTATAAGGACAGGAGAGGTGAGAACTGATTATCTATCATCACTAGAACACCCTGCTTATCACTGTGTATAGTATAAGGACAGGAGAGGTGAGAACTGATTATCCATCATCACTAGAACACCCTGCTTATCACTGTGTATAGTATAAGGACAGGAGAGGTGAGAACTGATTATCTATCATCACTAGAACACCCTGCTTATCACTGTGTATAGTATAAGGACAGGAGAGAACACAGGAGAGGTGAGAACTGATTATCTATCACTAGAACACCCTGCTTATTACTGTGTATAGTATAAGGACAGGAGAGGTGAGAACTGATTATCTATCATCACTAGAACACCCTGCTTATCACTGTGTATAGTATAAGGACAGGAGAGGTGAGGACTGATTATCTATCATCACTAGAACACCCTGCTTATCACTGTATATAGGATAAGGACAGGAGAGAACACAGGAGAGGTGAGAACTGATTATCTATCATCACTAGAACACCCTGCTTATCACTGTGTATAGTATAAGGACAGGAGAGAACACAGGAGAGGTGAGGACTGATTATCTATCATCACTAGAACACCCTGCTTATCACTGTATATAGTATAAGGACAGTGAGAGAACACAGGAGAGGTGAGAACTGATTATCTATCATCACTAGAACACCCTGCTTATCACTGTGTATAGTATAAGGACAGGAGAGACCAGGCGAGGATGAGACGGTAGCAGCACTAGACACCTGCCTCATGGTCTGTGCAAGTAACGCAGAAGGTACTCTATCTTCATCACTGATTGTCATAGTATATAGCACAAGGAGAGAACACAGGAGAGGTAGAGAACTGATTATCTATCATCACTAGAACACCCTGCTTATCACTGTGTATAGTATAAGGACAAGGAGAGAGTGAGAACTGATTATCATCATCACTAGAACACCCTGCTTATCACTGTGTATAGTATAAGGACAGGAGAGAACACAGGAGAGATGAGAACTGATTATCTATCATCACTAGAACACCCTGCTTATCACTGTGTATAGTATAAGGAGAGGAGAGAACACAGGAGAGGTGAGAACTGATTATCTATCATCACTAGAACACCCTGCTTATCACTGTGTATAGTATATGGACAGGAGAGAACACAGGAGAGGTGAGGACTGATTATCTATCATCACTAGAACACCCTGCTTATCACTGTGTATATGTATAAGGACAGGAGAGGTGAGAACTGATTATCTATCATCACTAGAACACCCTGCTTATCACTGTGTATAGTATAAGGACAGGAGAGAACACAGGAGAGGTGAGAACTGATTATCTATCATCACTAGAACACCCTGCTTATCACTGTGTAGTATAGTATAGGAGAGAACACAGGAGAGGTGAGAACTGATTATCTATCATCACTAGAACACCCTGCTTATCACTGTGTATAGTATAAGGACAGGAGAGAACACAGGAGAGGTGAGAACTGATTATCTATCACTAGAACACCCTGCTTATCACTGTGTATAGTATAAGGACAGGAGAGGTGAGAACTGATTATCTATCATCACTAGAACACCCTGCTTATCACTGTGTATAGTATAAGGACAGGAGAGGTGAGGACTGATTATCTATCATCACTAGAACACCCTGCTTATCACTGTGTATAGTATAAGGACAGGAGAGAACACAGGAGAGGTGAGAACTGATTATCTATCATCACTAGAACACCCTGCTTATCACTGTGTATAGTATAAGGACAGGAGAGAACACAGGAGAGGTGAGAACTGATTATCTATCATCACTAGAACACCCTGCTTATCACTGTATATGGTATAAGGAAAGGAGAGAACACAGGAGAGGAGAGAACTGATTATCTATCATCACTAGAACACCCTGCTTATCACTGTGTATAGTATAAGGACAGGAGAGAACACAGGAGAGGTGAGAACTGATTATCTATCATCACTAGAACACCCTGCTTATCACTGTGTATAGTATAAGGACAGGAGAGGTGAGAACTGATTATCTATCATCACTAGAACACCCTGCTTATCACTGTGTATAGTATAAGGACAGGAGAGAACACAGGAGAGGTGAGAACTGATTATCTATCATCACTAGAACACCCTGCTTATCACTGTGTATAGTATAAGGACAGGAGAGAACACGGAGAGGTGAGAACTGATTATCTATCATCACTAGAACACCCTGCTTATCACTGTGTATAGTGTAAGGACAGGACAGGAGAGGTGAGAACTGATTATCTATCATCACTAGAACACCCTGCTTATCACTGTATATGGTATAAGGAAAGGAGAGAACACAGGAGAGGAGAGAACTGATTATCTATCATCACTAGAACACCCTGCTTATCACTGTGTATAGTATAAGGACAGGAGAGAACACAGGAGAGGTGAGAACTGATTATCTATCATCACTAGAACATCCTGCTTATCACTGTATATAGTATAAGGACAGGAAAGAACACAGGAGAGGTGAGAACTGATTATCTATCATCACTAGAACACCCTGCTTATCACTGTGTATAGTATAAGGACAGGAGAGAAGACAGGTGAGGTGAGAACTGATTATCTATCATCACTAGAACACCCTGCTTATCACTGTGTATAGTATAACGACAGGAGAGAACACAGGAGAGGTGAGAACTGATTATCTATCGTCACTAGAACACCCTGCTTATCACTGTGTATAGTATAAGGACAGGAGAGAACACAGGAGAGATGAGAACTGATTATCTATCATCACTAGAACACCCTGCTTATCACTGTGTATAGTATAAGGACAGGAGAGGAGAGAACTGATTATCTATCATCACTAGAACACCCTGCTTATCACTGTGTATAGTAGAAGGACAGGAGAGAACACAGGAGAGGTGAGAACTGATTATCTATCATCACTAGAACAACCTGCTTATCACTGTGTATAGTATAAGGACAGGAGAGAACACAGGAGAGGTGAGAACTGATTATCTATCATCACTAGAACACTCTGCTTATCACTGTGTATAGTATAAGGACAGGAGAGAACACAGGAGAGGTGAGAACTGATTATCTATCATCACTAGAACACCCTGCTTATCACTGTGTATAGTATAAGGATGGGAGAGGTGAGTACTGATTATCTATCATCACTAGAACACCCTGCTTATCACTGTGTATAGTATAAGGACAGGAGAGGTGAGGACTGATTATCATCACTAGAACACTCAGCTTATCACTGTGTATAGTATAAGGACAGGAGAGGTGAGAACTGATTATCTATCATCACTAGAACACCCTGCTTATCACTGTGTATAGTATAAGGAATGGATAGAACACAGGAGAGGTGAGAACTGATTATCTATCATCACTAGAACACCCTGCTTATCACTGTGTATAGTATAAGGACAGGAGAGAACACAGGAGAGGTGAGAACTGATTATCTATTATCACTAGAACACCCTGCTTATCACTGTGTATAGTATAAGGACAGGAGAGAACACAGGAGAGGTAAGAACTGATTATCTATCATCACTAGAACACTCTGCTTATCACTGTGTATAGTATAAGGACAGGAGAGAACACAGGAGAGGTGAGGTCTGATTATCTATCATCACTAGAACACCCTGCTTATCACTGTGTATAGTATAAGGACAGGAGAGAACACAGGAGAGGTGAGAACTGATTATCTATCATCACTAGAACACCCTGCTTATCACTGTGTATAGTATAAGGACAGGAGAGGTGAGAACTGATTATCTATCATCACTAGAACACCCTGCTTATCACTGTGTATAGTATAAGGACAGGAGAGAACACAGGAGAGATGAGAACTGATTATCTATCATCACTAGAACACCCTGCTTATCACTGTGTATAGTATAAGGACAGGAGAGGTGAGAACTGATTATCTATCATCACTAGAACACCCTGCTTATCACTGTGTATAGTATAAGGACAGGAGAGAACACAGGAGAGGTGAGAACTGATTATCTATCATCACTAGAACACCCTGCTTATCACTGTGTATAGTATAAGGACAGGAGAGAACACAGGAGAGGTGAGAACTGATTATCTATCATCACTAGAACACCCTGCTTATCACTGTGTATAGTATAAGGACAGGAGAGGTGAGAACTGATTATCTATCATCACTAGAACACCCTGCTTATCACTGTGTATAGTATAAGGACAGGAGAGAACACAGGAGAGGTGAGAACTGATTATCTATCATCACTAGAACACCCTGCTTATCACTGTGTATAGTATAAGGACAGTAGAGAACACAGTAGAGGTGAGAACTGATTATCTATCATCACTAGAACACCCTGCTTATCACTGTGTATAGTATAGACAGAGAGAACACAGGAGAGGTGAGAACTGATTATCTATCATCACTAGAACACCCTGCTTATCACTGTGTATAGTATAAGGACAGGAGAGGTGAGAACTGATTATCTATCATCACTAGAACACCCTGCTTATCACTGTGTATAGTATAAGGACAGGAGAGAACACAGGAGAGGTGAGAACTGATTATCTATCATCACTAGAACACCCTGCTTATCACTGTGTATAGTATAAGGACAGTAGAGAACACAGTAGAGGTGAGAACTGATTATCTATCATCACTAGAACACTCTGCTTATCACTGTGTATAGTATAAGGACAGGAGAGAACACAGGAGAGGTGAGAACTGATTATCTATCATCACTAGAACACCCTGCTTATCACTGTGTTTGATAAATAAGGGCCTTAGATTTATTGTATTATTATTATTTATTTATATTATTTATTTATATTTAACATAGAATATTTTAAATTAAAATTAATTTGAAAGGTTTGAGAATGAACAAACCTAACGCAGTCTACGTGAATAAATATATTTACTAAGTGATTAAATATCCGATAACACAAAGAAATCACATACAGAATAATAAATAGTAAATAAACATCAGTAGCCTAAATGGGGGGAGACTGTCGATCATGCTATAACCCATCGCAAATTTTAATCGTGAATATTGGCACTTCGAGAATTCGACAATATCTAAAATATAGTGCTATATCTTCTTAATCGCGAATATTCTAGATTTTTTTTTCATCAGTACCCATGATCCCTCACTGCTTCTTGCTTGTGGGCCAAGGAGAAGGCTACAATATCTATGACTCTAGGAGTAGTGTTGATCGCGAATTCTCATATCGAGTATTGCCCCTGCCGCTTATCACTACTGTCTACCCCATTATAACACATGACCGACACCCCAGGGTGTACAAGAGAGATAGGGCAATCATACTCATATACTACCTAGAATGGAAGACCTGGTGGAGTCTGCTAAGATAATGTGTGTCATAATGTTTTAACCTGTTATCCCCTCCAGTGTGCAGCACGCATGTTTCTGAGATCACTCAGGAATGTGGTCTTATCAGTACAATGGGGGATGGGTACTATCTGTAACCTACTTCATTACAAGGGAAACTTATAAACTATTACACAAACTATTAAACAGAATTAAAGGGGAGAATCAATCAGGCACCTAAAAATACCCTTACAATTCAAATATATTTGTTTAAAATTTCTAAACTTATAACATTTTTATAAATTAATATAATGAACATTAATAACATAATATTTTTTTAAGCTGGAGTTAAAGTCTGTATATTTTTACCGACTCCAGCAAAAACTAGCTTCAAGTCTGACTATATGACTCCGACTCCATAGCCCTGGATGGAACCGCAGCTCCAAGCATGGGACTTCTATGTGGGCTGACTGGATTATTTGGGGGTTTAGCAGAAAGTTGGTGAAGAGCAGCACATTAAAGTGATCACCAAACCTAGAAGTGAAGAAGTTAAGAGAAGTGTCTGATCTATAGACAGATCTACAGGACGCCATGTATTCAGTCACTGTGTGCTTGTGTCTTCACAGATGGATCCAGGAGGAGAAGTCCACCCGAGAGATGTCCCCGTCCTCTGTATTCCCAGGACTGTCCAGAGGAGAAGCCCCCAGAGAACCATCAGGTAGATGGAGCTGAAGTCTCCCCAGAATCTGACCAGAAAGGGATTGACCCAAAGACCATTTTACATTTCTCTTCTTTAGGATGAAAATCAGATGCATATTAAGATAAAGGTTATAGATATAACAGAAGAGGAGACGGATTTATGGGGCGATCAGCAGGGTAAGGAGGGGGGGGGGGTGTCATGGGTCACCGTACTACTACTCCCATCATCTCATCATCACATGTAATAATCTCTCCTGTCCCTGTGTGTTTCCTACAGATGGACTCATAGAAGGAAATCCCCCCGAGAGATGTCCCCGTCCTCTGTATTCCCAGGACTGTCCAGAGGAGAAGCCCCCAGAGAACCATCAGGTAGATGGAGCTGAGCCCTATACACATCTATATTGGGGGTCCTGCAGTCATAGAGGTGTCATAGATGGTGGGGGTCTCTTATGTGGATCTGTTAGATTTCCCACCTGTCTGCTGTATTGTCCTGAATTGTTACAGATGACAAATCAGGGGGAAGATGTGACTGATATTAAAGTGGAGGATGAAGAAGAGCGGATGATGGGCGATCCCCCGTGTAAGAGTGAGGTGGAGGAGGACATTCCAGTCCATGTCACCACAGGTATGGGATCATGAATGGAGGAAGGGAATTGGGAGGTTTCTTCAGGTGAGGCTCCACCTTAGAGCTGCAGTAAAGTAGCACTCCGGGCAGTGACCCCTGTGTTATCTGCAGGAGCGGAGGGAGCTGTGACTGCACATAGACATCCTCTCTAAGGTTTTGGAGCGGATGTCTCATCAGGTGTAATATTATTACACTCCAGAAATACATCCAGGCTGCTCTTGAATTCCTTTATTGTACTCAACATCACCACCTCCTCAGGCAGAGAGTTCCATAGTCTCACTGCTCTTACAGTAAAGAGTCCATAGTCTCACTGCTCTTACAGTAGAGTCCATAGTCTCACTGCTCTTACAGTAAAGAGTCCATAGTCTCACTGCTCTTACAGTAAAGAGTCCATAGTCTCACTGCTCTTACAGTAAAGAGTCCATAGTCTCACTGCTCTTACCGTAAAGAGTCCATAGTATCACTGCTCTTACCGTAAAGAGTCCATAGTCTCACTGCTCTTACAGTATAGAGTCCATAGTCTCACTGCTCTTACCATAAAGAGTCCATAGTCTCACTGCTCTTACAGTAAAGAGTCCATAGTCTCACTGCTCTTACAGTAAAGAGTCCATAGTCTCACTGCTCTTACAGTAAAGAGTCCATAGTCTCACTGCTCTTACAGTATAGAGTCCATAGTCTCACTGCTCTTACAGTAAAGAGTCCATAGTCTCACTGCTCTTACAGTATAGAGTCCATAGTCTCACTCCTCTTACAGTATAGAGTCCATAGTCTCACTCCTCTTACAGTATAGAGTCCATAGTCTCACTGCTCTTACAGTAAAGAGTCCATAGTCTCACTGCTCTTACAGTATAGAGTCCATAGTCTCACTGCTCTTACAGTATAGAGTCCATAGTCTCACTGCTCTTACAGTATAGAGTCCATAGTCTCACTGCTCTTACAGTAAAGAGTCCATAGTCTCACTGCTCTTACAGTATAGAGTCCATAGTCTCACTGCTCTTACAGTATAGAGTCCATAGTCTCACTGCTCTTACAGTATAGAGTCCATAGTCTCACTGCTCTTACAGTAGAGTCCATAGTCTCACTGCTCTTACAGTAAAGAGTCCATAGTCTCACTGCTCTTACAGTAAAGAGTCCATAGTCTCACTGCTCTTACAGTAAAGAGTCCATAGTCTCACTGCTCTTACAGTATAGAGTCCATAGTCTCACTGCTCTTACAGTATAGAGTCCATAGTCTCACTGCTCTTACAGTATAGAGTCCATAGTCTCACTTCTCTTACAGTAAAGAGTCCATAGTCTCACTTCTCTTACAGTAAAGAGTCCATAGTCTCACTGCTCTTACAGTATAGAGTCCATAGTCTCACTGCTCTTACAGTATAGAGTCCATAGTCTCACTGCTCTTACCGTAAAGAGTCCATAGTGTCACTGCTCTTACTGTAAAGAGTCCATAGTCTCACTGCTCTTACAGTAAAGAGTCCATAGTCTCACTGCTCTTACAGTAAAGAGTCCATAGTCTCACTGCTCTTACAGTAAAGAGTCCATAGTCTCACTGCTCTTACAGTAAAGAGTCCATAGTCTCACTGCTCTTACAGTATAGAGTCCATAGTCTCACTGCTCTTACAGTAAAGAGTCCATAGTCTCACTGCTCTTACAGTATAGAGTCCATAGTCTCACTGCTCTTACAGTAAAGAGTCCATAGTCTCACTGCTCTTACAGTATAGAGTCCATAGTCTCACTGCTCTTACAGTATAGAGTCCATAGTCTCACTGCTCTTACAGTATAGAGTCCATAGTCTCACTGCTCTTACAGTATAGAGTCCATAGTCTCACTGCTCTTACAGTATAGAGTCCATAGTCTCACTGCTCTTACAGTATAGAGTCCATAGTCTCACTGCTCTTACAGTATAGAGTCCATAGTCTCACTGCTCTTACAGTATAGAGTCCATAGTCTCACTGCTCTTACAGTATAGAGTCCATAGTCTCACTGCTCTTACAGTAAAGAGTCCATAGTCTCACTGCTCTTACAGTAAAGAGTCCATAGTCTCACTGCTCTTACAGTAAAGAGTCCATAGTCTCACTGCTCTTACAGTAAAGAGTCCATAGTCTCACTGCTCTTACAGTAAAGAGTCCATAGTCTCACTGCTCTTACAGTATAGAGTCCATAGTCTCACTGCTCTTACAGTATAGAGTCCATAGTCTCACTGCTCTTACAGTAAAGAGTCCATAGTCTCACTGCTCTTACAGTAAAGAGTCCATAGTCTCACTGCTCTTACAGTATAGAGTCCATAGTCTCACTGCTCTTACAGTAAAGAGTCCATAGTCTCACTGCTCTTACAGTAAAGAGTCCATAGTCTCACTGCTCTTACAGTAAAGAGTCCATAGTCTCACTGCTCTTACAGTAAAGAGTCCATAGTCTCACTGCTCTTACAGTAAAGAGTCCATAGTCTCACTGCTCTTACAGTAAAGAGTCCATAGTCTCACTGCTCTTACAGTAAAAAGTCGATAGTCTCTCTGCTCTTACAGTAAAGAGTCCATAGTCTCACTGCTCTTACAGTAAAGAGTCCATAGTCTCACTGCTCTTACAGTAAAGAGTCCATAGTCTCACTGCTCTTACAGTAAAGAGTCCATAGTCTCGCTGCTCTTACAGTATAGAGTCCATAGTCTCGCTGCTCTTACAGTATAGAGTCCATAGTCTCACTGCTCTTACAGTAAAGAGCCCATAGTCTCACTGTTCTTACTGTATAGAGCCCATAGTCTCACTGCTCTTACAGTAAAGTGTCCATAGTCTTACTGCTCTTACAGTAAAGAGTCCATAGTATCACTGCTCTTACAGTATAGAGTCCATAGTCTCACTGCTCTTACAGTATAGAGTCCATAGTCTCACTGCTCTTACAGTATAGAGTCCATAGTCTCACTGCTCTTACAGTATAGAGTCCATAGTCTCACTGCTCTTACAGTATAGAGTCCATAGTCTCACTGCTCTTACCATAAAGAGTCCATAGTCTCACTGCTCTTACAGTAAAGAGTCCATAGTCTCACTGCTCTTACAGTAAAGAGTCCATAGTCTCACTACTGTAAGAGCAGTGAGACTATGGACTCTATACTGTAAGAGCAGTGAGACTATGGACTCTTTACTGTAAGAGCAGTGACACTATGGACTCTTTACTGTAAGAGCAGTGATTCTATGGACTCTTTACTGTAAGAGCAGTGACACTATGGACTCTTTACTGTAAGAGCAGTGATTCTATGGACTCTTTACTGTAAGAGCAGTGACACTATGGACTCTTCACTGTAAGAGCAGTGACACTATGGACTCTACTGTAAGAGCAGTGAGACTATGGACTCTTTATGGTAAGAGCAGTGAGACTATGGACTCTATACTGTAAGAGCAGTGAGACTATGGACTCTATACTGTAAGAGCATAGAGTCCATAGTCTCACTGCTCTTACCATAAAGAGTCCATAGTCTCACTGCTCTTACAGTAGAGTCCATAGTGTCACTGCTCTTACAGTGAAGAGTCCATAGTGTCACTGCTCTTACAGTAAAGAGTCCATAGAATCACTGTTCTTACAGTAAAGAGTCCATAGTGTCACTGCTCTTACAGTAAAGAGTCCTCTTCTATGTTTGTGTACAAACCTTGTTTCCTTCAGACGCAGAGGATGTCCCCTCGTCACAGTCACAGTCCTGGGGATAAATAGATGATGGGAGTGATCTCTGTACTGACCCCTGATATATTTATACATAGATATTAGATCTCCCCTCAGTCTTCTTTTTTCTAAAGTGAATAACCCTAATTTTGATAACCTTTCAGGGTACTCTAGTTGCCCCATTTCATTTATTACTTTAGTCGCCCTCCTCTGAACCCTCTCCAACTCTGCTATGTCTGCCTTGGTCACAGGAGCCCAGAACTGTACACAGTCCTCCATGTGTGGTCTGACTAGTGATGTGTAAAGTTGTTGGACTATGTTCTCATCACCGCCATCTATGCCCCTTCTGATGGCCTTGGCAGCAAACTGCCACTTCTCTGCCCAAGCCTCCAATCTATCCAGATCCATCTGTAGCAGTATACTGTCCTCTGTAGTATATATACACAGTATACTGTCCTCTGTAGTATATATACAGTATACTGTCCTCTGTAGTATATATACAGTATACTGTCCTCTGTAGTATACATACACAGTATACTGTCCTCTGTAGTATATATATACAGTGTACTGTCCTCTGTAGTGTATATACAGTATACTGTCCTCTGTAGTATATATACAGTATACTGTCCTCTGTAGTATATATACAGTATACTGCCCTCTGTAGTATATATACAGTATACTGTCCTCTGTAGTATATATACACAGTATACTGTCCTCTGTAGTATATATACAGTATACCGTCCTCTGTAGTATATATACAGTATACTGTCCTCTGTAGTATATATACACAGTATACTGTCCTCTGTAGTATATATACAGTATACTGTCCTCTGTAGTATATATATACTGTCCTCTGTAGTATATACACAGTATACTGTCCTCTGTAGTATATATACACAGTATACTGTCCTCTGTAGTATATACACAGTATACTGTCCTCTGTAGTGTATATATATATATATATATATATATATATACAGTATACTGTCCTCTGTAGTGTGTGTGTGTATATATATATATATATATATACACAGTATACTGTCCTCTGTAGTATATGTACAGTATACTGTCCTCTGTAGTATATATGCAGCATACTGTGTCCTCTGTAGTATATATACGGTATACTGTCCTCTGTAGTATATATATACGGTATACTGTCCTCTGTAGTGTATATATACAGTATACTGTCATCTAGTGTATATATACAGTATACCGTCCTCTGTAGTATATATATATGGTATTCTGTCCTCTGTAGTATATATATACAGTATACTGTCCCCTGTAGTATATATACAGTATACTGTCCTCTGTAGTATATATACAGTATACTGTCCTCTGTAGTATATATACAGTATACTGTCCTCTGTAGTGTATATACAGTATACTGTCCTCTGTAGTATATATACAGTATACTGTCCTCTGTAGTGTATATACAGTATACTGTCCTCTGTAGTGTATATACAGTATACTGTCCTCTGTAGTGTATATACAGTATACTGTCCTCTGTAGTATATATATACAGTATACTGTCCTCTGTAGTATATATATATATATATATATATATATATATACAGTATACTGTCCTCTGTAGTGTATATACAGTATTCTGTCCTCTGTAGTATATATACAGTATACTGTCCTCTGTAGTATATATACAGTATACTGTCTCCTGTAGTATATATACAGTATACTGGCCTCTGTAGTATATATATAGTATAGTGTCCTCTGTAGTATATATACAGTATACTGTCCTCTGTAGTATATATACAGTATACTGTCTCCTGTAGTATATATACAGTATACTGTCCTCTGTAGTATATATACAGTATACTGTCCTCTGTAGTATATATACAGTATACTGTCCTCTGTAGTATATATTCAGTATACTGTCCTCTGTAGTATATATACAGTATACTGTCCTCTGTAGTGTATATATACAGTATACTGTCCTCTGTAGTATATATATAGTATAGTGTCCTCTGTAGGACATCTGAGTGTGTACCGTTAATAACCACCCTCTGTTTTCTGCCCCTCAGCCCGTTACTTACCCACTTACAGACATTTTCTCCCAATCCGAGCATCCTCATTTTATATACTAACCTTTTATGAGGTACAGTGTCAGATGCTTCGGAGAAGTCCAGAACTTACCTCCTCATAGAAGCTGATTAAATTAGTCTGCCATGACCGATCCCTCATGAAGCCATGCTGATATGGCGTTATTTGCTTATTTTCATTGAGATACTCCAAAATAGCATCTCTCAGAAAACCTTCAAACAGTTTACCCACGACGGATGTTAAACTTACCGGCCTATAATTTCCAGGCTCTATTTTTGGACCATTTTGAATATTGGCACCAAATTTGCTATGCGCCAATCCTGTGGAACATTCCCTGTTATTATAGAGTCCTTAAATATTAGAAATAAGGGTCTGGCTATGACATCACTTAATTCTTAGAACTACAAGTCCCAGCTCACCATACGACTTCGGTGCACAGAACAGACTGGACAAGTCCTCAGCACAACAAACAACGTAAGAAGCACTCCAGCATCCAATTCCGTGAAGGGAAGGGAGGTGGAGATGTGTTTGTGCTTTATACCACATGGAATAAAGACAGAAGAATATTTTCTATAGAATTGGATGCTGCAGTGCTTCTTACATTGTTTATTACTTAATTCCCTTAGGATACGGGGGTGTATGCCATCAGGTCCTGGCGATTTGTCTATTTTAATCTTTTTAAGATGCCGCTGTACTTCTTCCTGGGTCAGACAGGGCACTTTTAATGGGGAATTTACTTTTACATTCTGCATTTCATCTGACAGTTTATTTTCCTTAGTGAATACATTGGAGAAAAAAATATTTAATAGCTTTGCTATCTCCTCATCGCTCTCTGCAACTCCCCCCTCATCACTCTGTAAAGGGCCGACACCTTAAGATTTATACTTTTTACCATTTATGTAATTGAAGAACATTTTAGGGTTAGTTTTGCTCTCTTTTGGCAAATAATCTATATTCTATTTTTTTCCTTATAGTTTTTCAGTGCTTCTTTGCTCCCCTCCTGTTTTAGTGATTTATATGCTTTCTTTTTGTCATTTATTGCTTCTTTATCATTCAAAACAATGACCGTGAAATACAAGTACTGTCCCTGGCCAAAACAGCTGTTCCATGTGTCCATGGTGGCATGCACCTTGCTGCACCGTGACAATATCTAGGACTGGCACACATTCTCCAACATGTGAGAGTCCAAGTACAATGATGGAAGAAACACCATTCAAAAAAAAAAAAATCTCAGTTGGACAAAGTAGAGCGAACTCCAACTATGTAACAAGACAATTCTTATCAATTCTGGTGAAGACAACAAACAATTTTGGGCTATGTCCACATGTGACTACGTGAGCTGTGTTCCTCATTGTCGCAGATTTTTTTTCAGCGTTGTATACTACTGGCACAGAGAATAAATTTTTTAGCAATTTTCATTCATACGTGGCAGATAAAATTTAAAGCTGAAACTGACCGGTGGTGCTGATTTTAGATCTACAGCCTTCTAGTTTATGCCATGGACTTTCATAGTGTATTTTACCCTTTCCAGTACAATTATCAATATCTTATAGGTGAGGGTCCGACACCAGGCACCCCTGCCGATCAGCTGTGAGACGAGGAGGCGGCACTCCATGCAAGCGCTGCTTCCTCGTCATACACTATATGTCGTCTCCAATGGAGCAGTGGAATAGTGTAATTATAAGTACTCGCTCTGTTACATATACTCGTTCCATTCAAGGTATTACAGTGCACTTCTGAGACAATGTGCAATGTAATGAGGAGGAAGCGGTATTAGAATTGGAGCGCCATCTCTTCTTCAAACTGCTGATTGGCGGGGGTTTTGGACCCCGCCGCTCAGATATTGATGACCTATCTTGACGATAGGTCATCAATATTAACAGCTGGACAACCCATTTAATATCTGTATCTAATCTGCAGCATTTCAGGAACGAAATCATAGACAAAAATTGAGTTACATCAGTGCAAGTGGAACCACTAAGTCAACCTAAACGTTAGGGCGTTATCCTCGCAGTCCCCTGTTGTTCACCCTTTAACTCATATACAGGGATCTAGACTTTGCTGCAGGGACACCACCAGGTTTCCACCTCCTAGAGGAATCTGTTTGGTTGAAAGCTGACCCACTAAGGTCAGTGACACCGCTGCGGTAATGGTAGACTGCATGGCTAGAGGCTGGATGTTATACACTGTGGTAATGGTAGACTGCATGGCTAGAGGCTGGATGTTATACACTGTGGTAATGGTAGACTGCATGGCTGGAGGCTGGATGTTATACACTGTGGTAATGGTAGACTGCATGGCTAGAGGCTGGATGTTATACACTGTGGTAATGGGAGACTGCATGGCTAGAGGCTGGATGTTATATACTGTGGTAATGGTAGACTGCATGGCTAGAGGCTGGATGTTATACACTGTGGTAATGGTAGACTGCAGGGCTAGAGGCTGGATGTTATACACTGTGGTAATGGTAGACTACACGGCTAGAGGCTGGATGTTATACACTGTGGTAATGGTAGACTGCATGGCTAGGGGCTGGATGTTATACACTGTGGTAATGGTAGACTGCATGGCTAGAGGCTGGATGTTATACACTGTAGTAATGGTAGACTGCATGGCTAGAGGCTGGATGTTATACACTGTGGTAATGGTAGACTGTATGTCTAGAGGCTGGATGTTATACACTGTGGTAACGGTAGACTGCATGGCTAGAGGCTGGATGTTATACACCTGTGGTAATAGTAGACTGCATGGCTAGAGGCTGGATGTTATACTCTGTGGTAATGGTAGACTGCATGGCTAGAGGCTGGATGTTATACACTGTAGTAATGGTAGACTGCATGGCTAGAGGCTGGATGTTATACACTGTGGTAATGGTAGACTGTATGTCTAGAGGCTGGATGTTATACACTGTGGTAACGGTAGACTGCATGGCTAGAGGCTGGATGTTATACACTGTGGTAATTGTAGACTGCAAGGCTAGAGGCTGGATGTTATACACTGTGGTAATGGTAGACTGCATGGCTAGAGGCTGGATGTTATACACTGTGGTAATGGTAGACTGCATGACTAGAGGCTGGATGTTATACACTGTGGTAATGGTAGACTGCATGACTAGAGGCTGGATGTTATACACTGTTGTAATGGTAGACTGTATGTCTAGAGGCTGGATGTTATACACTGTGGTAACGGTAGACTGCATGGCTAGAGGCTGGATGTTATACACTGTGGTAATTGTAGACTGCAAGGCTAGAGGCTGGATGTTATACACCTGTGGTAATGGTAGACTGCATGGCTAGAGGCTGGATGTTATACACTGTGGTAATGGCAGACTGCATGGCTAGAGGCTGGATGTTATACACTGTGGTAATGGTAGACTGCATGGCTAGAGGCTGGATGTTATACACTGTGGTAATGGTAGACTGCATGGCTAGAGGCTGGATGTTATACACTGGTAATAGGAGACTGTATGGCTAGAGGCTGGATGTTATACACAGTGGTAATGGTAGACTGCATGGCTAGAGGCTGGATGTTATACACTGTGGTAATGGTAGACTGCATGGCTAGAGGCTGGATGTTATACACTGTGGTAATGGTAGACTGCATGGCTAGAGGCAGGATGTTATACCCTGTGGTAATGGTAGACTGCATGGCTAGAGGCTGGATGTTATAAACTGTGGTAATGGTAGACTGCATGGCTACAGGCTGGATGTTATACACTGTGGTAATGGTAGACTGCATGGCTAGAGGCTGGATGTTTAAACACTGTGGTAATGGCAGACTGCATGGCTAGAGGCTGGATGTTATACACTGTGGTAATGGTAGACTGCATGGCTAGAGGCTGGATGTTATACACTGTGGTAATGGTAGACTGCATGGCTAGAGGCTGGATGTTATACACTGTGGTAATGGTAGACTGCATGGCTAGAGGCTGGATGTTATACACTGTGGTAATGGTAGACTGCATGGCTAGAGGCTGGATGTTATACACTGTGGTAATGGTAGACTGCATGGCTAGAGGCTGGATGTTATACACTGTGGTAATGGTAGACTGCATGGCTAGAGGCTGGATGTTATACACCTGTGGTAATGGTAGACTGCATGGCTAGAGGCTGGATGTTATACACTGTGGTAATGGCAGACTGCATGGCTAGAGGCTGGATGTTATACACTGTGGTAATGGTAGACTGCATGGCTAGAGGCTGGATGTTATACACCTGTGGTAATGGTAGACTGCATGGCTAGAGGCTGGATGTTATACACTGTGGTAATGGCAGACTGCATGGCTAGAGGCTGGATGTTATACACTGTGGTAATGGTAGACTGCATGGCTAGAGGCTGGATGTTATACACTGTGGTAATGGTAGACTGCATGGCTAGAGGCTGGATGTTATACACTGTGGTAATGGTAGACTGCATGGCTAGAGGCTGGATGTTATACACTGTGGTAATGGTAGACTGCATGGCTAGAGGCTGGATGTTTATACACTGTGGTAATGGTAGACTGCATGGCTAGAGGCTGGATGTTATACACTGTGGTAATGGTAGACTGCATGGCTAGAGGCTGGATGTTATACACTGTGGTAATGGTAGACTGTATGGCTAGAGGCTGGATGTTATACACTGTGGTAATGGTAGACTGCATGGCTAGAGGCTGGATGTTATACACTGTGGTAATGGTAGACTGCATGGCTAGAGGCTGGATGTTTAAACACTGTGGTAATGGCAGACTGCATGGCTAGAGGCTGGATGTTATACACTGTGGTAATGGTAGACTGCATGGCTAGAGGCTGGATGTTATACACTGTGGTAATGGTGGACTGTATGGCTAGAGGCTGGATGTTATACACTGTGGTAATGGTAGACTGCATGGCTAGAGGCTGGATGTTATACACCTGTGGTAATGGTAGACTGCATGGCTAGAGGCTGGATGTTATACACTGTGGTAATGGTAGACTGCATGGCTAGAGGCTGGATGTTATACACTGTGGTAATGGTAGACTGTATGGCTAGAGGCTGGATGTTATACACCTGTGGTAATGGTAGACTGCATGGCTAGAGGCTGGATGTTATACACTGTGGTAATGGCAGACTGCATGGCTAGAGGCTGGATGTTATACACCTGTGGTAATGGTGGACTGCATGGCTAGAGGCTGGATGTTATACACTGTGGTAATGGTAGACTGCATGGCTAGAGGCTGGATGTTATACACTGTGGTAATGACAGACTGCATGGCTAGAGGCTGGATGTTATACACTGTGGTAATGGTAGACTGCATGGCTAGAGGCTGGATGTTCTACACTGTGGTAATGGTGGACAGCATGGCTAGAGGCTGGATGTTATACACTGTGGTAATGGTAGACAGCATGGCTAGAGGCTGGATGTTATACACTGTGGTAATGGTAGACTGCATGGCTAGAGGCTGGATGTTTATACACTGTGGTAATGGCAGACTGCATGGCTAGAGGCTGGATGTTATACTCTGTGATAATGGTAGACTGCATGGCTAGAGGCTGGATGTTATACACTGTGGTAATGGTGGACTGTATGGCTAGAGGCTGGATGTTATACACTGTGGTAATGGTAGACTGCATGGCTAGAGGCTGGATGTTATACACCTGTGGTAATGGTAGACTGCATGGCTAGAGGCTGGATGTTATACACTGTGGTAATGGCAGACTGCATGGCTAGAGGCTGGATGTTATACACCTGTGGTAATGGTAGACTGCATGGCTAGAGGCTGGATGTTATACACTGTGGTAATGGTAGACTGCATGGCTAGAGGCTGGATGTTATACACTGTGGTAATGGTAGACTGCATGGCTAGAGGCTGGATGTTATACACTGTGGTAATGGTAGACTGCATGGCTAGAGGCTGGATGTTATACTCTGTGATAATGGTAGACTGCATGGCTAGAGGCTGGATGTTATACACTGTGGTAATGGCAGACTGCATGGCTAGAGGCTGGATGTTATACACTGTGGTAATGGTAGACTGCATGGCTAGAGGCTGGATGTTATACACTGTGGTAATGGTAGACTGCATGGCTAGAGGCTGGATGTTATACACTGTGGTAATGGTAGACTGCATGGCTAGAGGCTGGATGTTATACACTGTGGTAATGGTAGACTGCATGGCTAGAGGCTGGATGTTATACACTGTGGTAATGGTAGACTGCATGGCTAGAGGCTGGATGTTATACACTGTGGTAATGGTAGACTGCATGGCTAGAGGCTGGATGTTATACACTGTGGTAATGGTAGACTGCATGGCTAGAGGCTGGATGTTATACACTGTGGTAATGGTAGACTGCATGGCTAGAGGCTGGATGTTATACACTGTGGTAATGGTAGACTGCATGGCTAGAGGCTGGATGTTATACACTGTGGTAATGGTAGACTGCATGGCTAGAGGCTGGATGTTATACACTGTGGTAATGGTAGACTGCATGGCTAGAGGCTGGATGTTATACACTGTGGTAATGGTAAACTGTATGGCTAGAGGCTGGATGTTATACACTGTGGTAATGGCAGACTGCATGGCTAGAGGCTGGATGTTATACACTGTGGTAATGGTAGACTGCATGGCTAGAGGCTGGATGTTATACACTGTGGTAATGGTAGACTGCATGGCTAGAGGCTGGATGTTATACACTGTGGTAATGGTAGACTGCATGGCTGGAGGCTGGATGTTATACACTGTGGTAATGGCAGACTGCATGGCTAGAGGCTGGATGTTATACACTGTGGTAATGGTAGACTGCAAGGCTAGAGGCTGGATGTTATACACCTATGGTAATGGTAGACTGCATGGCTAGAGGCTGGATGTTATACACTGTGGTAATGGCAGACTGCATGGCTAGAGGCTGGATGTTATACACTGTGGTAATGGTAGACTGCATGGCTAGAGGCTGGATGTTATACACTGTGGTAATGGTAGACTGCATGGCTAGAGGCTGGATGTTATACACTGGTAATAGGAGACTGTATGGCTAGAGGCTGGATGTTATACACAGTGGTAATGGTAGACTGCATGGCTAGAGGCTGGATGTTATACACTGTGGTAATGGTAGACTGCATGGCTAGAGGCTGGATGTTATACACTGTGGTAATGGTAGACTGCATGGCTAGAGGCAGGATGTTATACCCTGTGGTAATGGTAGACTGTATGGCTAGAGGCTGGATGTTATAAACTGTGGTAATGGTAGACTGCATGGTTACAGGCTGGATGTTATACACTGTGGTAATGGTAGACTGCATGGCTAGAGGCTGGATGTTTAAACACTGTGGTAATGGCAGACTGCATGGCTAGAGGCTGGATGTTATACACTGTGGTAATGGTAGACTGCATGGCTAGAGGCTGGATGTTATACACTGTGGTAATGGTGGACTGTATGGCTAGAGGCTGGATGTTATACACTGTGGTAATGGTAGACTGCATGGCTAGAGGCTGGATGTTATACACCTGTGGTAATGGTAGACTGCATGGCTAGAGGCTGGATGTTATACACTGTGGTAATGATAGACTGCATGGCTAGAGGCTGGATGTTATACACTGTGGGAATGGTAGACTGTATGGCTAGAGGCTGGATGTTATACACCTGTGGTAATGGTAGACTGCATGGCTAGAGGCTGGATGTTATACACTGTGGTAATGGCAGACTGCATGGCTAGAGGCTGGATGTTATACACCTGTGGTAATGGTGGACTGCATGGCTAGAGGCTGGATGTTATACACTGTGGTAATGGTAGACTGCATGGCTAGAGGCTGGATGTTATACACTGTGGTAATGACAGACTGCATGGCTAGAGGCTGGATGTTATACACTGTGGTAATGGTAGACTGCATGGCTAGAGGCTGGATGTTCTACACTGTGGTAATGGTGGACAGCATGGCTAGAGGCTGGATGTTATACACTGTGGTAATGGTAGACAGCATGGCTAGAGGCTGGATGTTATACACTGTGGTAATGGTAGACTGCATGGCTAGAGGCTGGATGTTTAAACACTGTGGTAATGGCAGACTGCATGGCTAGAGGCTGGATGTTATACTCTGTGATAATGGTAGACTGCATGGCTAGAGGCTGGATGTTATACACTGTGGTAATGGTGGACTGTATGGCTAGAGGCTGGATGTTATACACTGTGGTAATGGTAGACTGCATGGCTAGAGGCTGGATGTTATACACCTGTGGTAATGGTAGACTGCATGGCTAGAGGCTGGATGTTATACACTGTGGTAATGGCAGACTGCATGGCTAGAGGCTGGATGTTATACACCTGTGGTAATGGTGGACTGCATGGCTAGAGGCTGGATGTTATACACTGTGGTAATGGTAGACTGCATGGCTAGAGGCTGGATGTTATACACTGTGGTAATGGTAGACTGCATGGCTAGAGGCTGGATGTTATACACTGTGGTAATGGCAGACTGCATGGCTAGAGGCTGGATGTTATACTCTGTGATAATGGTAGACTGCATGGCTAGAGGCTGGATGTTATACACTGTGGTAATGGCAGACTGCATGGCTAGAGGCTGGATGTTATACACCTGTGGTAATGGTGGACTGCATGGCTAGAGGCTGGATGTTATACACTGTGGTAATGGTAGACTGCATGGCTAGAGGCTGGATGTTATACACTGTGGTAATGACAGACTGCATGGCTAGAGGCTGGATGTTATACACTGTGGTAATGGTAGACTGCATGGCTAGAGGCTGGATGTTCTACACTGTGGTAATGGTAGACTGCATGGCTAGAGGCTGGATGTTATACACTGTGGTAATGGTAGACAGCATGGCTAGAGGCTGGATGTTATACACTGTGGTAATGGTAGACTGCATGGCTAGAGGCTGGATGTTATACTCTGTGATAATGGTAGACTGCATGGCTAGAGGCTGGATGTTATACACTGTGGTAATGGCAGACTGCATGGCTAGAGGCTGGATGTTATATACTGTGGTAATGGTAGACTGCATGGCTAGAGGCTGGATGTTATACACTGTGGTAATGGTAGACTGCAGGGCTAGAGGCTGGATGTTATACACTGTGGTAATGGTAGACTACATGGCTAGAGGCTGGATGTTATACACTGTGGTAATGGTAGACTGCATGGCTAGGGGCTGGATGTTATACACTGTGGTAATGGTAGACTGCATGGCTAGAGGCTGGATGTTATACACTGTAGTAATGGTAGACTGCATGGCTAGAGGCTGGATGTTATACACTGTGGTAATGGTAGACTGCATGGCTAGAGGCTGGATGTTATACACTGTGGTAATGGTAGACTGCATGGCTAGAGGCTGGATGTTATACACTGTGGTAATGGCAGACTGCATGGCTAGAGGCTGGATGTTATACACTGTGGTAATGGTAGACTGCATGGCTAGAGGCTTGATGTTATACACTGTGGTAATGGTAAACTGTATGGCTAGAGGCTGGATGTTATACACTGTGGTAATGGTAGACTGCATGGCTAGAGGCTGGATGTTATACACTGTGGTAATGGTAGACTGCATGGCTAGAGGCTGGATGTTATACACTGTGGTAATGGTAGACTGCATGGCTAGAGGCTGGATGTTATACACTGTGGTAATGGTAGACTGCATGGCTAGAGGCTGGATGTTATACACTGTGGTAATGGTAGACTGCATGGCTAGAGGCTGGATGTTATACACTGTGGTAATGGTAGACTGCATGGCTAGAGGCTGGATGTTATACACTGTGGTAATGGTAGACTGCATGGCTAGAGGCTGGATGTTATACACTGTGGTAATGGTAGACTGCATGGCTAGAGGCTGGATGTTATACACTGTGGTAATGGTAGACTGCATGGCTAGAGGCTGGATGTTATACACTGTGGTAATGGTAGACTGCATGGCTAGAGGCTGGATGTTATACACTGTGGTAATGGTAGACTGCATGGCTAGAGGCTGGATGTTATACACTGTGGTAATGGTAGACTGCATGGCTAGAGGCTGGATGTTATACACTGTGGTAATGGTAGACTGCATGGCTAGAGGCTGGATGTTATACACTGTGGTAATGGTAGACTGCATGGCTAGAGGCTGGATGTTATACACTGTGGTAATGGTAGACTGCATGGCTAGAGGCTGGATGTTATACACTGTGGTAATGGTAGACTGCATGGCTAGAGGCTGGATGTTATACACTGTGGTAATGGTAGACTGCATGGCTAGAGGCTGGATGTTATACACTGTGGTAATGGTAGACTGCATGGCTAGAGGCTGGATGTTATACACTGTGGTAATGGTAGACTGCATGGCTAGAGGCTGGATGTTATACACTGTGGTAATGGTAGACTGCATGGCTAGAGGCTGGATGTTATACACTGTGGTAATGGTAGACTGCATGGCTAGAGGCTGGATGTTATACACTGTGGTAATGGTAGACTGCATGGCTAGAGGCTGGATGTTATACACTGTGGTAATGGTAGACTGCATGGCTAGAGGCTGGATGTTATACACTGTGGTAATGGTAGACTGCATGGCTAGAGGCTGGATGTTATACACTGTGGTAATGGTAGACTGCATGGCTAGAGGCTGGATGTTATACACTGTGGTAATGGTAGACTGCATGGCTAGAGGCTGGATGTTATACACTGTGGTAATGGCAGACTGCATGGCTAGAGGCTGGATGTTATACACTGTGGTAATGGTAGACTGCATGGCTAGAGGCTGGATGTTATACACTGTGGTAATGGTAGACTGCATGGCTAGAGGCTGGATGTTATACACTGTGGTAATGGTAGACTGCATGGCTAGAGGCTGGATGTTATACACTGTGGTAATGGTAGACTGCATGGCTAGAGGCTGGATGTTATACACTGTGGTAATGGTAGACTGCATGGCTAGAGGCTGGATGTTATACACTGTGGTAATGGTAGACTGCATGGCTAGAGGCTGGATGTTATACACTGTGGTAATGGTAGACTGCATGGCTAGAGGCTGGATGTTATACACTGTGGTAATGGTAGACTGCATGGCTAGAGGCTGGATGTTATACACTGTGGTAATGGTAGACTGCATGGCTAGAGGCTGGATGTTATACACTGTGGTAATGGTAGACTGCATGGCTAGAGGCTGGATGTTATACACCTGTGGTAATGGTAGACTGCATGGCTAGAGGCTGGATGTTATACACTGTGGTAATGGTAGACTGCATGGCTAGAGGCTGGATGTTATACACTGTGGTAATGGTAGACTGCATGGCTAGAGGCTGGATGTTATACACTGTGGTAATGGTAGACTGCATGGCTAGAGGCTGGATGTTATACACTGTGGTAATGGTAGACTGCATGGCTAGAGGCTGGATGTTATACACTGTGGTAATGGTAGACTGCATGGCTAGAGGCTGGATGTTATACACTGTGGTAATGGTAGACTGCATGGCTAGAGGCTGGATGTTATACACTGTGGTAATGGTAGACTGCATGGCTAGAGGCTGGATGTTATACACTGTGGTAATGGTAGACTGCATGGCTAGAGGCTGGATGTTATACACTGTGGTAATGGTAGACTGCATGGCTAGAGGCTGGATGTTATACACTGTGGTAATGGTAGACTGCATGGCTAGAGGCTGGATGTTATACACTGTGGTAATGGTAGACTGCATGGCTAGAGGCTGGATGTTATACACTGTGGTAATGGTAGACTGCATGGCTAGAGGCTGGATGTTATACACTGTGGTAATGGTAGACTGCATGGCTAGAGGCTGGATGTTATACACTGTGGTAATGGCAGACTGCATGGCTAGAGGCTGGATGTTATACACTGTGGTAATGGTAGACTGCATGGCTAGAGGCTGGATGTTATACACTGTGGTAATGGTAGACTGCATGGCTAGAGGCTGGATGTTATACACTGTGGTAATGGTAGACTGCATGGCTAGAGGCTGGATGTTATACACTGTGGTAATGGTAGACTGCATGGCTAGAGGCTGGATGTTATACACTGTGGTAATGGTAGACTGCATGGCTAGAGGCTGGATGTTATACACTGTGATAATGGTAGACTGCATGGCTAGAGGCTGGATGTTATACACTGTGGTAATGGCAGACTGTATGGCTAGAGGCTGGATGTTATACACTGTGGTAATGGTAGACTGCATGGCTAGAGGCTGGATGTTATACACTGTGGTAATGGTAGACTGCATGGCTAGAGGCTGGATGTTATACACTGTGGTAATGGCAGACTGCATGGCTAGAGGCTGGATGTTATACACTGTGGTAATGGTAGACTGCATGGCTAGAGGCTGGATGTTATACACTGTGGTAATGGTAGACTGCATGGCTAGAGGCTGGATGTTATACACTGTGGTAATGGTAGACTGCATGGCTAGAGGCTGGATGTTATACACTGTGGTAATGGTAGACTGCATGGCTAGAGGCTGGATGTTATACACTGTGGTAATGGTAGACTGCATGGCTAGAGGCTGGATGTTATACACTGTGGTAATGGTAGACTGCATGGCTAGAGGCTGGATGTTATACACGTGTGGTAATGGTAGACTGCATGGCTAGAGGCTGGATGTTATACACTGTGGTAATGGTAGACTGCATGGCTAGAGGCTGGATGTTATACACTGTGGTAATGGTAGACTGCATGGCTAGAGGCTGGATGTTATACACTGTGGTAATGGTAGACTGCATGGCTAGAGGCTGGATGTTATACACTGTGGTAATGGTAGACTGCATGGCTAGAGGCTGGATGTTATACACTGTGGTAATGGTAGACTGCATGGCTAGAGGCTGGATGTTATACACTGTGGTAATGGTAGACTGCATGGCTAGAGGCTGGATGTTATACACTGTGGTAATGGTAGACTGCATGGCTAGAGGCTGGATGTTATACACTGTGGTAATGGTAGACTGCATGGCTAGAGGCTGGATGTTATACACTGTGGTAATGGTAGACTGCATGGCTAGAGGCTGGATGTTATACACTGTGGTAATGGTAGACTGCATGGCTAGAGGCTGGATGTTATACACTGTGGTAATGGTAGACTGCATGGCTAGAGGCTGGATGTTATACACTGTGGTAATGGTAGACTGCATGGCTAGAGGCTGGATGTTATACACTGTGGTAATGGTAGACTGCATGGCTAGAGGCTGGATGTTATACACTGTGGTAATGGTAGACTGCATGGCTAGAGGCTGGATGTTATACACTGTGGTAATGGTAGACTGCATGGCTAGAGGCTGGATGTTATACACTGTGGTAATGGTAGACTGCATGGCTAGAGGCTGGATGTTATACACTGTGGTAATGGCAGACTGCATGGCTAGAGGCTGGATGTTATACACTGTGGTAATGGTAGACTGCATGGCTAGAGGCTGGATGTTATACACTGTGGTAATGGTAGACTGCATGGCTAGAGGCTGGATGTTATACACTGTGGTAATGGTAGACTGTATGGCTAGAGGCTGGATGTTATACACTGTGGTAATGGTAGACTGCATGGCTAGAGGCTGGATGTTATACACTGTGGTAATGGTAGACTGCATGGCTAGAGGCTGGATGTTATACACTGTGGTAATGGTAGACTGCATGGCTAGAGGCTGGATGTTATACACTGTGGTAATGGTAGACTGCATGGCTAGAGGCTGGATGTTATACACTGTGGTAATGGTAGACTGCATGGCTAGAGGCTGGATGTTATACACTGTGGTAATGGTAGACTGCATGGCTAGAGGCTGGATGTTATACACTGTGGTAATGGTAGACTGCATGGCTAGAGGCTGGATGTTATACACTGTGGTAATGGTAGACTGCATGGCTAGAGGCTGGATGTTATACACTGTGGTAATGGTAGACTGCATGGCTAGAGGCTGGATGTTATACACTGTGGTAATGGTAGACTGCATGGCTAGAGGCTGGATGTTATACACTGTGGTAATGGTAGACTGCATGGCTAGAGGCTGGATGTTATACACTGTGGTAATGGTAGACTGCATGGCTAGAGGCTGGATGTTATACACTGTGGTAATGGTAGACTGCATGGCTAGAGGCTGGATGTTATACACTGTGGTAATGGTAGACTGCATGGCTAGAGGCTGGATGTTATACACTGTGGTAATGGTAGACTGCATGGCTAGAGGCTGGATGTTATACACTGTGGTAATGGTAGACTGCATGGCTAGAGGCTGGATGTTATACACTGTGGTAATGGTAGACTGCATGGCTAGAGGCTGGATGTTATACACTGTGGTAATGGTAGACTGCATGGCTAGAGGCTGGATGTTATACACTGTGGTAATGGTAGACTGCATGGCTAGAGGCTGGATGTTATACACTGTGGTAATGGTAGACTGCATGGCTAGAGGCTGGATGTTATACACTGTGGTAATGGTAGACTGCATGGCTAGAGGCTGGATGTTATACACTGTGGTAATGGTAGACTGCATGGCTAGAGGCTGGATGTTATACACTGTGGTAATGGTAGACTGCATGGCTAGAGGCTGGATGTTATACACTGTGGTAATGGTAGACTGCATGGCTAGAGGCTGGATGTTATACACTGTGGTAATGGTAGACTGCATGGCTAGAGGCTGGATGTTATACACTGTGGTAATGGTAGACTGCATGGCTAGAGGCTGGATGTTATACACTGTGGTAATGGTAGACTGCATGGCTAGAGGCTGGATGTTATACACTGTGGTAATGGTAGACTGCATGGCTAGAGGCTGGATGTTATACACTGTGGTAATGGTAGACTGCATGGCTAGAGGCTGGATGTTATACACTGTGGTAATGGTAGACTGCATGGCTAGAGGCTGGATGTTATACACTGTGGTAATGGTAGACTGCATGGCTAGAGGCTGGATGTTATACACTGTGGTAATGGTAGACTGCATGGCTAGAGGCTGGATGTTATACACCTGTGGTAATGGTAGACTGCATGGCTAGAGGCTGGATGTTATACACTGTGATAATGGTAGACTGCATGGCTAGAGGCTGGATGTTATACACTGTGGTAATGGTAGACTGCATGGCTAGAGGCTGGATGTTATACACTGTGGTAATGGTAGACTGCATGGCTAGAGGCTGGATGTTATACACTGTGGTAATGGTAGACTGCATGGCTAGAGGCTGGATGTTATACACCTGTGGTAATAGTAGACTGCATGGCTAGAGGCTGGATGTTATACACTGTGATAATGGTAGACTGCATGGCTAGAGGCTGGATGTTATACACTGTGGTAATGGTAGACTGCATGGCTAGGGGCTGGATGTTATACACTGTGGTAATGGCAGACTGCATGGCTAGAGGCTGGATGTTATACACTGTGGTAATGGTAGACTGCATGGCTAGAGGCTGGATGTTATACACTGTGGTAATGGTAGACTGCATGGCTAGAGGCTGGATGTTATACACTGTGGTAATGGTAGACTGCATGGCTAGAGGCTGGATGTTATACACTGTGGTAATGGTAGACTGCATGGCTAGAGGCTGGATGTTATACACTGTGGTAATGGTAGACTGCATGGCTAGAGGCTGGATGTTATACACCTGTGGTAATAGTAGACTGCATGGCTAGAGGCTGGATGTTATACACTGTGATAATGGTAGACTGCATGGCTAGAGGCTGGATGTTATACACTGTGGTAATGGTAGACTGCATGGCTAGAGGCTGGATGTTATACACTGTGGTAATGGTAGACTGCATGGCTAGAGGCTGGATGTTATACACTGTGGTAATGGTAGACTGCATGGCTAGAGGCTGGATGTTATACACTGTGGTAATGGTAGACTGCATGGCTAGAGGCTGGATGTTATACACTGTGGTAATGGTAGACTACATGGCTAGAGGCTGGATGTTATACACTGTGGTAATGGTAGACTGCATGGCTAGAGGCTGGATGTTATACACTGTGGTAATGGTAGACTGCATGGCTAGAGGCTGGATGTTATACACTGTGGTAATGGTAGACTGCATGGCTAGAGGCTGGATGTTATACACTGTGGTAATGGTAGACTGCATGGCTAGAGGCTGGATGTTATACACTGTGGTAATGGTAGACTGCATGGCTAGAGGCTGGATGTTATACACTGTGGTAATGGTAGACTGCATGGCTAGAGGCTGGATGTTATACACCTGTGGTACTGGTAGACTGCATGGCTAGAGGCTGGATGTTATACACTGTGGTAATGGTAGACTGCATGGCTAGAGGCTGGATGTTATACACTGTGGTAATGGTAGACTGCATGGCTAGAGGCTGGATGTTATACTCTGTGGTAATGGTAGACTGCATGGCTAGAGGCTGGATGTTATACACATGTGGTAATGGTAGACTGCATGGCTAGAGGCTGGATGTTATACACTGTGGTAATGGTAGACTGCATGGCTAGAGGCTGGATGTTATACACTGTGGTAATGACAGACTGCATGGCTAGAGGCTGGATGTTATACACTGTGGTAATGGTAGACTGCATGGCTAGAGGCTGGATGTTATACACTGTGGTAATGGTAGACTGCATGGCTAGAGGCTGGATGTTATACACTGTGGTAATGGTAGACTGCATGGCTAGAGGCTGGATGTTATACACTGTGGTAATGGTAGACTGCATGGCTAGAGGCTGGATGTTATACACTGTGGTAATGGTAGACTGCATGGCTAGAGGCTGGATGTTATACACTGTGGTAATGGTAGACTGCATGGCTAGAGGCTGGATGTTATACACCTGTGGTACTGGTAGACTGCATGGCTAGAGGCTGGATGTTATACACTGTGGTAATGGTAGACTGCATGGCTAGAGGCTGGATATTATACATTGTGGTAATGGTAGACTGCATAGCTTGAGGCTGGATGTTTAAACACTGTGGTAATGGCAGACTGCATGGCTAGAGGCTGGATGTTATACACTGTGGTAATGGTAGACTGCATGGCTAGAGGCTGGATGTTATACACTGTGGTAATGGCAGACTGCATGGCTAGAGGCTGGATGTTATACACCTGTGGTAATGGTAGACTGCATGGCTAGAGGCTGGATGTTATACACTGTGGTAATGGCAGACTGCATGGCTAGAGGCTGGATGTTATACTCCTGTGGTAATGGTAGACTGCATGGCTAGAGGCTGGATGTTATACACCTGTGGTAATGGTAGACTGCATGGCTAGAGGCTGGATGTTATACACTGTGGTAATGGTAGACTGTATGGCTAGAGGCTGGATGTTATACACTGTGTGGTAATGGTAGACTGCATGGCTAGAGGCTGGATGTTATACACTGTGGTAATGGTAGACTGCATGGCTAGAGGCTGGATGTTATACACTGTAGTAATGGTAGACTGCATGGCTAGGGGCTGGATGTTATACACTGTGGTAATGGTAGACTGCATGGCTAGAGGCTGGATGTTATACACTGTGGTATTGGTAGACTGCATGGCTAGAGGCTGGATGTTATACACTGTGGTAATGACAGACTGCATGGCTAGAGACTGGATGTTACACTCTGTGATAATGGTAGACTGCATGGCTAGAGGCTGGATGTTATACACCTGTGGTAATGGCAGACTGCATGGCTAGAGGCTGGATGTTATACACTGTGGTAATGGCAGACTGCATGGCTAGAGACTGGATGTTATACACTGTGGTAATGGTAGACTGCATGGCTAGAGGCTGGATGTTATACACTGTGGTAATGGTAGACTGCATGGCTAGAGGCTGGGTGTTCTACACTGTGGTAATGGTGGACAGCATGGCTAGAGGCTGGATGTTATACACTGTGGTAATGGTAGACAGCATGGCTAGAGGCTGGATGTTATACACTGTGGTAATGGTAGAATGCATGGCTAGAGGCTGGATGTTATACACTGTGATAATGATAGACTGCATGGCTAGAGGCTGGATGTTATACACCTGTGGTACTGGTAGACTGCATGGCTAGAGGCTGGATGTTATACACTGTGGTAATGGTAGACTGCATGGCTAGAGGCTGGATATTATACATTGTGATAATGGTAGACTGCATAGCTTGAGGCTGGATGTTTAAACACTGTGGTAATGGCAGACTGCATGGCTAGAGGCTGGATGTTATACACTGTGGTAATGGTAGACTGCATGGCTAGAGGCTGGATGTTATACACTGTGGTAATGGCAGACTGCATGGCTAGAGGCTGGATGTTATACACCTGTGGTAATGGTAGACGGCATGGCTAGAGGCTGGATGTTATACACTGTGGTAATGGCAGACTGCATGGCTAGAGGCTGGATGTTATACTCCTGTGGTAATGGTAGACTGCATGGCTAGAGGCTGGATGTTATACACCTGTGGTAATGGTAGACTGCATGGCTAGAGGCTGGATGTTATACACTGTGGTAATGGTAGACTGTATGGCTAGAGGCTGGATGTTATACACTGTGTGGTAATGGTAGACTGCATGGCTAGAGGCTGGATGTTATACACTGTGGTAATGGTAGACTGCATGGCTAGAGGTTGGATGTTATACACTGTAGTAATGGTAGACTGCATGGCTAGGGGCTGGATGTTATACACTGTGGTAATGGTAGACTGCATGGCTAGAGGCTGGATGTTATACACTGTGGTATTGGTAGACTGCATGGCTAGAGGCTGGATGTTATACACTGTGGTAATGACAGACTGCATGGCTAGAGCATGGATGTTACACTCTGTGATAATGGTAGACTGCATGGCTAGAGGCTATATGTTATACACTGTGGTAATGGCAGACTGCATGGCTAGAGACTGGATGTTATACACTGTGGTAATGGTAGACTGCATGGCTAGAGGCTGGATGTTATACACTGTGGTAATGGTAGACTGCATGGCTAGAGGCTGGATGTTATACACTGTGGTAATGGTAGACTGCATGGCTAGAGGCTGGGTGTTCTACACTGTGGTAATGGTGGACAGCATGGCTAGAGGCTGGATGTTATACACTGTGGTAATGTTAGACAGCATGGCTAGAGGCTGGATGTTATACACTGTGGTAATGGTAGAATGCATGGCTAGAGGCTGGATGTTATACACTGTGATAATGATAGACTGCATGGCTAGTGGCTGGATGTTATACACTGTGGTAATGGCAGACTGCATGGCTAGAGACTGGATGTTATACACTGTGGTAATGGCAGACTGCATGGCTAGAGGCTGGATGTTATACACTGTGGTAATGGCAGACTGCATGGCTAGAGGCTGGATGTTATACACTGTGGTAATGGCAGACTGCATGGCTAGAGGCTGGATGTTATACACTGTGGTAATGGTAGACTGCATGGCTAGAGGCTGGATGTTATACACTGTGGTATTGGTAGACTGCATGGCTAGAGGCTGGATGTTATACACTGTGGTAATGGTAGACTGCATGGCTAGAGGCTGGATGTTATACACCTGTGGTAATGGCAGACTGCATGGCTAGAGGCTGGATGTTATACACTGTGGTAATGGCAGACTGCATGGCTAGAGACTGGATGTTATACACTGTGGTAATGGTAGACTGCATGGCTAGAGGCTGGATGTTATACACTGTGGTAATGGTAGACTGCATGGCTAGAGGCTGGATGTTATACACTGTGGTAATGGTAGACTGCATGGCTAGAGGCTGGATGTTATACACTGTGGTAATGGTAGACTGCATGGCTAGAGGCTGGATGTTATACACTGTGGTAATGGTAGACAGCATGGCTAGAGGCTGGATGTTATACACTGTGGTAATGGTAGACTGCATGGCTAGAGGCTGGATGTTATACACTGTGGTAATGGTAGACTGCATGGCTAGAGGCTGGATGTTATACACTGTGGTAATGGCAGACTGCATGGCTAGAGGCTGGATGTTATACACTGTGGTATTGGTAGACTGCATGGCTAGAGGCTGGATGTTATACACCTGTGGTAATGGTAGACTGCATGGCTAGAGGCTGGATGTTATACACTGTGGTAATGGTAGACTGCATGGCTAGAGGCTGGATGTTATACACTGTGGTAATGGTAGACTGCATGACTAGAGGCTGGATGTTATACACCTGTGGTAATAGTAGACTGCATGGCTAGAGGCTGGATGTTATACACTGTGATAATGGTAGACTGCATGGCTAGAGGCTGGATGTTATATACTGTGGTAATGGTAGACTGCATGGCTAGAGGCTGGATGTTATACACTGTGGTAATGGTAGACTGCATGGCTAGGGGCTGGATGTTATACACTGTGGTAATGGTAGACTGCATGGCTAGAGGCTGGATGTTATACACTGTGGTAATGGTAGACTGCATGGCTAGAGGCTGGATGTTATATACTGTGGTAATGGTAGACTGCATGGCTAGAGGCTGGATGTTATACACTGTGGTAATGGTAGACTGCATGGCTAGAGGCTGGATGTTATACACTGTGGTAATAGTAGAATGCATGGCTAGAGGCTGGATGTTATACACTGTGGTAATGGTAGACTGCATGGCTAGGGGCTGGATGTTATACACTGTGGTAATGGTAGACTGCATGGCTAGAGGCTGTATGTTATACACTGTGGTAATGGTAGACTGCATGGCTAGAGGCTGGATGTTATATACTGTGGTAATGGTAGACTGCATGGCTAGAGGCTGGATGTTATACACTGTGGTAATGGTAGACTGCATGGCTAGAGGCTGGATGTTATACACTGTGGTAATAGTAGAATGCATGGCTAGAGGCTGGATTTTATACACTGTGGTAATGGCAGACTGCATGGCTAGGGGCTGGATGTTATACACTGTGGTAATGGTAGACTGCATGGCTAGAGGCTGTATGTTATACACTGTGGTAATGGTAGACTGCATGGCTAGAGGCTGGATGTTATATACTGTGGTAATGGTAGACTGCATGGCTAGAGGCTGGATGTTATACACTGTGGTAATGGTAGACTGCATGGCTAGAGGCTGGATGTTATATACTGTGGTAATGGTAGACTGCATGGCTAGAGGCTGGATGTTATACACTGTGGTAATGGTAGACTGCATGGCTAGAGGCTGGATGTTATACACTGTGGTAATGGTAGACTGCATGGCTAGAGGCTGGATGTTATACACTGTGGTAATGGTAGACTGCATGGCTAGAGGCTGGATGTTATACACTGTGGTAATGGCAGACTGTATGGCTAGAGGCTGGATGTTATAGACTATGCTAATGGTAGACTGCATGGCTAGAGGCTGGATGTTATACACTGTGGTAATGGTAGACTGCATGGCTAGAGGCTGGATGTTATACACTGTGGTAATGGTAGACTACATGGCTAGAGGCTGGATGTTATACACTGTGGTAATGGTAGACTGCATGGCTAGAGGCTGGATGTTATATACTGTGGTAATGGTAGACTGCATGGCTAGAGGCTGGATGTTATACACTGTGGTAATGGTAGACTGCATGGCTAGAGGCTGGATGTTATACACTGTGGTAATGGTAGACTGCATGGCTGGAGGCTGGATGTTATACACTGTGGTAATGGTAGACTGCATGGCTAGAGGCTGGATGTTATACACTGTGGTAATGGCAGACTGTGTGGCTTGAGGCTGGATGTTATAGACTGTGCTAATGGTAGACTGCATGGCCAGAGGCTGGATGTTATACACTGTGGTAATGGTAGACTGCATGGTTAGAGGCTGGATGTTATACACTGTGGTAATGGTAGACTGCATGGCTAGAGGCTGGATGTTATACACTGTGGTAATGGTAGACTACATGGCTAGAGGCTGGATGTTATACACTGTGGTAATGGTAGACTGCATGGCTAGAGGCTGGATGTTATACACTGTGGTAATGGTAGACTGCATGGCTAGAGGCTGGATGTTATACACTGTGGTAATGGTAGACTGCATGGCTAGAGGCTGGATGTTATACACTGTGGTAATGGTAGACTGCATGGCTAGAGGCTGGATGTTATACACTGTGGTAATGGTAGACTGCATGGCTAGGGGCTGGATGTTATACACTGTGGTAATGGTAGACTGCATGGCTAGAGGCTGGATGTTATACACTGTGGTAATGGTAGACTACATGGCTAGATGCTGGATGTTATACACTGTGGTAATGGTAGACTGCATGGCTAGAGGCTGGATGTTATACACTGTGGTAATGGCAGACTGCATGGCTAGAGGCTGGATGTTATACACTGTGGTAATGGTAGACTGCATGGCTAGAGGCTGGATGTTATACACTGTGGTAATGGTAGACTACATGGCTAGAGGCTGGATGTTATACACTGTGGTAATGGTAGACTGCATTCCACTGAATGAAGCACCAGAATTCAAGACACGGGGCCTAATACTTTTCTCCATCTAATTTCTTTAATCTCACAGGAGATAAGAGGTTGTGCTTTTAAGAGTTTTTAGTTTTATTAAGTCTAGTTTTTTTATCACTGAGTAGAGAGCAGAATCCCGGACGTTATCATTGATCCATTACAAAGTGTTATACAAGGCTTTATAAGGTATGATAAAGGAATGGGAAATATAAAGAAAGGAATTCTACTGCTGGATTTGGCTCATTATAAACAGTGTGTTACTAGGAAGGTTATAAATTTCTCCCTTTAAACAAAATTTATTTTCAATCCTTACAGGAAATCCCAGTAAGAAGTCTGAGGGAAACTTCACGTTTTCGCTAGATTATAAGGAAGAAGATGAAGAAATCAGGCAGCGCTCTTCAGATGAAAACCTCATTACCTGTAATGTACATCCAGGACCTCACAGTGCAGAGCCATCATATAATCCTCCCAATCATGAGGAATCTTCTCTTGACCAATCACAGATTGTTATCACACGTATTGGACAGAAAGAGAGTAAAAGGTTTCAGTGTGGGGAATGTGGAAAACAGTTTACAAAAAGCTTAGGTCTTTTTAGACACAGAAGAATTCACACGGGAGAGAAACCATTTTCATGTTCAGTATGTGGTAAATGTTTTACCCAGAAATCAAGCCTTGACAAACACGAGCGAATTCACACAGGAGAGAAGCCGTATTCCTGTTCAGAATGTGGTAAAAGTTTTACTCAGAAATCAAGCCTTGACAAACATAAGAGAAGTCACACAGGAGAGAAGCCGTATTCATGTTCAGAATGTGGGAAATGTTTTGCAAATAAATCACATCTTGTAAAACATATGAGAAGTCACACAGGAGAGAAGCCATATTCATGTTCAGAATGTGGGAAATGTTTCATAGAAAAATCAAGACTGGTTATACATCACAGAAGTCACACAGGAGAGAAGCCCTATTCTTGTTCAGAATGTGGGAAATGCTTTACAAATAAATCACATCTTGCCGTGCATGAGAAAACTCACATAAGGGAGAAGCCATATTCATGTTCAGAATGTGGGAAATTTTTTAAAAATAAACCATATCTTATAAAACATGAGAGAATTCACACAGGAGAGACCCCATATTCATGTTCAATATGTGGGAAATGCTTTGTAGATAAATCAAATCTTGTTATACATGAGCGAATTCACACAGGAGAGAAGCCGTATTCATGTTCAGAGTGTAGGAAATGCTGTAGAAGTAAATCAGATCTTACTAAACATGAGAGAATTCATACAAGAGAGAAGCCGTATTCATGTTCAGAATGTAGGAAATGCTGTAGACGTAAATCAGATCTAATTAAGCATGAGAAAACCCACATAAAAGAGAAGCCGTATTTATGCTCAGAATGTGGAAAATGTTTCAAAAATAAATCACACCTTGTAAAACATGAGAGAAGCCACACAGAACAGAAGACATTTTGATGTTCTGTATGTGATCAAAGGAAATTCATCAGAGAATTCACACAGAGAAGAAACCGTGCACTTGTCTGGAATGTGGTAAATGCTATAGACCTAGTCACAGACATTGAGGGCTTATTTTTGGGACAAATCGGCCTTGATCCATGAAGAAAATGTATTGTGGATATGCGGAGAGAAGAAGAGGCAGTCTTGAGAGCAGTGCCGAGGAATTGTCCCCATGAACCTCTCTTCTTACTGTATTCATACCTCCACCCACACGGCAGGAGAATCCAGAGGCCATAGTGTGAGGGGAAGGACTCTGTGTGTGGACTGTTATATAACACGTGGACATATCGATATCTGACCTTCATTCATAAGATAAAGCTGGTGGAATAGAAGAAAATACCAGTAATCCTGATAATTGCTGAGCTTGGTGGCCATGTTGTTGACGGTGTTGTCTTGCAGTATCGGGGGTCTTGGGCTTGAATTTGTTTGTGTGGGTATTTTTTGAGTTCTCCACTTTCCTCCCAGACTCCAAAAAGACTTTGAGAGAACGATCTCCCAGATGACCGCACTGTCTCCACAACTGTCCAAGTGCTCTGTGTCCCCGGGTGAGAAAGAATTGGGAGAAGCTCCAGAACATGGAATAAAAATGTCATCTGCCCATTGTGCTGTTGTCAGTTTTATCTTACAAATACCGAAGACCCTGAGCCGAATACACCAGTGTGAATGAGGCTGTACTGTCCACTGGTCTCTTACAGGAGGTTTAGTTTCCTGCTCTTCCATGGAGAGCGTGCACGGCCCGGTTCACATCTCCCCCAGCATCTTCATGGGATTTAGAACCAGGATTGTTCTTGACCATTCCCAGATCCCCTCCATTGTTTTTCTGACCCTTCCTTGGTGGGTTTCTTGCTATGTTTGGGGTCATGCCCAGTTGTCAGGTCTACGTTGAGCTTCAGTCTCACTTTGTCCTCCTGCAGCCTCTGGTACAATGAAGAATTTACAGTGGAGTCTATGATGATAAGCTGCCCAGGTCCTGATGTAGGGAAGCAGTCCTGACCCCTTAGTGCCCCACTTACAATAATGCTGCCCCCTTAGTGCCTCCCTTACAATAGTGCTGCCCCCTTAGTGCCCCCCTTACAATAGTGTTGCCCCCTTAGTGCCTCCTTTATAGTAGTGCTGCCCCCTTAGTGCCCACCTTACAACAGTGCTGCCCCCTTAGTGCCTCCCTTACAATAGTGCTGCCCCCTTAGTGCCTCCCTTACAATAGTGCTGCCCCTTAGTGCCTCCCTTACAATAGTGCTACCCTCTTAATGCCTCCCTTACAATAGTGCTGCCCCCTTGGTGCCTCCTTTAGTGCCCCCTTACAAGTGTTGCCCTCTTAGTGCCCCCCTTACAATAGTGCTCCCCCCTCAGTGCCTTCCTTACAATAGTGCTCCCCCCTCAGTGCCTTCCTTACAATAGTGCTCCCCCCTCAGTGCCTTCCTTACAATAGTGCTCCCCCCTCAGTGCCTTCCTTACAATAGTGCTCCCCCCTCAGTGCCTTCCTTACAATAGTGCTGCCCTCTTAGTGCCTCCCTTACAATAGTGCTGCCCTCTTAATGTCTCCCTTACAATAGTGCTGCCCCCTTTACAGTAGTGCTGCTCCCTTTAGTTCCCCCCTTACAAGTGTTGCCCTCTTAGTGCCCCCCTTACAATAGTCCTGCCCCCTTAGTGCCTTCCTTACAATAGTGCTGCCCCTTTAGTGCCCCCCCTTACAAGTGTTGCCCTCTTAGTGCCTTCCTTACAATAGTGCTGCCCCTTTAGTGCCCCCCTTACAAGTGTTGCCCTCTTAATATCTCCCGTACAATAGTGCTGCCCCCTTAGTGCCTCCCTTACAATAGTGCTGCCCCTTTAGTGCCCCCCTTACAAGTGTTGCCCTCTTAATATCTCCCGTACAATAGTGCTGCCCCCTTAGTGCCTCCCTTACAATAGTGCTGCCCCTTTAGTGCCCCCCTTACAAGTGTTGCCCTCTTAATATCTCCCGTACAATAGTGCTGCCCCCTTAGTGCCTCCCTTACAATAGTGCTGCCCCTTTAGTGCCCCCCTTACAAGTGTTGCCCTCTTAATATCTCCCGTACAATAGTGCTGCCCCCTTAGTGCCTTCCTTACAATAGTGCTGCCCCTTTAGTGCCCTCCTTACAAGTGTTTGGACCTGACCGCTCACACAATGCAGATCCTTACTAATCACATGGCTCGTTCAGGGAAAAGCTGTGTGTTGGCCCATGACTCCGGATGTCACTGACAGGGCTGGCTCTGCTACATGTCTCTGAACCAGGAGCTGACACTCCGGGCTAGAAAAAGCTCGAATACCTAAAGCTCAGGTGAAGGAGGGGAATCGGCAGCCAGCAGGAGGCCGCAGCTGGGCAGAGAGGGAGAAATTAACCCTGGTAGCACTAGAGATGTACACTGAGCACCAGCCCCAACACACAGGGTGAGGGGAGCGACGCAGCTTCTAGGAAGGTCCAATATCTGCTCCTTGTGTAGGAGCTGACTCCCGGCTCAGAAATGGAGACGCTCCTTGTGGGTTTTGGGGTGTTAAGTCGCTGTCATACTGAGGCTCCCAGTAATATTATTGCCTTCATTAGTGCCCCCCAGAATTAATAATGCCTCCATTAGTGCTCCTAGTCATATTAATGCCGCCATTAGTGACCTCCAGAATTATTAATGCCCCCATAAGTGCCCCCAGTAATAGTAGTGCCCCCCAGTAATAGTAATGCCCCCATTAGTGCCCCCCAGTAATAGTAATGCCCCCATTAGTGCCCCCAGTAATAGTAATGCCCCTATTAGTGCCCCCAGTAATAGTAATGCCCCTATTAGTAACCCCAGTAATAGTAATGCCCCTATTAGTAACCCCAGTAATAGTAATGCCCCCATCAGTGACCCCAGTAATAGTAATGCCTCCATTAGTGCCCCCAGTAATAGTAATGCCCCTATTAGTAATCCCAGTAATAGTAATGCCCCTATTAGTAACCCCAGTAATAGTAATGCCCCCATCAGTGCCCCCAGTAATAGTAATGCCCCCATTAGTGCCCCCAGTAATAGTAATGCCCCTATTAGTGCCCCCAGTAATAGTAATGCCCCTATTAGTAACCCCAGTAATAGTAATGCCCCCATCAGTGACCCCAGTAATAGTAATGCCCCCATTAGTTTCCCCCAGTAATAGTACTGCCTCCATTAGTCCCCCCCCCTCCATGTGATGACGTCTCAGGCTGCACTAATGAGCGCCACACATTGGAAGTGCTCGTTGCTATCAGTCCAAACAGGAAAATACCGCCAGGGGCGCGTGGCAACCCTAGGCCGAGCACAGGACGAAAACCGGGGGACGAGCCGCAAAATCCATTGGGGTCATGTCAGGGACAAAAAGATTTCTCAGCATTTTTTTCTATGGTTTGGGAGGATCAGTCACGAAAAATAGTCTTTTTCCGTACGCCTTCCACAACGGCACTTTAGCAGAAGGGTACCCCGCCCCCAGGGACCAGAAACGACGTAGAAAGCAGAAGTTTAAATACCTCCTCCCCATTACCTTCTCCAGTCGTTTCCTGTCCCTCGGGATGAGTGGAAAGCGGGCAGGATCCCTCCTGCCGAAGTTTGATGCGCCCAGCCTGCGGTAAGTATTCCCTGTTCTTCAGGAGGGCTGTGGCAGAGCAGCGGACTCTGGGGGCGAGATGCTGTCTCCCACCGCTTGCTTGAGGCGTAAGTCCTGTCCCAGGCAGCACCGGACTGTGCACGGCTCAATCGGGAGCCAAGGATCAGAGGATAGATTGGGATTTGGATGGCGACGATTATAATGATTCTTCTGATTCAGATTCCTCCTCTGAAGATGACGCTAGTGGCCCGGTATCCTCTTTGGAAGAAAGCGACGATCTTTTAAAAGCAATTAGATCCACATTAAATATCGAGGAATCTAGACAATCGCAGTCAGTACAGGAGCAGATCTTCAAGGGGCTGGGTGATAGGAAAAGAAGAGTTGTCCTAGCCATGACAGAACCAGAAAACGTATTGAGGATGAATGGAAGGACGCAGAGAGGAGGGCCGGCACTTCCAACATTTTCTAAAGAAAATATCCATTTAGTGAAGAGGCTCGGCCCATTGGGATAGAACTCCAAAAGTAGACGCCCCTATAGCGAGGATCTCCAAGAAGACACCTCTGCCTTTTGAAGATTTGGGGCTCCTAAAAGACGCAATGGACAAAAGATGGGAATCTGTACTAAAGAAGTCCAACTAGAACTTTGCTCTGCCCCTCAGACAGATTTTTTCTGAACAGCAGAATAAAATCAGACCACCTGCTCCTGGAATCCAGGAATTTACCAACATCATCATTTTATAGTGAGAGTCACAGTGGACGAGGTGATACCATTATTCTAAACAGTAAAAAAGAGGACCACAACCCCCAGCATTTCCAACCTGTTATTATGTGATAGGCACCTGCGCTCCCTGGATTTTGTGTGGATGTCATGGCCCATAACAGGTAAGAGCTAGTGTTAGGGACCACTCATGGAGGTGACCTTGACGTGGTGAGTGGCTTATTACGCTTTTGCCAAAATGTACACTAATGCCTCATTCAACATCCAGCATGGAGGCGGTGCAGAGTGCTGGGTGCAGAGTGCTGGGTGCAGAGTGCTGGGTGTCATGGCCCATAACAGGTAAGAACTAGTGTTAGGGACCACTCATGGAGGCGACCTTGACGTGGTGAGTGGCTTATTACGATTTGGCCAAAATGTACACTAATGCCTCATTTAACATCCAGCATGGAGGCAGGGCAGAGTACTGGGTGCAGAGTGCTGGGTGCAGGGTGCAGAGCGCTGGGTGCAGGGTGCAGACTGCAGAGTGCCAGTTGCAGAGTGCCGGGTGCAGAGTGTTGGGTGCTGGTTGCAGAGTGCAGAGTGCTGGTTGCAGAGTGCTGGTTGCAGAATGCAGGGTGCTGAGTGCAGGGTGCAGGGTGCTGGTTGCAGAGTGCTGGTTGCAGAGTGCTGGGTGCAGGGTGCCGGGTGCAGAGTGCCGGTTGCAGAGTGCTGGGTGCAGAATGTAGGGTGCTGGTTGCAGAGTGCTTGGTGCAGGCTGTAGAATGCAGGGTGCAGAGTGCCGGGTGCAGAGTGCTGGGTGCAGAGTGCTGGGTGCAGAATGTAGGGTGCTGGTTGCAGAGTGCTGGGTGCAGAGTGCTGGTTGCAGGGTGCTGGGTGTAGAGTGCTGGGTGCAGGGTGTAGAATGCTGGGTGCAGGGTGTAGAATGCAGGGTGCTGGGTGCAGAGTGCTGGGTGTAGAATGCAGGGTGTAGAGTGCTGGGTGCAGGGTGTAGAATGCAGGGTGCAGGGTGTAGAATGCAGGGTGTAGAATGCAGGGTGTAGAATGCAGGGTGCTGGGTGCAGGGTGTAGAATGCAGGGTGCAGAGTGCTGGGTGCAGGGTGTAGAATGCAGGGTGCTGGGTGCAGGGTGTAGAATGCAGGGTGCTGGGTGCAGAGTGCTGGGTGCAGGGTGTAGAATGCAGGGTGTAGAGTGCAGGGTGTAGAATGCAGGGTGCTGGGTGCAGGGTGTAGAGTGCTGGGTGCAGGGTGTAGAATGCAGGGTGCTGGGTGCAGGGTGTAGAATCCAGGGTTCTGGGTGCAGGGTGTAGAATGCTGAGCAGTGAGACTATGGACTCTATACTGTAAGAGCAGTGAGACTATGGACTCTATACTGTAAGAGCAGTGAGACTATGGACTCTTTATTGTAAGAGCAGTGAGACTATGGACTCATTACTGTAAGAGCAGTGAGACTATGGACTCTATACTGTAAGAGCAGTGAGACTATGGACTCTTTACTGTAAGAGCAGTGAGACTATGGACTCTATACTGTAAGAGCAGTGAGAATATGGACTCTTTACTGTAAGAGCAGTGAGACTATGGACTCTATACTGTAAGAGCAGTGAGACTATGGACTCTATACTGTAAGAGCAGTGAGACTATGGACTCTTTACTGTAAGCAGTGAGACTATGGACTCTTTACTGTAAGAGCAGTGATACTATGGACTATATACTGTAAGAGCAGTGAGACTATGGACTCTATACTGTAAGAGCAGTGAGACTATGGACTCTATACTGTAAGAGCAGTGAGACTATGGACTCTATACTGTAAGAGCAGTGAGACTATGGACTCTTTACTGTAAGAGCAGTGAGACAATGGACTCTATACTGTAAGAGCAGTGATACTATGGACTCTTTATGGTAAGAGCGGTGAGACTATGGACTCTATACTGTAAGAGCAGTGAGACTATGGACTCTTTACTGTAAGAGCAGTGAGACTATGGACTCTTTACTGTAAGAGCAGTGAGACTATGGACTCTGTACTGTAAGAGCAGTGAGACTATGGACTCTATACTGTAAGAGCAGTGAGACTATGGACTCTATACTGTAAGAGCAGTGAGACTATGGACTCTTTACTGTAAGAGCAGTGAGACTATGGACTCTTTACTGTAAGAGCAGTGAGACTATGGACTCTTTACTGTAAGAGCGGTGAGACTATGGACTCTTTACTGTAAGAGCGGTGAGACTATGGACTCTATACTGTAAGAGCGGTGAGACTATGGACCCTTTACTGTAAGAGCGGTGAGACTATGGACTCTATACTGTAAGAGCAGTGAGACTATGGACCCTTTACTGTAAGAGCAGTGAGACTATGGACTCTATACTGTAAGAGCAGTGAGACTATGGAGTGTTTACTGTAAGAGCAGTGAGACTTTGGACTCTTTACTGTAAGAGCAGTGAGACTATGGACTCTATGCTGTAAGAGCAGTGAGACTATGGACTCTATACTGTAAGAGCAGTGAGACTATGGACTCTCTACTGTAAGAGCAGTGAGACTATGGACTCTATACTGTAAGAGCAGTGAGACTATGGACTCTTTACTGTAAGCAGTGAGACTATGGACTCTTTACTGTAAGCAGTGAGACTATGGACTCTTTACTGTAAGAGCAGTGATACTATGGACTATATACTGTAAGAGCAGTGAGACTATGGACTCTATACTGTAAGAGCAGTGAGACTATGGACTCTATACTGTAAGAGCAGTGAGACTATGGACTCTGTACTGTAAGAGCAGTGAGACTATGGACTCTATACTGTAAGAGCAGTGAGACTATGGACTCTATACTGTAAGAGCAGTGAGACTATGGACTCTTTACTGTAAGAGCAGTGAGACTATGGACTCTTTACTGTAAGAGCAGTGAGACTATGGACTCTTTACTGTAAGAGCAGTGAGACTATGGACTCTTTACTGTAAGAGCGGTGAGACTATGGACTCTATACTGTAAGAGCGGTGAGACTATGGACCCTTTACTGTAAGAGCAGTGAGACTATGGACTATATACTGTAAGAGCAGTGAGACTATGGACCCTTTACTGTAAGAGCAGTGAGACTATGGACTATATACTGTAAGAGCAGTGAGACTATGGACCCTTTACTGTAAGAGCAGTGAGACTATGGACTCTATACTGTAAGAGCAGTGAGACTATGGACTGTTTACTGTAAGAGCAGTGAGACTATGGACTCTATACTGTAAGAGCAGTGAGACTATGGACTATTTACTGTAAGAGCAGTGAGACTATGGACTCTATACTGTAAGAGCAGTGAGACTATGGACTCTATACTGTAAGAGCAGTGAGACTATGGACTCTTTACTGTAAGAGCAGTGAGACTATGGACTCTATATTGTAAGAGCAGTGAGACTATGGACTCTTTACTGTGGAGGGTGCTGGGTGCAGAGTGTAGAATGCAGGGTGCTGGGTGTAGAATGCAGGGTGCTGGGTGCAGGGTGTAGAATGCAGGGTGCTGGGTGTAGAATGCAGGGTGCTGGGTGCAGGGTGTAGAATGCAGGGTGCTGGGTGCAGGGTGTAGAATGCAGGGTGCAGAGTGCTGGGTGCAGGGTGTAGAATGCAGGGTGCTGGGTGTAGAGTGCTGGGTGCAGGGTGTAGAATGCAGGTTGCTGGGTGCAGGGTGTAGAATGCAGGGTGCAGGGTGTAGAGTGCAGGGTGTAGAATGCAGGGTGCTGGGTGCAGAGTGTAGAATGCAGGGTGTAGAATGCAGGGTGCTGGGTGCAGGGTGTAGAATGCAGGGTGTAGAATGCAGGGTGCAGGGTGTAGAATGCAGGGTGCTGGGTGCAGGGTGTAGAATGCAGGGTGCTGGGTGTAGAATGCAGGGTGCTGGGTGCAGGGTGTAGAATGCAGGGTGCAGGGTGTAGAATGCAGGGTGCTGGGTGCAGGGTGTAGAATGCAGGGTGCTGGGTGCAGGGTGTAGAATGCAGGGTGCTGGGTGTAGAATGCAGGGTGCTGGGTGCAGAGTGTAGAATGCAGGGTTTAGAATGCAGGGTGCTGGGTGCAGAGTGTAGAATGCAGGGTGTAGAATGCAGGGTGCTGGGTGCAGAGTGTAGAATGCAGGGTGTAGAATGCAGGGTGCAGAGTGCTGGGTGCAGGGTGTAGAATGCAGGGTGCAGGGTGTAGAGTGCTGGGTGCAGGGTGTAGAATGCAGGGTGCTGGGTGCACGGTGTAGAATGCAGGGTGCTGGGTGCAGAGTGTAGAATGCAGGGTGCTGGGTGCAGAGTGTAGAATGCTGGGTGCAGGGTGCAGAGTGCTGGGTGTAGAATGCAGAGTGCTGGGTGCAGGGTGTAGAATGCAGGGTGCAGGGTGTAGAATGCAGGGTGCTGGGTGTAGAGTGCTGGGTGCAGAGTGCTGGGTGCAGGGTGTAGAATGCAGGGTGCTGGGTGCAGAGTGTAGAATGCAGGGTGTAGAATGCAGGGTGCTGGGTGCAGAGTGTAGAATGCAGGGTGCTGGGTGCAGAGTGTAGAGTGCTGGGTGCAGAGTGTAGAATGCAGGGTGCTGGGTGCAGAGTGTAGAATGCAGAGTGTAGAATGCAGGGTGTAGAATGCAGGGTGCTGGGTGCAGGGTGTAGAATGCAGGGTGCTGGGTGTAGAATGCAGGGTGCTGGGTGCAGAGTGTAGAATGCAGGGTGCAGAGTGCTGGGTGCAGGGTGTAGAATGCAGGGTGCTGGGTGCAGAGTGTAGAATGCAGGGTGTAGAATGCAGGGTGCAGAGTGCTGGGTGCAGGGTGTAGAATGCAGGGTGCTGGGTGCAGAGTGCTGGGTGCAGAGTGTAGAATGCAGGGTGCTGGGTGCAGAGTGTAGAGTGCTGGGTGCAGAGTGTAGAATGCAGGGTGCTGGGTGCAGAGTGTAGAATGCAGGGTGTAGAATGCAGGGTGCTGGGTGCAGGGTGTAGAATGCAGGGTGCTGGGTGTAGAATGCAGGGTGCTGGGTGCAGAGTGTAGAATGCAGGGTGCAGAGTGCTGGGTGCAGGGTGTAGAATGCAGGGTGCTGGGTGCAGAGTGTAGAATGCAGGGTGTAGAATGCAGGGTGCAGAGTGCTGGGTGCAGGGTGTAGAATGCAGGGTGCTGGGTGCAGAGTGCTGGGTGCTGGGTGCAGAGTGTAGAATGCAGGGTGCTGGGTGCAGAGTGTAGAGTGCTGGGTGCAGAGTGTAGAATGCAGGGTGCTGGGTGCAGAGTGTAGAATGCAGGGTGTAGAATGCAGGGTGCTGGGTGCAGGGTGTAGAATGCAGGGTGCTGGGTGTAGAATGCAGGGTGCTGGGTGCAGAGTGTAGAATGCAGGGTGTAGAATGCAGGGTGCAGAGTGCTGGGTGCAGGGTGTAGAATGCAGGGTGCTGGGTGCAGGGTGCAGAGTGCCATTGCATTTTTGTTTTTGCCTTGGTATGTGTATTTCGCCAGAGCAATGTGCACCTGCATATAGGGTTGTGCTGACCCTTTTCATTATGTGATATCAGAGGACATTACAGGAGGAGGAAAAAGAGGAGAGGACTACAACTCCCAGCATGTCCAGCCTGTTATTATGTGATATCAGAGGACATTCCAGGAGGAGGTAGAAGAGAGGACTACAACTCCCAGCATGTCCAGCCTGTTATTATGTGATATCAGAGGACATTATGGGGAGGTAGAAGAGGAGAGGACTACAACTCCCAGCATGTCCAGCCTGTTATTATGTGATATTAGAGGACATTCCAGGAGGAGGTAGAAGAGAGGACTACAACTCCCAGCATGTCCAGCCTGTTATTATGTGATATCAGAGGACATTACAGGAGGAGGAAGAAGAGGAGAGGACTACAACTCCCAGCATGTCCAGCCTGTTATTATGTGATATCAGAGGACATTATAGGGAGGTAGAAGAGGAGAGAACTACAACTCCCAGCATGTCCAGCCTGTTATTATGTGATATCAGAGGACATTCCAGGAGGAGGTAGAAGAGAGGACTACAACTCCCAGCATGTCCAGCCTGTTATTATGTGATATCAGAGGACATTATGGGGAGGTAGAAGAGGAGAGAACTACAACTCCCAGCATGTCCAGCCTGTTATTATGTGATATCAGAGGACATTCCAGGAGGAGGTAGAAGAAGAGAGGACTACAACTCCCAGCATGTCCAGCCTGTTATTATGTGATATCAGAGGACATTATGGGGAGGTAGGAGAGGTGAGGACTACAACTCCCAGCATGCCCAGCCTGTTGTTATGTGATATCAGAGGACATTACAAGAGGCGGTAGAAGAGGAGAGGACTACAACTCCCAGCATTTCCAGCCTGTTATTATGTCGCTGTGGTTACTATGAAGGTCATGTGACCCTCTGACGTCACAAAGACCTAATGAGTTTAGTATTTATCCTACAAGGTTCTCCTCCTGCATGTGCAGCTCCACCCCTCAAGTCACATGATAGTGATGTCATCGGAGGTCCTTAATCATTATTAGTATACAGTGAACTTCGCCCCCAGTACTAATCACATGACAGTGACGTCACCGCAGGTCCTCAAATATCTTTTAGACTTCTGAGTTCTGCCTCTTAGGCACTGATCACATGACGCTGACGTCACCGGAGGTCCTAATATTTTTCTACACTACTGAGGTCCGCCCCTGATCACATGGCAGTGACGTCACCGCAGGTCCTTCTGCTCTCTGTCTCCGTGGAGAGGTAGCCCCCGGCCGCCGTGATGGAGGCTCCCCTCCCAGGTAACGGGCTGTGGATGGGTCTGGTCAGGGCTGACACTGCTGGATGTGCGGGGAGATTCCTGGCGGCTCCGGCCCCTCCCCCGGGGAGAGATGACATCTGGGGAGATTTATCCGGAAACCACTGCGGATACCGGGAGGAAGGACCCTCCATGGGAGTGCTGTGCAGGGGGCGTGTCCTCCATGGGAGCTCTACGGAGTGGGCCTGTCCCCCATGTAATCGCTGCAGAGGGGGCACTCTCTTCCCTCTATGGGGGTTCAGTCCTGATATGGGGGGCGCTCTCCTCCCTCTATGGGGGTTCAGTCCTGATATCGGGGGGCGCTCTCCTCCCTCTATGGGGGTTCAGCCCTGATATGGGGGGCGCTCTCCTCCCTCTATGGGGGTTCAGCCCTGATATCGGGGGGCGCTCTCCTCCCTCTATGGGGGTTCAGCCCTGATATCGGGGGGCGCTCTCCTCCCTCTATGGGGGTTCAGCTCTGATATCGGGGGGTGCTCTCCTCCCTCTATGGGGGTTCAGTCCTGATATCGGGGGCTCTCCTCCCTCTATGGGGGTTCAGTCCTGATAATCGGGGTGCTCTCCTCCTCTATGGGGGTTCAGTCCTGATATCGGGGGTGCTCTCCTCCTCTATGGGGGTTCAGTCCTGATATCGGGGGCTCTCCTCCCTCTATGGGGGTTCAGTCCTGATATCGGGCGCTCTCCTCCCTCTATGGGGGTTCAGCCCTGATATCGGGGCGCTCCTCCCTCTATGGGGGTTCAGTCCTGATATCGGGGCGCTCCTCCCTCTATGGGGTTCAGTCCTGATATCAGGGGCGCTCCTCCCTCTATGGGGGTTCAGTCCTGATATCGGGGCGCTCTCCTCCTCTATGGGGGTTCAGTCCTGATATCGGGGGCGCTCCTCCTCTATGGGGGTTCAGCCCTGATATCGGGGGCACTCTCCTCCCTCTATGGGGATCAGTCCTGATATCGGGGCGCCTCCTCCCTCCATGGGGGTTCAGCCCTGATATCGGGGGCGCTCTCCTACCTCTATGGAGGTTCAGTCCTGATATCGGGGGCGCTCCTCTCTCTATGGGGGTTCAGCCCTGATATCGGGGTGCTCTCCTCCCTCTATGGGGGTTCAGTGCTGATATCGGGGGCGCTCTCCTCCTCTATGGGGGTTCAGTCCTGATATCGGGGCGCTCTCCTCCTCTATGGGGTTCAGCCCTGATATCGGGGCGCCTCCTCCTCTATGGGGGTTCAGCTCTGATATCGGGGGCGCTCCTCCCTCTATGGGGGTTCAGTCCTGATATCGGGGGCGCTCCTCCCTCTATGGGGGTTCAGCCCTGATATCGGGGTGCTCTCCTCCCTCTATGGGGGTTCAGTCCTGATATCGGGGGGCGCTCTCCTCCCTCTATGGGGGTTCAGTCCTAATAATGGGGGTCTTTCCTCCCTCTATGGGGGTTCAGCCCTGATATCGGGGGCGCCTCCTCCTCTATGGGGTTCAGTCCTGATATCGGGGCGCTCCTCCCTCTATGGGGGTTCAGTCCTGATATCGGGGCGCCTCCTCCTCTATGGGGGTTCAGTCCTGATATCGGGGCGCCTCCTCCTCTATGGGGGTTCAGTCCTGATATCGGGGGGCGCTCTCCTCCCTCTATGGGGGTTCAGCCCTGATATCGGGGGGCACTCTCCTCCCTCTATGGGGATCAGTCCTGATATCGGGGGGCGCTCTCCTCCCTCCATGGGGGTTCAGCCCTGATATCGGGGGGCGCTCTCCTACCTCTATGGAGGTTCAGTCCTGATATCGGGGGGCGCTCTCCTCTCTCTATGGGGGTTCAGTCCTGATATCGGGGGCGCTCTCCTCCCTCTATGGGGGTTCAGCCCTGATATCGGGGGGCGCTCTCCTCCCTCTATGGGGGTTCAGCTCTGATATCGGGGGGCGCTCTCCTCCCTCTATGGGGGTTCAGTCCTGATATCGGGGGGCGCTCTCCTCCCTCTATGGGGGTTCAGCCCTGATATCGGGGGGCGCTCTCCTCTCTCTTTGGGGGTTCAGTCCTGATATCGGGACGCGCTCTCGTCCCTCTATGAGGGTTCAGTCCTGATATCGGGGGGCGCTCCTCTCTCTATGGGGGTTCAGTCCTGATATTGTGGGGCGCTCTTCTCCCTCTATGGGGGTTCAGCCTTAATATCGGGGGGCGCTCTCCTCCCTCTATGGGGGTTCAGCCCTGATATCGGGGGGCGCTCTTTTCCCTCTTTGAGGGTTCAGCCCTGATATCGGGGGGAGCTCTCCTCTCTCTATGGTGGTTCAGTCCTGATATCGGGGGCGCTCTCCTCCCTCTATGGGGGTTCAGCCCTGATATCGGGGGGCGCTCTTTTCCCTCTTTGAGGGTTCAGCCCTGATATCGGGGGGAGCTCTCCTCTCTCTATGGTGGTTCAGTCCTGATATCGGGGGGCGCTCTCCTCCCTCTATGGGGGTTCAGTCCTGATATCGTGGGGGCTCTCCTCTCTCTATGGTGGTTCAGTCCTGATATCGGGGGGCGCTCTCCTCCCTCTATGGGGGTTCAGTCCTGATATCGGGGACTCTCCTTCCTCTATGGGGGTTCAGTTCTGATATCGGGGGGCGTTTTCTTCCCTCTATGGGGGTTCAGTCCTGATATCGGGGGGCGCTCTCCTCCCTCTATGGGTGTTCAGTCCTGATATCGTGGGGGGGGGGGCGCTCTCGTCCCTCTATGGGGGTTCAGCCCTGATATCGGGTGGGGGGACGCTCTCGTCTGTCTATGGGGGTCCCACTTTGTTGAGACTTCTTTGTCTCTTTTCCATTAGAAAACATAAAACCGAAGGGTCAGAAATTCTCCTGGAAGCCATAAAATGTCAGTTGAATCTGCTGCTCATAGACTTCCCGGCTGCCCATAGACTTCCCGGCTGCTGACTGCCGCACCCCAATCACCCGGACACTCAGAGGGCAGCGGGTGAACTCCTGCAGATTCCCCCTGTGCTGACACTATATATAACCAAGGTATGTTAAATATTAATGATACCCCTGCGCTGGCTGCGGTAAACCACACTGTTTCCCCTCCTTTTGAGGTGCGGAGTTTCCCTACCTTATTCTGGGTGATCAGCTCTATTCAGTCTTCTCGTTTTTTTGTAAAGTCGGTACGTCAGGGAAACTTCTTCTTTGTTTCTTTTCTTTTTCTTTGCTGGGCTGGTAATCCTCTTTCCACAGCGCTGCACACGCCGCCCTGGCCGGTGGCAGACGTGTGTACGCGGGAGCCGCTGAGGGAGCGGGGAACTTGTGACGTCACTATGTTCCTACAGGTGCCTCCGTGGGACATAAACTTGCCCTGAAAAATGATGAAATATCCTTATTACAGAAAGGGCTAAAATTTGCTCCAACATCCCAATTTTGTCCCTTTAATGCGTTTATTGGTATCAAAAAATTCTTGCGTAAATTGGCCCTAAAAAAATGCGGAAGAAAAAATGATATAAAAAAACAGACAGAAAAACCCATACAAGAAGTATTTGCCCATACTGCTCTGAGACCGAAGTCACACTTTGACCCCCTCGGTGAATATTCAAATGCCCTAATCACCTTCCAAACACTAGTTCTGAGAGATCTAAGAAAAATCAAACCTAAGAATAGAAAAGGATCTCAAAATTTAACAAAAAAAGAACGGATGGCTATTATGACACTACAGAAAAATAACGAAATTGTGATTAGAGCTGCGGATAAGGGGGGGGGGGGGGATAGTCATTTTAGACCTAGAAGTATACCATATAGAAGCTATGAGGCTATTGAAGGATGAAAAAACCTATAAAAAACTAAAATCTAACCCTACAGAGAGCTATAAGAAAAAAATAGACTCATTAGTGAAAAAAGGGAAATCCACAGGCATTCTTACACTTGAGGAATCAAAGTACATAAAAAATCAGAACCCAAGGATACCAATTTTTTATTATTTACCGAAGATCCACAAGTGCCAAAAAAATCCCCCAGGGAGACCGATTGTCTCCGGGATTGAGGGGCTAACCGCTAATCTCTCAAAATATGTAGACATACAATTACAGAAATGTGTGGTAAAACTCCCAGCCTATATTAAAGATACAAAACATATTCTCCAGCTATTGGAGGAGGTACAGTGGGAGGAAAATTATATAATGGGCACTATGGACGTGACATCACTATATGCTATCATTGAGAACAATAAAGGAAGGGAAGCAGCTGAACACTTCCTAAAAAAGGAAGGAAACCTATTGGAAGCACAAATTGAGTACATAGGACAATGCATCTCATTCATTTTAACGCATAATTATTTGAATTATGATGGGGACTTTTATCTCCAGACACGGGGGACCGCTATGGGGACCCGGTTCGCACCGAGTTTCGCCAATCTATATGTTGGGAGATGGGAGGAATAAACCATATTCCCGACTGGCGAGCTTGGTGCGGACCTGGTCCTCTGGCGGAGATTTATAGATGATATTGTTCTTATTTGGAAGGGTGGAGAATCGAAACTAATACAGTTTTTAGATAGTTTAAATAAAAACGAATTTTATCTGAATTTTACATATAATTGGAGCCAACAAGAGATCAATTTTTTGGACCTAACCATATTCATAGAAAATGGAAAAATTCATACTAAAACCTTTCATAAACCCACTGACAGTAACAGTTATATATCATTGGACAGCTGTCATCTATCTACCTCGCAGTCAGTATATAAGGGTGAGAAGGAATTGCAGTAAAATAACACAGTTTGAAGAGGAAACTATAACATTAAATAAAAATTTTTAGAAAAAGGCTATAAACTTGAAAATTTAATACCCATAGTAGGAGAGATAAAAAATATGGATCGCAAAGAGCTGTTAGAAAACAAACAACAGAAACCCATTGGGAGGAACCCACAGGAAGATGAGGATGAGACGGGTGTATTAAAAATCCCCATTATTACACGTTATAGTGAAGGTATGAGTAAATTCCAGAGGATAGTAAAAAATTACTGGGATATTCTAAAACAGGATAAAATTATCGGAGAAAGAATTCCCTTGAACCCCACCTTTACTTTCAAAAAAGCGCAGAATCTGGGGAACCTAATAGCACCGTCAGTGAAGATACAGAAAAGTATTAATAACAGGGGATTAAAATCACAATCCGGTTTTTACCCATGTAAAATATGTAAAAATTGTAAAAAAATGCACATGGGAAACCCAGTCTTTGAAATAGAGGGGGGATTAGAAAAATACCAGATTGAAGACCTTATCACCTGCAATACAAAAGGGGTGATTTATTACATTATTTGCCCCTGCAAGAAAATATATGTAGGGAGGACTAAGCGCCTATTAAAAGTTCGGATTAGCCAAAATGTTAACAACATAGGCAAAAAACATGACGGCCACCCCCTATCTAGACACTTTGCCGAACATCATGGAGGCAAATTATTGAACTCCCACTTTGGTGGTATAGAAATAGTTAAAAAAAACATGCGAGGTGGAGATTATATTAAATCAATGTCATGTAGTGAAAGTAAATGGATCTTCAAGTTGGATAGCCTAGCACCTAGGGGGTTAAATCAAGAAATGGAAAAAAGCAATAAAGCAATAAAGAAGGAGAGTTAGAGTAGAATCAATTGTAGCTCCATTGCAAGGAAATGCTGGTAGAGACTCTAGTTGCTATGGGAACGGAATGCCTATAAACTCCCATAGGACATCTACGCCTAAACATCCCTGACGAAGGAGCCCGACGGCCCCGAAACGCGTTGGATGGTTTATGTCCCACGGAGGCACCTGTAGGAAGATAGTGACGTCACAAGTTCCCCGCTCCCTCAGCGGCTCCCGCGTACACACGTCTGCCACCGGCCAGGGCGGCGTGTGCAGCGCTGTGGAAAGAGGATTACCAGCCCAGCAAAGAAAAAGAAAAGAAACAAAGAAGAAGTTTCCCTGACGTACCGACTTTACAAAAAAACGAGAAGACTGAATAGAGCTGATCACCCAGAATAAGGTAGGGAAACTCCGCACCTCAAAAGGAGGGGAAACAGTGTGGTTTACCGCAGCCAGCGCAGGGGTATCATTAATATTTAACATACCTTGTTTCCAAAATACGGGTTATTTTCAGGGAATCCGATATACACCCTAGCAGCGGCACCCTGTGAGTAGCAGGGGATAGGAATCACACATATAAGAGTGGCAGCGCAAGTGTATCCATTATAACTATATATAACCAGTGTGAACACTCCTCTCTGCTATGTCGTGTCATTGCCTCAGTTTGTAGCATCGACCTCCGGCCATGAAGCAGTGTTTTGTGCAGATGAATAGGAGAAACTTTAAAATGAATCTTATGAGACGCTGAAGACCCCTGAGGTAATAAATCCCCCAGTATTACGGGACGGACATCTTTCTGGGATAACCAGAAAACTCACATTGCAGCTTTCAGAGCACAGAGGCTCCTTCTTCATCCCCTGGTCCTAGAGCCATGAGGAGTCCAAGGAGCAGCCTCTAGGAGTACAGAGAAAGGGAGGACACCAACAGGGATATCATCCCCTGGTCATAGAGCCATGAGGAGTCCAAGGAGCAGCCTCTAGGAGTACAGAGAAAGGGAGGACACCAACAGAGATATCATCCCCTGGTCATAGAGCCATTAGGAGTCCAAGGAGCAGCCTCCAGGAGTACAGAGAAAGGGAGGACACCAACAGGGATATCATCCCCTGGTCATAGAGCAATGAGGAGTCCAAGGAGCAGACTCTAGGAGTACAGAGAAAGGGAGCACGCCAGTAGAGATATCATCCCCTGGTCATAGAGTCAGGAGGAGTCCAAGGAGCAGCCTCTAGGAGTACAGAGAAAGGGAGGACACCAGCAGATATATCATCCCCTGGTCATAGTCAGGAGGAGTCCAAGGAGCAGCCTCTAGGAGTACAGAGAAAGGGAGGACACCAACAGGGATATCATCCCCTGGTCATAGAGCCAGGAGGAGTCCAAGGACCCTCCTCTAGGAGTACAGAGAAACGGAGGACACCAGCAGGTATATCATCCCCTGGTCATAGCCAGGAGGAGTCCAAGGAGCAGCCTCTAGGAGTACAGAGAAAGGGAGGACACCAACAGATATATCATCCCCTGGTCATAGAGCCATGAGGAGTCCAAGGAGCAGCCTCTAGGAGTACAGAGAAAGGGAGGACACCAGCAGAGATATCATCCCCTGGTCATAGGAGGAGTCCAAGGAGGAGCCTCTAGGAGTACAGAGAAAGGGAGGACACCAGCAGGTATATCATCCCCTGGTCATAGTCAGGAGGAGTCCAAGGAGCAGCCTCTAGGAGTACAGAGAAAGGGTGGACACCAGCAGAGATATCATACCCTGGTCATAGAGCCATGAGGAGTCCAAGGAGCAGCCTGTAGGAGTACAGAGAAAGGCAGGACACCAGTAGAGATATCATCCCCTGGTCATAGAGCCACGAGAAGTCCAAGGAGCAGCCTCTAGGAGTACAGAGAAAGGGAGGACACCAACAGAGATATCATCCCCTGGTCATAGAGTCAGTAGTAGTCCAAGGAGCAGCCTCTAGGAGTACAGAGAAAGGGAGGACACCAACAGAGATATCATCCCCTGGTCATAGAGCCAGGAGGAGTCCAAGGTGCAGCCTCTAGGAGTACAGAGAAAGGGAGGACACCAACAGGTATATCATCCCCTGGTCATAGAGCCATGAGGAGTCCAAGGAGCAGCCTCTAGGAGTACAGAGAAAGGAGGACACCAACAGGGATATCATCCCCTGGTCATAGAGCCATGAGGAGTCCAAGGAGCAGCCTCTAGTAGTACAGAGAAAGGAATGACACCAACAGGGATATCATCCCCTGGTCATAGAGCCATGAGGAGTCCAATGAGCAGCCTCTAGGAGTACAGAGAAAGGGAGGACACCAACAGTGATATCATCCCCTGGTCATAGAGCCAGGAGGAGTCCAAGGAGCAGCCTCTAGGAGTACAGAGAAAAGGAGGACACAAGCAGAGATATTATCCCTTGGTCCTAGAGCCAGGAGGAGTCCAAGGAGCAGCCTCTAGTAGTACAGAGAAAGGGAGGACACCAGCAGATATATCATCCCCTGGTCATAGAGTCAGGAGGAGTCCAAGGAGCAGCCTCTAGGAGTACAGAGAAAAGGAAGACACCAGCAGAGATATCATCCCCTGGTCATAGAGTCAGGAGGAGTTCAAGGAGCAGCCTCTAGGAATACAGAGAAAGGAATGACACCAACATAGATATCATCCCCTGGTCATAGAGCCATGAGGAGTCCAAGAGCAGCCTCTAGGAGTACAGAGGAAGGGAGGACACCAACAGAGATATCATCCCCTGGTCATAGAGCCATGAGGAGTCCAAGAGCAGCCTCTAGGAGTACAGAGAAAGGGAGGACACCAGCAGGGAGCCTCTACTGTTCATGTGGACATGCTAAAGAAAGCTGCCGCAGACCTCCAACCCATATTCAATAAAGACAAGAGACTAAAATAAATATTTCCTAAATTACCTCTTCTGGCATCCAAACCACCAATAAACCTGAGGAATCTCCTCATCAGGAGCGCCACATGGACATGTTCTGCTGTCACATCCTAGAAGTGCTGTCCTGGGTTCTCAGTCGTCCATCGTTGATCTGCCTGAAGAAGGAGCCTCTGTGCTCTGAAAGCTGCAATGTGATTTTTCAGTTTTTTTCTCGAAAGGTGTCCATCCCATAATACTGCGGTATTTATTACCTCAGAGGTCTTCAGCGTCACAGACTTCTTTCTGGCTAACACGGCACTAGGCAATTCTCACCACACGCCATCGTATATCTTATTAATTCTGCCTCCTCCCGTTCTTTCCTCCTCTTTCCCTTCACTCAGCCTTGCACAGAAGTCTATGGAGAGGGGAGGGAGGTGAGGAGGCTGCTTACAGCTCCGATGTGATTTATTACCTTCTTCTACACAGTGGTGGAGCTCAATCCTCCTAGATATAGTAGAGTCAAAGGTGCTAAGTGCAGCAGAGCTGAAGCTGCTCATATCTCCTGCCTCCTTCCCGATTTCCCGTAGACGTGTCTGTGCTCTACATGGTGAGTGGAGGAAGCTGCTGCCGGCCGCTTCAGGTGGCGGCTTATCCCGCCTGGAGAACAAGAGGATCAGGAGAAAATATTAATTTATCCAGAAGGATCCTTGTCCTCCGCGACATCATTAGTCAGGAGAGGCGGAAGCCCCCACACATTAGTGGATTATTCTGCAGCCTCCAGGCAGGGCAGAGAACAGCAGCCAATCACTGCAGACAAAGGTTTCTTATATTAACCTCATCTACAGCTGGAGGCACGATTTCCTGCAAACCATTAGAATGAGTTCTTTTCTGATCGCTCTTCTATTCTCAGTGAATTTACAGCCATGAACTCCACCCTAATCCACCATCAGCTCCCCAGAAATGGCGGTCTGACAGCAGAGTTCCTCCTCCTGTTTGTGGCGCTCAGTATTGTATTCAGTCTGTGTGTTATCTCCTATAGGTTCTGACTCCAGGAGGAGAAGTCCCCCCGAGAGATGTCCCCGTCCTCTGTATTCCCAGGACTGTCCAGAGGAGAAGCCCCCAGAGAACCATCAGGTAGATGGAGCTGAAGTCTCCCCAGAATCTGACCAGAAAGGGATTGACCCAAAGACCATTTTACATTTCTCTTCTTTAGGATGAAAATCTGATGGATATTAAGGTTGAGGTTAAAGATGAAGAAGAGGAGACGGATTTATGGGGCGATCAGCAGGGTAAGGAGGGGGGGCTGTCATGGGTTGTCTGACTACTACTCCCATCATCCCATCATCACATGTAATAATCTCTCCTGTCCCTGTGTGTTTCCTACAGATGGACTCATAGAAGGAAATCCCCCCGAGAGATGTCCCCGTCCTCTGTATTCCCAGGACTGTCCAGAGGAGAAGCCCCCAGAGACCCATCAGGTAGATGGAGCTGAAGTCTCCCCAGAATCTGACCAGAGAGGGATTGAACCAAAGACCATTTTACATTTCCCTCTTCCTCTCCAGGACGGCTCCTGACCATGAGATGATCCTCCACCCACCAGGCAGGGACAGTGAGGGTAAAGCATCTTCTCCTCGGTGTCTTCCTGTCCTTCCAGGTGGGAGAGGACATCATCTTCACATGGCAGCAGGTGCGGTCATTCAGGCTTACCCTGGGCTCTTTGTGTAATGGAGCCGCCGCAGTCCTTTCTTCCCTGCTCCTCTGGAGCACCAGTGGAGGTGAGGAGCCTCTCTGAGGCACCAGTGGAGGTGAGGAGCCTCTCTGAGGCACAGCGGTGACTGGACACTTATGGACTCCCTCCAGTCTTCTCCTCCGCTACCTGAGAGTCTCTGCTCCGGGGGTGACGTCAGCAGGGTCTGGAGGCTTGGCGCCCACTCGATGCCCCTTCTGACCAGTGTGACGGTGACAGCCCTGGACTCTGGGCTGTGGACATCCGGTTTGCTGTGATGTGCGGATCCTGGTGTAAGTGGCGGCAGTGAGTGCGGTGTATGTGCAGCGCTGGGGTGTACAGAGGACTCCTGGGGTAATGGGCTGTTTTCTGCAGGTTCCTTTCCTTCTCTCTGGTGATAAGGAAGCGTCCAGTGAGTCTCGGTCAGCGCAGGAGCCGCGTTCTCCTAAATGCAGGATCTGTTCTGGTAAATTACTAAATGTGAGGAGGACGTTGTGTCAGAGGAAGGTCCTTCTTTACAAGGTGAAGTGAAGGACCTAGTCCACCCGGAAGATCTCTCTGCTGTGGTTGAGTTTTCCTCATCTACACCGACTCCGTCCACAGAGAAAGAAGCACTTCTACCTCCTTCTCTTCTGTCTTCTCCTCTGGTAATGATTGTCAAGTTTCCCTCTCTGACTGATTTATCTGATGATACTTGGAATTTAAAAATATACTCATTGTCAGAAATTATGACTCCAAGAAGGAGATGTGGGAATGGACCGTTCTCTCTGTGTGAGGTGACGATGATAAGTGGAAGTGATCACAATATTAGAGGAAAGAAGTTTATTGGGAAAGGAGGCTCTAGGACCATGTTGGCTGCCTGTACCCTGGATACAAGATGAGATACGGCCTCTAGCCTGGATACAAGATGAGATACTGCCTCTAGCCTGGATACCAGATAAGATACGGCCTCTGGCCTGGATACAAAAAGAGATACGGCCTCTAGCCTGGATACCAGATGAGATACGGCCTCTGGCCTAGATACAAGATTAAATACGCCTCTAGCCTGGATACAAGATGAGATACGACCTCTAGCCTGGATACAAGATGAAATACAGCCTCTAGCCTGGATACAAGATGAGATACGGCCTCTAGCCTAGATACAAGATGAGATACAGCTTCTACCCTGAATACAAGATTAGTTACAGCCTCTAGCCTGGATACAGGATTAGATAAGCCTCTAGCTGGGATACAATATGAGATACGGCGTCTAAACCTGGATACAAGATGAGATACGGCCTCTAGCCTGGATACAAGATGAGATATGGCCTCTAGCCTGGATACAAGATGAGATACAGCCTCTAGCCTGGATACAAGATGAAATACGGCCTCTGGCCTGGATACAAGATAAAATACGCCTCTAGCCTGGATACAAGATGAGATACGCCCTCTAGCCTGGATACAAGATGAAATACGGCCTCTAGCCTGGATACAAGATGAGATACGGCCTCTAGCCTGGATTCAAGATGAGATATGGCCTCTAGCCTGGATACAAGATGAGATACAGCCTCTAGCCTGGATACAAGATAAAATACGGCCTCTGGCCTGGATACAAGATGAAATACGCCCTCTAGCCTGGATACAAGATGAGATACGGCCTCTAGCCTGGATACAGGATTAGATAAGCCTTTAGCTGAGATACAATATGAGATACGGCATCTAAACCTGGATACAAGATGAGATACGGCCTCTAGCCTGGATACCAGATGAGATACGGCCTCTAGCCTGGATACAAGATGAGATACGGCCTCTAACCTGGATACAAGATGAAATATGGCCTCTAGCCTGGATACAAGATGCGATACAGCCTCTAGCCTGGATACAAGATGAGATACGACCTCTGGCCTGGATACAAGATGAAATACGCCTCTAGCCTGGATACAAGATGAGATGCGCCCTCTAGCCTGGATACAAGATGAGATACGGCCTCTGCCTGCATACAAGATGAGCTATGGCCTCTAGCCTAGATATAAGATGAGATACAGCCTCTAGCCTGGATATGAGATGAGATACAGCCTCTAGCCTGGATACAAGAAGAGATATGGCCTCTAGGCTGGAAACAAGATGGGATACAGTTGGGCATGGAGGCATACAGGTTCTGTATGGTATCCTGCGGCAAAATTACCTACAGATGTTACAGCTGGGCCTGCATATTCTGCATACTCGTAGGTTGCCAAAACTTGCTTCCCATCTGGTCCTATAAATGCTGGATTAGTGCTAAATCAGGTGACTGGGCAGCCAAGGAAGTGTAATCTGGAGAAGATATTCCTGGGAAACCCTTGCTGTGAGGGCGAGCATTATCCTGCTGAAAAACGGAAGCCTTGTCATGAGAGGAACCCATGTGGCGGCAGGATGTCCTGCACATATCACTGAGCTTTTAGTGTCCTCGTATCACTACTAAGTATGTCATGGCTTCCCCGATCATCACACCAACAGTAGGGCAATGCGTCCCTCTACAGGCTGGATTGAAGCGCTCACCACCAGGCCTTCTGATCGTTCAACTCCAACCTGATCGTCATGGGATCCCTAACAGAACCTCGATTCATTGCTGAAGATGATACGGTTCAGGTCTGTAGAAGTCCAGTGTCTTGTTCATGACACCACTACAAACGAAAGCGACGGTGGCTGGCTGTCAGTGGCAGGACATAAAATGGGCACCATGACATCAAATTTATTTCTTCTAAGCTCCTACAAATCGTCCAGGGTGAGTCTGGGGTGGTAATAAAGGGGTTGTCTGTGTCTGGATGGTGGATGGTGGATATTCAAAAAGGGTCCAAAAACAGAGCCTGGAAATTATAGGCCGGTAAGTTGTAACATCTATTGTTGGTAAACTGTTTGAAGGTTTTGTAAGAGATGCTATCTTGGAGTATCTCAATGAAAATAAGAAAATTACACCATATCAGCATGGCTTCATGAGGGATCGGTCATGTCAGACTAATCTAATCAGTTTCTATGAGGAGGTAAGTTCTAGACTTGACAGCGGCGAATCAATGGATGTCGTATATCTGGACTTCTCCAAAGCATTTGACGCTGTACCACATAAAAGGTTAGTATATAAAATGAGAACACTTGGGCTAGGAGAAAATATCTGTATGTGGGTAAGTAACTGGCTCAGTAATAGAAAACAGAGGGTGGTTATTAACGGTACACACTCAGATTGGGTCACTGTCACTAGTGGGGTACCTCAGGGGTCAGTACTGGAGGGGTCACTGTCACTAGTGGGGTACCTCAGGGGTCAGTACTGGAGGGGTCACTGTCACTAGTGGGGTACCTCAGGGGTCAGTACTGGAGGGGTCACTGTCACTAGTGGGGTACCTCAGGGTTCAGTATTGGGCCCTATTCTCTTCAATATATTTATTAATGATCTTGTAGAAGGCCTGCACAGTAAAATATATATTTTTGCAGATGACACTAAACTGTGTAAAGTAATTAACACTAAAGAGGACAGTTTTCTGCTACAGATGGATCTGGATAGATTGGAGGCTTGGGCAGAGAAATGGCAGATGAGGTTTAACACTGACAAATGTAAAGTTATGCACATGGGAAGGAATAATGCAAGTCACCCGTACATACTAAATGGTAAAACACTCAGTAACACTGACATGGAAAAGGATCTAGGAATTTTAATAAATAACAAACTAAGCTGTAAAAACCAGTGTCAGGCAGCTGCTGCTAAGGCCAATAAGATAATGGGTTGCATCAAAGGGGCATAGATGCCCGTGATGAAAATATAGTCCTACCACTTTATAAATCACTAGTCAGACCACACATGGAGGACTGTGTACAGTTCTGGGCTCCCGTGAACAAGGCAGACATAGCAGAGCTAGAGAGGGTTCAGAGGAGGGCAACTAAAGTAATAACTGGAATGGGGCAACTACAGTACCCCGAAAGGGTATCAAAATTAGGGTTATTCACTCTAGAAAAAAGACGACTGAGGGGAGATCTAATAACTATGTATAAATATATCAGGGGTCAGTACAGAGATCACTCCCATCATCTATTTATCCCCAGGACTGTGACTGTGACGAGGGGACATCCTCTGCGTCTGGAGGAAAGAAGGTTTGTACACAAACATAGAAAAGGGTTCTTCACGGTAAGAGCAGTGAGACTATGGACTCTACTGTAAGAGCTGTGAGAATATGGACTCTATACTGTAAGAGCAGTGAGACTATGGACTCTTTACTGCAAGAGCAGTGAGACTATGGACTCTTTACTGTAAGAGCAGTGAGACTATGGACTCTTTACTGTAAGAGCAGTGAGACTATGGACTCCTTACTGTAAGAGCAGTGAGACTATGGACTCTTTACTGTAAGAGCAGTGAGACTATGGACTCTATACTGTAAGAGCAGTGAGACTATGGACTCTATACTGTAAGAGACTATGGACTCTATACTGTAAGAGCAGTGAGACTATGGACTCTTTACTGTAAGAGCAGAGAGACTATGGACTCTTTACTGTAAGAGCAGTGAGACTATGGACTCTATACTGTAAGAGCAGTGAGACTATGGACTCTTTACTGTAAGAGCAGTGAGACTATGGACTCTTTACTGTAAGAGCAGTGAGACTATGGACTCTTTACTGTAAGAGCAGTGAGACTATGGACTCTATACTGTAAGAGCAGTGATACTATGGACTCTATACTGTAAGAGCAGTGAGACTATGGACTCTATACTGTAAGAGCAGTGAGACTATGGACTCTTTACTGTAAGAGCAGTGAGACTATGGAACTCTCTGCCTGAGGAGGTGGTGATGGTGAGTACAATAAAGGAATTCAAGAGGGGCCTGGATGTATTTCTGGAGCGTAATAATAATATTTCAGGCTACAGCTACTAAAGATGGGTCGTTGATCCAGGGAGTTATTCTGATTGCCTGATTGGAGTCGGGAAGGAATTTTTTCCCCTTAAGTGGGGAAAATTGGCTCTACCTCACAGGGGTTTTTTGCCTTCCTCTGAATCAACTTGCAGGAAACAGGTCGAACTGGATGGACAAAAGTCTTTTTTCGGCCTTATATACTATGTTACTATGTTACTATAATTAAACTATGAGAGTTGCTCGTGATTGTCAGCAGGTCCAATGATCCTCTCTACAGGTGGTCTGTGGAGCCTGTTCTTCGTGTGTGCCCTCACATAACCACTGCTTCCAACACCTCCTTACAGTGAGGTCAGAGCGTCCTAGATAGTAGACCATTTATCTAAAGAGTTTTGTTCCTAAAACAGTGGCGTAGACTTCTGTGTGATGAAGACGATGGTCCTGAAATTGATGTGTCTTCAGTGGAATTGTCCAGGATTAGTTCCTGATCTTTTGGATAAGAGGGTAGATTCCTCTCTAGGAAGGAGACTAGATGCTACATCCGCTTTATGGAAGCCTAACTCATCAGCTCCGTCCGCGGTCAGGTCTATGATGCGGTGGCTCTGGAGTTGCTGTTAGGGCTTATGCACATGATTGTATGAAGTCACTGAGAAGAAGACGGAGGAGGAACCTTCTAAGCTTCCCGTCCCTACCTGGTGGGAGGAAGATCATCTCATGGACACGTGTCATCATGGAGGTTTCATGAAAAAAGAATTTCCAGAAGGAATAATAATTTCTTTTCTTCTTTAGGATGAAAATCTGATTGATATTAAGGTTAAAGATGAAGAAGAAGAGGAGACCGATTTATGGGGCGATCAGGGTAAGGAGGGGGGGCTGTCATGGGTCACCTGACTACTACTCCCATCATCTCATCATCACATGTAATAATCTCTCCTGTCCTGTGTGTTTCCTACAGATGGACTCATAGAAGGAAATCCCCTCGAGAGATGTCCCCGTCCTCTGTATTCCCAGGACTGTCCAGAGGAGAAGCCCCCAGAGAACCATCAGGTAGATGGAGCTGAGCCCTATATACATCTATATAGGGGGTCCTGCAGTCATAGAGGGGTCATAGATGGTGGGGGTCTCTTATGTGGATCTGTTAGATTTCCCACCTGTCTGCTGTATTGTCCTGAATTGTTACAGATGACAAATCAGGGGATAGATCTGACTATTATTAAAGTGGAGGATGAAGAAGAGCAGATGATGGGCGATCCCCCGTGTAAGAGTGAGGTGGAGGAGGACATTCCAGTCCATGTCACCACAGGTATGGAATAATGAATGGAGGAAGGGAATTCCAAATTATGTCTGTTGCTAAGATGCTGTGCATTATATATGGGCAGCAGCACGGTGGCTCAGTGGTTAGCACTGACTCAGTGGTTACGGTGGCTGAGTGGTTAGTACTGGTGTCTTGCAACGCTGGGATCCTGGGTTGGAATTGCCCAAGGACAACATCTGCATGGCGTTTGTATGTTCTCCTTGTGTTTGCCTGGGTTAAAAGGTTAAATTATATAGCTTCTACCCTACTTTGGGATTTTCTGCTTTTCAGAATAAATCCTAGCTGCCTTTTTGTATTATTTTGATGTTGGGTGTCACTAACTAATATCCAATGGATTCTTCTGTCTTCCATGTTGTTTTTCTGTCCCTGGAGGAAGGAAAACTGGAAAATCTAATGATATTAAAAGGCTAAGTATGTTGGCAGAGGAGAGGCCTGATTGTCAGACTGGGTTGTGCTTTAGAGCTTTCATTTATCACGTCACTGAGTGTAGACCAGAATCCTGGATTTACAATGTTTGTTTCTGTAGAGATTACCTTCTTTTTGCCCAGTCTTCAGGATGTATTCAGTGCTGTATTTCGTGCAGAATCATCCATTGTTTTTAAAGAAATCTACCTAGTAGATGTTTCTGCAAGTGCCTAACTTAACCATGTAGTGAGAAGAAAAGTGACCTGCTTGTCTCCGTATCTGTGAATTCACTTTACTGATTTGGGCTAAACCTGCCTACTACAGAAACACAGCTCAAGTCCGGGTATCGGCCTCAAATTTCTGCTACGGATTTCATGACAAATACAAAACAAATAAAGGACATGTTCCTGCTCTTTGCTCTATTGCAGGGATGGTGAACCTTTTAGAGACCAAGTGCCCAAACTGCAACCAAAAACCCACTTATTTATTTCAAAGTGCCAACATGGCAATTTATCCTGAATACTACAGTCCAGTATAGTCTATCTTTCATGTACTTTATCACTTAGCTATAATAGCCTGCCTACATTCAGCACGCTGCCTGTGCTGTTCATAGTGCGCCCTGCGCTGATGAATGCCAGGTAAAGTCTAAGGCATATTGGTACATCATAGATTTTTTCCAGGGTGCGGGTGCCCACAGAGAGGGCTCTGAGTGCCGCCTCGGGCACCCATGCCATAGGTTCGCCATCACTGCTCTATTGACTTTGACACAAAAAACGATTCTAATCTAAATGTGCTGGTGTGTTTTCAGCCTATGGTCAGGTGTACGCAAGCATGTTATGGATGCATTATAGGGTTAACTGACATGACCCTCATAGCATCATTACTCCCTATGATGCTTTCAGTTTGGGTCAGTTAAACCTGAGGTCAGGCCAGGACATACGTACTTAATACGAATGGATAATGCATTCATGACGTGCTCACGTGAATCCAGCCTCATTGGATTATTATAAATGTATCTGTTTTGTTGTTTGAAGAACAAATCTCAAAATCCATTTTTAATCCTAACAGAAAATCCCAGTAAGAAGCCTGAAGGAAACACCATGTTATCACTGAATTATCAGGAAGAAGATCAGGATATCGTGCAGCGCTCTTCAGGAGAAAAACACATGAATCTGATTTTATATCCAGGACTTCACGGTGCAGATCCATCATATAATCCTTTTAATCAAGAGGAATCTTCTCCTGACCAGTCACAGATTATTACCCCAAATATAGGGCAGAAAGGGGGTAAAATGTTTCAGTGTGGGGAATGTGGAAAACAGTTCAGATATAGCTCAGGTCTTACTTTACACATAAGTAGTCACACAGGAGAGAAGCCGTATTCATGTTCACAGTGTGGGAAATCTTTTGTAAATAAATCAGACCTTTTAAATCATGAGCGAATTCACACAGGAGAGAAGCCGTATTCATGTTCAGAATGTGGGAAATGCTTTACAAGCAAATCACAGCTTGTTAGACATCAGAGAATTCACACAGGAGAGAAGCCATATACATGTTCAGAATGTGGGAAAAGCTTTAGAAGCAAATCACAACTTGTTAGACATCACAGAATTCACACAGGAGAGAAGCCTTATTCGTGTTCAGAATGTGGAAAATGTTTTACCCAGAAATCAAATTTTGATCAACATAAAAGAATTCACAAAGGAGAGAAGACATATTCATGTTCAGAATGTGGGAAATGCTTTACAAGTAAATCAGATCTTGTTATACATGGGCGAATTCACACAGGAGAAAAGCCATATTCATGTCCAGAATGTGGGAAATGCTTTACAAATAAATCTTATCTTGTTAGACATCAGAGAATTCACACAGGAGAGAAGCCGTATTCATGTTCAGAATGTGGGAACAGTTTTAGAGAAAAATCAAGTCTTGTCATGCATGAAAGAATTCATACAGGAGAGAAGCCGTATTCCTGTTCAGAATGTAGGAAATGTTTTAGAGAAAAATCGAGTCTTGTTAGACATGAGAAAATTCACACAGGAGAGAAACCATATTCATGTTCAGAATATGGGTAATGGTATAAGAGCAAATTAATACTTTTACCCCATCAGGTCATTCATTTGTACTTTATGTGAACATATTAAACATCAACATCTCTAAGTGTAATTTCTTTCATTTCATGGGAATTGCGACTATATATGTGCAGGAGTGCTAGGATTGGTTGGCAAGGTCACATGATCAAACCCATAAAACACACGAAGTGATGCGCGCCGGCCCTTAACCCCTTAAGGACCGGGCTCATTTTCACCTTAGGACCAGGCCATTTTTTGCAAATCTGACCAGTGTCACTTTATGTGGTGATAACTTTAAAACGCTTTTTCTTATCCAGGCCATTCTGAGATTGTTTTTTCGTCACATATTGTACTTCATGACACTGGTAAAATTAAGTCGAAAAATTTCATTTTTATTTATAAAAAAATATCAAATTTACCAAAAATTTAGAAAAATTAGCAATTTTCCAAGTTTCAATTTCTCTACTTCTATAATACATAGTAATACCGCCCAAAAAGTTATTGATTTACATTCCCCATATGTCTACTTCATGTATCGATCATTTTGGGAATGCCATTTTATTTTTTGGGGACGTTACAAGGCTTAGAAGTTTAGAAGCAAATCTTGAAATTTTTCAGAAATTTTCAAAACCCACTTTTTAGGGACCAGTTCAGGTCTGAAGTCACTTTGTGAGGCTTACATAATAAAAACCATCCAAAAATGACCCCATTCTAGAAACTACACCCCTCAAGGTATTCAAAACTGATTTTACAAACGTCATTAACCCTTTAGGTTTTCCACAAGAGTTAATGGCAAATGGAGATAAAATTTCAGAATTTCGATTTTTTGGAAAATTTTCCGTTTGAATCCATTTTTTCCAGTAACAAAGCAAGGGTTAACAGCCAAACAAAACTCAATATTTATTGCCCCGATTCTGTAGTTTTCAGAAACACCCCATATTTGGGCGTAAACTGCTGTATGGCCAAACGGTGGAGCGCAGAAGTAAGGGAACGCCATATGGTTTTTGGAAGGCGGATTTTGCTGGTCTGGATTTTTGACACCATGTCCCATTTGAAGCCCCCGATGCACCCCTAGAGTAGAAACTCCAAAAAAGTGACTCCATCTAAGAAACTACACCCCTCTAGGTATTCAAAACTGATTTTACAAACTTTGTTAACCCTTTAGGTGTTCCACAAGAGTTATTGGCAAATGGAGATGAAATTTCGAATTTCTATTTTTTGTTACCTTGCCTCAAAAAAGTGTAATATAGAGCAACCAAAAATCATATTTACCCTAAAATAATACAAACAAAACTGCCACCTTATCCCGTAGTTTCCAAAATGGGGTCGCTTTTTGGAGTTTCCACTGTAGGGGTGCATCAGGGGTCTTCAAATGGGACATGGTGTCAAATAACCAGTCCAGCAAAATCTGCCTTCCAAAAACCATATGGCGTTCCCTTCCTTCTACGCCCTGCCGTTTGGCCATACAGCAGTTTACGACCACATATGGGGTGTTTCTGCAAACTACAGAATCAGGGCAATAAATATTGAGTTTTGTTTGGCTGTTAACCCTTGCTTTGTTACTGGAAAAATGGATTAAAATGGATAATTTGCAAAAAATAGCTGTTTTGGGACAGTTTTGTATTTTTTGTTATTTACATCGTTGAACTGACAGGTTAGATTGTGTGCTATTTCTATAGAGCAGGTTGTTACGGACGCGACAATACCAAATATGTCTACTTTTTTGGTTTTTTTGTTTCAGTTTTACATAATAAAGCATTTTTGAAAAAATGATTTTTTAGTGTCTCCACATTCTGAAAGCCATAGTTTTTTTTTTTTTTTTGGCAATTGTCCTATGTAGGGGCTCATTTTTTGTGGGATGAGATGGCGGTTTGAATGGTACTATCTTGGGGTGCATATGACTTTTTGATCACTTGCTATTACACTTTTTGTGATGTAAGGTGACAAAAAATGACTTTTTTACAACGTTTTTATTTTTTATGTTTACGGCGTTCACCTGAGGGGTTAGGTTATGTTATATTTTTATAGAGCAGGTCGTTACTGAACGCGACGATACCCAATATGTATACTTTTTTTTATTTATTTTGGTTTTACACAATAATATCCTTTTGAAACAAAAAAATATGTTTTAGTGTCTCCATAGTCTGAGAGCCATATTTTTTCAGTTTTTAGGCGATTGTCTCAGGTTGGGTATAATTTTTATGGGATGAGGTGGCGGTTAGATTGGCACTATTTGGGGGTCATATGACTTTTTGATCGCTTGCTATTACACTTTTTGTGATGTAAGGTGACAAAAAATGGCTTTTGACAAAGTTTTTATTTTATTTTTTTACAGTGTTTACTTGAGGGGTTAGGTCATGTGATATTTTTATAGAGCAGATTCTTACGGACGTGGAGATACCCAATATGTCTACTTTTTTAAATTTTTTTACATTTAACACTGAAAAGCATTTTTGAAACAAAAAAATCATGTTTTAGTCTGAGAGGCATAGTTTTTTTATTTTTTGGGCAATTGTTTTATGAAGGGGCTCATTTTTTGCGGGATGAGATGGCGGTTAGATTGGTACTATTTTGGGAGGCAAACGCCTTTTTGATCGCTTTGTATTACACTTTTAGTGATGTAAGGTGCCAAAAATGGCTTATTTACACCATTTTTTTTTTTTTTTATGGCGTTCACGTGAGGGGTTCAGTCATGTGATATTTTTATAGAGCTGTTTTTTACGGACGCGCGATACCTAATATGTGTAGTGTATTTTATTTTTTTACTTTTTATTCAGTGATTTGTGTTTTTTTTTATTTTTACTTTTTTCACTTTTTTACATTTTTTTGGACCCAGACCCACTTGGTTCTTGTAGATCCAGTGGATCTGGTGTCTATATAATACAGTACAGTACACTATATAGTGTACTGCACTGTATTTTTACTTTTCATAGTCTGGTCAGACTTCTGCCTTTAGCAGAAGTCTGACCAGAGTTACTATACCATGGCAAGCAGGACGCTCTGAAAGCGTCCTGCTGCCATGGTAACTCATCACCCACTGCCATTAGAGAGCAGTGGGTGATGGATGGGGAGGGAGGGAAGCTCCCTCCTCTGCGATCCCATCCTGGGGGCTGCATAGGCACAGCAGCCCCCGATGGGAGAGGGAGGGAGCTCCTCCCTGTTAACACCTTTCATACCGCGGTCCGTCCGGACCGCGGTAAGGAAGGTTAAACGGCTGGCATCTGCAGCACAGATGCCAGCTGCTTTATCAGAGTGCCAGCAATGTGCTGGCACTCTGATAGAACCACTAGACACCAGGGAATTATTACAGGGAGGCGGGCGGGGATCGCTATTGCGATCCCGCCTGCCGCACCGCTCGCCTCCCGCACCGCCTACCGCCGCCGCAACTACCCCCTGCACCCCGCCGCCATAACAAGATCGGGGGATGCAGGGGGTTAAAATAATTACCTTTGGGGCAGTCACTCTCTGATCCTCCGCGGTCATAGACCGCGGGATCAGAGATCGCTGAAATCGCTGCAAACCGCAGGTCTGAATTGACCTGCGGTTTGCAGCGATCGCCGATACGGGGGGTCACATGACCCCTCGGCAGTAGAACATGGTTCCTGCTGATCTACATCAGCAGGAACCATGTTGCTACTGCGCCCACATCGGGTGCAGTAGCAGTTTAAACACAGGGTGTACATGTACGCCCTTGGTCCTTAAGTACCAGGACGCAAGGGCGTACATGTACACCCTTCGTCCTTAAGGGGTTAAGGAAATGCTGCAGGAAACAAGCAGCAAGCATGCTTTGGCCAGGGCTGAGAGGAATCACTGGCAGCAGATCACCTCTGAACACGGTGCCCGGGACTGAGACAGAAACCTTTTTATCAAGTTAGAAGCATGAATGTTCTCTTCTGGTTCCCAAGTCCTCTCCTCAGTACCAAAGCCCTGCCAGTCCAGAAAATAGTAGGTCTTCTTGCCATGCTTCTTGATGTCCAGAATGTCTTTGACCTCAAATATCTCATCAGAATCTTCAGATAACGGAGTTGAAGTAGAAGGACCCGTCGAGAAGCGATTAAGAACTACTGGTTTTAGTAAGTATACGTGGAAGGCATTAGAAATACGCAGAGAGAGAGAGGCAGATGTAACTTATATGTCCCTTCGTTGATCCTCCTCAATACTTCAAAGGGTCCAAGGAACCTAAGAGCAAACTTGAAACTGGGAACCCTTAGGCGGATGTTTTTAGAGGAGAGCCATATTTTTTCTCCAGATGAGAACTGAGGCGTTTTTTTTCTTCTCTTGTCTGCATTCGTTTTTATGCGAGTCACCACTTTGTTGATGCAGTCCTGGGTGTCACACCAAATCTTCAAAAAATCCCTACAAGAGGAATCCGCAGCTGGTTCACCAGATTGTTCATAAACTACAAAGAATAGAGAGGATCCAGGAGACTCGCTAGAATGGTTGTTATAGGAGAATTCAGCACAGGGTAGCAATTGTACCCAGTTGTTGTGCTGGACTGAAACAAAATGCTGGAGATAGTTCTCTAATATTTAATTGACCCACTTTACTTACCCCTTGGTCTGGGGATGATAACTGGAAGAGAAGTCCAGCTCAATTTCAAGTAGCCAGCAAAGTGCTCTCCAGAGCTTTGAGATAAACTGAACTCAGTGATCGGAAACAATATGCCAAGGTAGACCATGCAAGCGGAATATGTGTCTCACGAACAGTTTAGCAAATTCAGCAGCCAAGGGCAGTCCAGCCAAAGAAACGAAGTGCACCATCTTGGAGAACCGGTCCACAACCACCCAGATAACTGTACATCCGGCAGGAGAGGGCAGAATCGTAACAAAGTCCATGGCAATGTGTTGCCATGGGACATCATGAACAGGAAGAGGTAACAACTGCCCGGATGGTTTGGTCCTGGAAACTTTATTCTGAGCACAGACGGTGCAGGCAGACTCATAGTCATGTACATCCTTAGACAGTGTGGGCCACCAGTAGTGGCGAGACAAAAGTTCTGAGGTCTTGCGGATCTCTGGGGGACCAGCCAGTTTGGAGTTGTGCTCCCAAGCTAGAATACGTTTTCTCTTGGGAGATGGCACGAATGTCCTCCCGGGAGGGATGTCTATTACCAGGACAGGAGCCACTGCGATCAAGCAAACAGGATCAATGTACTGGGCCTCCTCCTGCTGGTTAGAGAAGTCAAATGACCGAGACAGAGCATTCGCCTTGATGTTCTTCTCGGCCAGGCGAAAGTGAAGCTCAAAATCAAAACGGGAGAAGAAGAGTGCCCATCTGGCTTGGCAAGGCTTCAGATGCTGGGCCAACTGCAGATATGTAAAGTTCTTGTGGTCGGGGAAGATCATCACTGGATGCGGGACCCATCCAAAAGCTAAAGCCACTCCTCCAAGGCAAGTTTTATGGCCAGAAGCTTTCTGTCTCCTATAGAGTATTTCCTCTCAGCAGGGGAAAAGAGCTTGAGGAGAATCCACAAAACATCTTGCCCTTGGAACCTTTCTGTAGTAAAACAGCACTGGCTCCTATGGAGGAGGTGTCCACTTCAAAAAAGAATGGGCGGGACACATCGGCATGACGCAGAACAGGTGCAGAAGCAAAGGACCTTTTTAATTGGATGAAGGCGGCCTCCGCCTCAGGAGTCCAGACTCTTGTATTCACCCCTCTCTTAGTAAGAGTGGAGATCGGAGATGCAAGAGATGAAAAATTCGGGATGAACTGATGATAGAAATTAGCAAATCCAAGGAAGCGCTGTATGGCGCGAAGACCCTGTGGGCGGGGCCAGTGCATTACTGCATTACATTTTTCAGGATCCATCTGCAACCTGGCATCCGAGATTATGTTTCCGAGGAACGGTACGGAAGATTTTTCAAAGATGCATTTCTCGAGTTTGGCATCAAGTCATTCCAATTTTTATCATATCTCTAGGATAATTCTAAAAGGATACCAGACAATTTATGAGCTAGGATACCTACTCCTCTTACGCATCTAGGGAGATATGTATCTCAGTAATGTACCCTACGTTGCAGCGAACATATAACATTAGGTAAAACCAACATTTGAAGACTTTAAGGAATGTTGAGATAAGCTAGGTCGTCCATTTCCTCCAAACGTAGAGGACATGTATGGTATAAGTTGCCTATTATCTAGAGGTCTAGGTCACCGCTCAGACATCGCAATCCGGTCTATGAGTGTGTGTTTGATTAGGTCTCCGGATTTTCCATTATTAATTCATGTGAGATCTCTGTCCAACTTCCCCAAATTTTGTGGTAAAGTGTGAGATTACATGAGGGGATATAGCTAAGTTCTTCCATTAAAGAGATTTGAGTAACCTTATGTAACCTGTGTGAGACTGGAGATGCGCTTGTGTTCTTCCAATAGAGGGGTACCATTGCCTTCACTGAGACTATTAGGTTAGCCCACAACTTTTTGTTGAAACGGGTGGGAACTTTGCTGGTAGTCCAAGGAAGATTAGTTGTTGAGTCAAAGGAGGTGCCCCAGGACATGCTTTATTTATAATCCCTTCGACTTTTTGCCAGAATGGCTTTATGGTCTTGCAATCCCACCAAATGTGCAAGTAGCATCCAGTCCCAGAGAGACATCTCCAGCAATGGTCTGGTATGGAGCTATGTATTTTGTGTAGCGTTACTGGAGTCAAATACCATCTGCTAACTAGTTTGTAATTTGTCTCTTGTAGGCTAATGCAGCTTGATGGACCTCAGCTATTTTTCACTCATCGCCCTTTTGAATGCGGATAAGGTCGTATGCACCATGCAGGTCGAATTTTGTGAAGGCCTTAGCTCATAAGGATGATGAGGAGGCAAGGTCTCACCTCTTTCTTACTGAAGACATCCGCAAAACTGGCATACTGCTGCGGAAGTCCAGGCAGGTCTACATGTACAGTAGGCGAGGAAGCTGGTTGGACCTCTGAAAAGCAGGTGGACTGGCAGGATGATCCCCAACACAGAATCTGACTGAAGTGCCAGTCCAGAACTGGAGTGTGCTGACGCAGCCAGGGGAGACCAAGGATAACCGGATTCATGGACGCTGGCAGCACATAGAAGCAGAGCATCTCTGAATGCAGAACCCCTATTTGCAACTTATGGAGCATAGTAGCAGAAAGCACAGGTTTGGGAAGTGGCAGTCCATTTACAGAAGCCACTGACAGAGGCCTTTCTAGACGGATGGTAGGAAGCCGTTACTGATGGAGCAGAGCTTGCTGAATGAAGTTACTAGCTGACTCAAAGTCAAAGAATGCAGGCACAGACAGTGTGACTCCCTTGTGACATAGAGTCACCGGAACTGAAAGTTTCGGAGAGGACTTTTCCTTGTCTAGGACCACCTCTCCAACTGACCCTAGACATTGGCGTTTTCCGGCTTCTGTGGACAATTACGCACAAAGTGGTCCTTGCCTCCACAATACATACACAGGTTCTCTGCTTTGCAGCATAAACGCTCCTGGTCAGACAATCAAAGGTGCTCTATTTGCATGGGCTCTTCAAATAGGAAGGACACTAGAGGAAGAACTGGCCTCTGGAAGGATGGAGCCAAATGGGGTGGTCTGCTGGTGCCTGCGACTTACCTAGAATGTTCCCTGAAATGCATATCTATCCTTGTGCCCAAGGTAATCAGGTAATTCAGAGTAGATGGACAGTTGCTACCAGCTAATTCGTCCTAATCCAGTCAGAAAGGCCCTCCCAGAATAACACCAGTTAAGCCTCATTGTTCCGTGCAAGTTTGGCAGCCAGGGTACGAAACTGGATGGTGTACTGACGCACAGACGTGGGACCCTGTTGTAGACACACCAGAGCTGATGTAGCGGAGAATGTACGGCCGGGAAGGTAGCCAGGAAAGACTGCAGATTAGTGTTCTCTGGACCTCCATGTTCCCAAATAGGATTTGCCAAAGCAAGGGCCTCATCAGACAGCAGGAACACAATGAAGGCAACCTTGGACCGCTCTGGGGGAAACTTCTGGGCATGCAACTCAAAGTTAATCTGTCACGGTGGGGAGTGGGGGTAAACTTCCCACCGTACAATGTAGTGAATTTGGGAAAGTGACTAGGCCTGGATACCATGATTAGGGGAGCAGGACACCTGGCGTCCCCAGGCAGAGCAGCATACAGACTAGTGGTTCACCCCTCCGGTAAACCATGAAGCCCACTTCCGCAGGCTAAGACATACAAAGGATATGTCTGGCATCCATGCTGACCTGAAACACCAAACCAGACATAACAGCAACCCCAAACATAAACCCACACCAAACATACAACAAGTGAGGTAGGGTAACAGACACAAAGGGGTGACATCAGAAGACATCTGGTGACATTGATGTCCCATAAGGTGGCCCTCAAGGTCTAGGAAGATAGAATAGCACCAGCTCCTCAAGACACTGAAGACAATCTGACCTCAGGCTCACAACTCCAAAAGAATAAGAGCCCTGAGGCCTTACCCAGCTCCACTTTGCTCACCTCTTAACCTCGTGCTTACCAGAATAGAAAGGAAGACTGCATTAAAGTGCCCCCGCATGCTACAACAACAACATGTTGCCACTGGCAACAAGCATGCGTGGCCAAAGTGTCACAGCCAACATCACCTAGGCGGCGGCCCTACAGTAGCTGGAGAAGAGATGGCTTTAGGACGAGCAGTAACATTCTGCCTGAACTGCATCATAACATCCTGACAATCGCTCTGACACCTCACTTCATGTAACAATTCCTGAATGACAGGCTTGGGGTGACCAGCGGGGTCCATGGCCTCAGTGTACTATCACGAACCAGCGGGTGTGAACCCACTGTGCCACGTGTCCTACCTCCTCTAAGGGCGTTGTCTAAGTGAACCCCTTGATCTCTACAGTACTCCTGATGGTGGGGATAGACTTTCCTGAGGGGAACATCAGGTCGCTACCTCTTGAGGAGGATCAGCACACGAGCCAGCTGGTCCAGGTGGACCAGGAGGTACCTGAGAAAGGTACCAGAGGTATAGGCGTTGTCGTTACCAGAGCAACAGTGTAGGACCGAAGGATGAGGCAAAGGCGAAGTCAGACTGGCAATAGGTCAGGGCAGGCGGCACAGGTACAAGTCAGGCAATCTGGGTCAGCAACAGGAGAGTCAAGGCAAGCAGGCGGGGATCAAACAGGTAGCAGGGTCCAGGAACACAAGTAAGAGTCAGGAACACAAGCGGATATCAGGAACCTTAGCAGGACACAAGGACCTTGACACTGAGGCATCTTGGAAGGAGGCTGAGCCACTAATATATGTGCAGTAGGGCTAGGATTGGTTGGCGAGGTCACATGATCCAACACAGGAAGTGACGCGCGCCGGCCCTTAAGGAAATACTACAGGAAACAAGCAGCAAGCATGCCATGGCCAGGGCTGAAATGAAACACTGGCAGCAGATCACCGCTGAACACGGCGCCCAGGACTGCAGCGTTTAGCAGGGGAACAACGGCGCACAGAAGCCGCTGTTACAATGAGGGACTAGCCCTCCCGAATCACTGGGTGTACTTATTATCTGCTCAACTTCAGCATGTCCGAGGTTTGGAAAGGGGAGAGGGGGATCCCAAAGTAGGCTGTTGAGAAACTTTCTGGCGATACCCAACCGATACAAAGCATTAGAGGCAGTTAAGTTGAAAATGTCGGGTCTGGTGTTCCCTACAATACTTCTCCTGCATAATACGTGGTGGAAAGTGAGGGACATGCAAGGTATAAAGGGCATCACACAGTATACCTCGATATGGGACACTCTGTGGCTGCCGCATCTGGGCTCCCTGCAGGTTATTGCGGGTGGCGACGCAGGGGCATCACTAGAATTCACCAACTTCTTGATAACAATGTACTCAAAACCTATGAGCAGCTTCAGAAGATTCCGCTTTGCCGTCTTCTGATTTTTATAGGTATCTGCAGCTGCACCATGCCTTCCGAGCTTACCATGACAATGGTATGATGAGCACTATACATCAAAATAAAGTTATTGCCCTTATAGATCGCATTTCTCTACTCTATCAGGCTATACTGGACCTGTTTCTGCGGGACTACCCGTGAGAAGCAGGGAACAGTAGGAAGCAGAGGTGGGGCCCTTAGAGGAGAACCAATGGCAAGAGATATTAGAAAGGATTCCACAGCTCTCACTCAGTGAAGCCCATAGGTTGTCACATTTGTATCTGATTCACGGGGTCTACAAAACCCCTCAATTCTGGTTTGATATCGGATTCCGCTCGGATTCGAAGTGTCCCTTGGTGTGTGTGGGGAGCTTTTGGTGTGCTGTAATACATCCTATTAATTCCTTATATGCTGTTAAATTGGATGTGGCCCTATTTGTATGTGTATTGGGATATGTGGAGGATCTGCCAATTACTGAGCCCGGTAGGGTAGCAGTGGCCAGAATGTTATATATGGCTCGTAAACTGATTGCCCAACATTGGCTGGACGAGTGCAGCCCCAGTAGAACCGGATATATTGCCAAGATCAGCTGGTTTATAGGAAACGGGGGCTAAATTTTAGAGGCTTTGGACTCCTTGGATCGATGCCCCCAGGGCTGGCGTCCAGGGAACTCCAGAAATATAGCCTGGGCCTGGTGTGAGGGGTGTTACCGCTGAAGCTTGATATATGTGCCTGGCTCAGTGGGTGGCGGTCTCCTGCATGGCTTGGGGAATGCATGTTTCCTATTTAATGGGCGAGAGTTGTGCTTAGCAACAGCCGAAATCCTGCCGATTGGGTCAACTGTTTAAATCAATTGTTCTGGTGGGAGTTATGGATGGATGGAGAATATCATACTGAGGTCGCAGTGGTGTTAAGGACTGGGACTGTGGCGGATGGAGAGCATCTTCAGGACATTTTGTGGGCGAAAGGGAAGGGGTTATGGGGGTTTCCGTATTGTAAAATTTGTAAAATGTTAATAAAAAAGACTTAATAAAAAAAAAAAAGATATGAAATGTTGGTCATGAATTGTTTTTATTTGGTTTAATCCAGATTGTGGAGAATAAGAAGAGACAGAGACAGTGAAGATGAAGTATTTACAGGATGGAAGAAAGAACACATTTATGGGTTTCAGGTAGATGCTTTTAAAGCGCATGTACTTACTGAGACAGTGACCCATGAGCAGCTGCTGGGGAAAGTACAGTCCTGTCTCTGAGACACTAGAAAAAAGTATTTCATATGGAGACAGTTTCTCCTTTCCTGTAGGGGTGACTTGGACCAAGTAAAAGGCAGTAAGTAGACACCCCATCCAGAGCAACCGTGTCTCCTCCTCATACTTTTAGGGTGCCGTTTAAACGATCCATCCTGGCACTACCTTGTGGATGCTAGGGCACATGGAATGCCTGTTCTATCCCTAGGTTTACTATGATCTCTTTCATGATTTTTTTCTTATGAGGGATTGTCTGGTTCTGGAGCGTCTGTAGCAGTTCTACCGCTACTGCAGACATGGCCTATGGGGCAGCTGTCATCAAGGGGAGTAATGCTGCCGTTTTGGCTGCTTGATCCAATAATATGTCCCCAGAGCTTCAGGGGTCTGCTCTTCGGTGTGTGCTGACACCTTCACCACAGCCGCCCTCTTAGGTAATATCAGTGAGTCCAATAGCTGTCGTACAGCCTCAGCATTCTTTATAGGCTTACCTACAGAGCTCAAGAAACGGCTCTGTCAAATGGCTCCAACGTCATGCGTTACACCAAACGCGTACCTTAAGTCCCTATAGATGTTCACCTCTTTTCCCTTACCCAGATTACACACTGCAGTAAGTGCCTTCAGTTTCACATCTTGTGCCGACCAACCAGAAGGGAGTGGTTTCTGTATATTAGCCTCGCCATTTTTGACTGCAGCATACCCAGTATTGAATCTTCCTTGGTCTTTGTCCTATCATCTGAAGCCATCTACCCAATACTCAGCAGAAGTGTTAGTGAGAGGTACACCAGTAATATTTCTAACCAATTTGTTTCCATATCCATCAACACTTGTCAATCATGTTCATGTGTCATGTCAAATTGGCATTCCTCACTGGCTAATTGAAGATTTGGGGTCTGGATTTCACCTTGTTCCCACTCTCTCCAGGCCCTTCCCCCTGTTCTGAATCCACCGGCAGGAAGGTGGCCGGATTCAGAACATTGCAGCACTTACTAACTAGATTGGGGGGTGAGAGAAGTGAAGCCTCATATTTAGGGAGTTTAGACAGGTGTCTGGTTTGGGTTTGCTATAAAATTTCAGACACCTTGTGGGACAGTTGCAGCACCAGAGGGTTGCCAAGAACTAGATCTTCAGTCTTTTTAATGAGTTCCGCTCCAGCCGCTCATACACAAAAGGGAATCCGATGAGTACAGGGTCCAGACCTCCTGAGTAATACCCCAGCAGTCTCTGCCTGCCTCCATGGTCTTGGTGGAGGACTCTGTTAGCTTTCCCTGCTTGCTCATGTCAAAATAATACAAAAGTCTTGGCATAGTCAGGGATGCCTAGTGCAGGGGCAGCAATCAATGTACATTTTAGGGTATAGAAGGCGCCACTGGAGTAATGTGAAAATGGTCCGACCTGAGACATGCAAACAATGGGGCCTTTGTACTGGAAGTGTTATGGACCCTCCTCTATACGTCATCCCTATTGGTTGGGCTGTGTGACCTTCCTCTACTAGTGGTTGGAGGAATGGGATCGGTGGCGGCGCAACAAGGTAAGTCATGATACAGATGTAGATCGGTATTCTTTATTATTACTGAAAGGTAACACGTTTTGGGGATGAACGGACCCCTTCTTCAGACCAAGGACAAGTTAAATTAGCATGTAGGAAAGTACATTTAAACGAAACGGTGCGGGAAACGGGGTGGGAGGGAGCGGGAGGAAGGGGGAGTGAAAGGCGAGGTTTTACAACTTTCATTCATAACAAATGACCAACAGTTAAAACTACAATAGACAATGGAGCTCATTAATTAATAAAGAAGAGCACAAATCATGAATAAATCAATATTAAAAGACAAACCGATAAATCATTTAAATAAATAAAGTTAAAATGAATATTAATAGTTTTAGTAGTTTAGTCACATAAATGCTAAAATTCAATGAACTAGGTGCTAGTGACCACTAGGTGGAGACTAATAGGAAATGGAATAATAAAAGGTGCTAAATGGACAACAAAATGGGGATAAAATACTGGGGTTCGTGGGACAGATTTAGATGACTGTTTTGGTTAATTCGCTTAAACCAGGGATGCTCAACCTGCGGCCCTCCAGCTGTTGTAAAACTACAACTCCCACCATGCTGTGCTGTAGGCTGATAGCTGTACGCTGTCCAGGAATGCTGGGAGTTGTAGTTTTGCAACAGCTGGAGGGCCGCAGGTTGAGCATGCCTGGCTTAAACCATTGGGGTTGATGGTACCCAGTTTATGTATCCAGAAGGCCTCATATATATGCTCAGGGTTCAGGGATATAATGTAGAACCAAGATTTGTTCACACCAGGAATCGAAGTGCTGTGTTTAGGGTTCCCACCCCAGTCATAGATCCATAAAAAATCACAGCAAGAAGTAGATATCCTTACAACTCTTTTTTTTTTTTTTTTTTTTTTTTTTATAAATTTTTATAATTTTTTTTATAAATTTTATTCGGGTCAGACATATAGCAGTGAATCATTACATTCAGGTAAACAGTTTTACATCACACAAGATGCACAATAATACTTTACAGCATGACTGCTATCTAGGCCCATTTTCAGTTTTACAACCTCCACCCAACACCCTGTTTCCCACAGAACATTGTAACCTTTACGCACAGCACTGTGAACAAATCCTACCACCAGATCAAACCAGTAATCTACCCAATCTATTAGAAATAGTTTCCTTCATGTACCAGGATGTGTTAACAAGCGGTGTCATTACCTCCTTTATTTCATGTGATGTAAGCGACTTTTCAATAAACTTTCTCCATTAGTGAAATAAATTTTTTGTGGCTCTTTCTTCATTTCTTTCAGCATCCAGCCTATCCATGTACATAAGCACCTTCATTGTCCCTATCACTTCGTCAAGGGTTGGCAGTTGGGGCTGTAACCACTTTCTCAAGATACATTTCTTTGCGGCCATCAATAAAACATGTGGCCCCTTAGTATTTATTATATTTGAATCAGCCTCCTGGACCTAGGGACAAACTGGAATATACACTGCTGAGGTGTGTCTCGAATCTCCACTCCCCATGTGTCTTCCGCAAATTTACAGATATGTCCCCAATAAGACCTCAAGTGATCACAACCCCAAAGCCCATGTAATAGATCTGCCTTCTGTAATCCACATTTCGGGCATTGTCTGAGATAATGCGCTGGCGCATTGGTATAAGATAGATTAGAAGCATAGGTCGCCCTGTGGATAATCCTGTATTGGGTCTCCCTCCACAGTTCACTACTAATTGCAGACCTAACTTTATCCATACCCTCTCTTATTTTACGCGTGAGGGTATTGTCTTCCAGGGTAGTTTCCCATTCTTTGAAGACCGTCTGCGCTACCCCTTCAAGTTGCGCATCATTAATCCTTCTGTAAATAGATGATAGTGAGTCCTGCCTATCCCTTCTATCCAGTAAGCTGCCAAACCGTGTAACACTCTCTCCTGTTCCCAAAGACATCGCCTGAGCCGTGCAAAACGACTTCAGTTGCGCATATTGCAAATAGTGCCGCTGAGGTGGGATCTGATACTTGCTTTGTATATCCTCCCAAGATAACAAGCGAAGTTGGGACGTATCCAGTATATCACCCATAGTTAGGATGCCTTTTGACTTCCATTCTGAGAACAGTTTATTATTCCTCCCTTGGGGAAACGCTGGAAGCCCCCACAGAGGCATAAATGGAGGAATATACATTGGAAGTTTATATAACTTACGTACATGTCGCCATGTTGCCAACGTATCCCTAATTACTATCGCATGTTTGGCTACATCAGGAAGCAGGGGGCGTTTTTGTGTGAAAAAGTGCTTTCAAATCATATGGTGCTACTAATTCACTTTCCAAACTACTATTAGAGTAGTGGGACGTACCCCACACCCAATCTTTAATATGGCGAAATATTGCTGCTAAATTATAGCATCTAATATTGGGTAGTTGGAGGCCTCCCTCCCATTTCAGTAGACACATCTTTCTATATTCTATGTGAGGTCTTTTCTTTTTCCATAGAAATTCAGATTATACGTTGAGGTTGGGTTTTTCCCTATCCTAATTCCCAGATACTTAATGCTGTAATTTGCTACTGAAACTGATCCTATGTCCTGTCTCATTCTTGGGCCAACCCCAATCTGTATGAATTGACATATGGCTACATTAATCCTGAATCCCATAAACTGATGTACACCATTTAATACATTGAGCACCTGGACTAAGTCCCTGTGAGGATTGTGCAAGAAAAGTAACATGTCATCTGCAAAGCATGTCAGTTTGACTTCCCTACCTCCCACCCTAACGCCGTCATAGATATCTGACGTAAGCAAATGCAATGCCAATGGTTCCAATGCCAAATTAAATAGCAAAGGGGACAATGGACAGCCCTGCCTTGTCCCCTTTTGAAGGTGAAAAGGGACAGACAGGAAACCCGGCAGGCATATTCGTGCTTGCGGTGCTGAATATATAGCTTGTAGGAATGCTCTAAAGTCTCCCCGGATCCCCATTTTGTCCAATACTAGCGCCAGCCATCCCCAATTAACGTTGTCAAATGCCTTCTCTGCATCAATTGTTAGAAGGGCCTGACTACCTCGTATCCCTAACCTATTTAGCTAGAACAGTCTGTATGTTTGTAGTAGCCGACCTACCCTTCACGAACCCTACCTGATGATAACCAATCAGGTTAGGTAGGATATCTGCCAGTCGGTTCGCCATAATTTTAGTTAGAATCTTGAGATCCTGATTAATCAATGATATAGGCCTATAAGACCCTGGTCTAGTGGGATCTTTTTCCGGTTTTGGTATCAAATTAACTTGTGCCATATTTCCTGAAGGCATCACCTTTTTATTCTGTATTATGGAATTAAATAGGAGCGACAGACTAGGGGCCAGCTCGGTGTTCAGTGCTTAGTAGAATTCTGCCGGGAGGCCATCAGGGCCTGGAGCCTTCCCATTATGCAGAGTTTTGACAACCGACTGTATCTCCTGTTCCGTAACATTTGCATTTAAACGTGCTAGTTCCTCGTCCCCTACTGTCGGCATTAAAAGTGTGTCCAAGAAGGTTTTTCCCTCCGTTATATCATAAGGGTCCTGCCTGTATAATTGTTTATAATAATCCCTGAAAATCGATAAAGTAGTGATGGGGTCATTACTTAGTTCTCCTCCCTCCCTCTTGAGCTTAGGCATGGGTAGTTGGCATCTCTGGCCTTTCGCCAGCCTAGCAAGTAATTTACCAGTTTTATTACCATATTTAAAGAAGAAGGCCGAAGTGTGATCAGCATAGAGTCATTCTAATTTCTCGGTATAATGGTCAAAGTTATGCTTAGCAGTCACCCAGATCGTCTTATTGGAGTCAGTAGGATCCAGTAAAAACTTTGTGTAAAGCTTCCTTAAATTATCAGTTGCTTCTAAAAACTTAAGCCTAGCCTCCTTCTTTCTAGCAGAGGTATAAGAGATGATTCTCCCTCTCAACACTGCTTTCGCAGTATCCCAAAACAGCATTGGGTCTTCTTTATGTTGTGCATTGGTGTCAGCGTACTCCCACCACCACCCAAATAATTCCTGTCTAAAGGTCTCGTCTGTGGCTAGATATCCCGACAGTCTCCACATGATATCTTGACCTCTCGGAACAGTGTCATGTAGCTGTAGAGTTACTGGGGCATGATCTGAAATTACCATCTCCTTTATCCTTACCTCCCGTACCTTAGAGACTAAGTGGTTGGACCCCAGGAAATAATAAATCCGGGACCAAGCACATTGTGAGTGGGAGAAGTGTGTAAATTCCCTTTCCATGGGGTTGTAGTACCTCCAAATATCCGTAAGTCTGGACGCCTCCATTAGTGTGCGAAGCCCTGAAGTAGGTTCTACTCTCATCGCAACGTCTAATCTAGTCCTTTTCCTGTCCTCGGATACCACATTGACTGCATTCATGTCACCGCCCACCAGTATCATACCATTGGTGTCCTGTAGAAGACGGCTCTCTAAGTCACAAAAAAGGGATTAGCTTGCACATTTGGAGCATATACATTAAATACAGACAGTGTCCCCGCTGTTTCAACCCTCATTGTCACCAACCGTCCCTTACCGTCGGTTTCAGTAGATAAAATTTTGTATTGTAGTTTCTTGTGAAGCAAGATAAACACCCCCGCCTTTTTCCCCTCCAATGGAGAGCCTAGCACCTTACCCACCCACATCTTATGCATCCTGCTGAAATCCTTCTCTTCCAGGTGTGTTTCATGTAAGAGGGCTATATCTGCCTTCAGTTTTTTCAAATGCTGCAAGACCATCTGCCTCTTGTGTGGCGATCGTAGCCCTTTAACATTCCAGGTAATTATGCGTACCATTGCCCACTATCCATCACTATTGTTATGGTCGACCTGGTTCCCCCCTGTGCTCTCGCTATCCCCACTCTACGTTTTTGTGGTATTTGTGATCCTACCAGTGCTCCCACGAGAGCCTCTTGCAGGATGACCTATATGCATATGTGAGTATAAGAGGCCCCGATCTGCTTAATAGACCCTAGTACCTACACAATTAGTACTCCCTCGCCTTCCCTAACAATGAGCTAAAATCAGTCAACATTACTATCCCTGTTCAGCCCACCAAAGCAGTATAATTAACATCTAAAGTCAGTTACTAAAGACATAGGTGTAGCATGAACAGGTAAACATAGAAGAGAAAACTCAGCTAAGTGATATGCACAGCCAACAGCAATTACTTATCACATAAATCCTGAGCGCAAACCACATCAGTCCCCCTCTTCACTCAAGTACTCTGAGTCCACGTTGCATCTTCTTCTCGGCGGTTGGGAACGCGGCTGGTTCTGCGTGTCTTTCCATGTGGCAAGTGACCGTTACGCGGTGACGACGTTTTGGTCGTGCGTTGGGACATGTCCGTCTGCTCAGTGAAGTGAAGTGTTTCCATAGCCTCCTTGGGTGTAGTAAAAGAGTCAAATGTGCCGTCATCATTGAAGATTTTCAAGGTTGCTGGAAACAATAAAGCAAATTTCTTCCGCCTGTGTACTAAAGCCGAACATATTCCTGAAAAGGCTCTCCTTCTCCTTGACACTTCAGTTGAATAATCTTCAAATAAGAGTAGTTTGTGTCCTTGTATCTCAATTGGCTTGCCTTGCCTTTTGAATCTCCCCAGAATGTCCGCATAATTTAAGTATTTAACTATCGCTGGACGCGGTCTGGTTGTGGCCATATTGTTGTCTCCGGTGGCTTTCTGGTGATCTCTGGGTGGCCCAATGCGGTGCGCTCTTTCCACTGTGCATGGTTTCTGAAGGCCCAGAGCCTTAGGTATCTCCATGGCACATATCTTTAAAAGTTGAGATGCTGTTACTGACTCTGGCAGTCCTATTATGCGCAGATTACTTCTCCTGGACCTATTTTCAAGGTCCTCCACCTTATCCTGCAGTGCTTCAGCCGTTTTAAGTACGTTCCTCAAACTGGTCTGCGATTTCTCTAGATCATTCTCCAGCGTGCTGACCCGCCTCTCCAGCTCCCCTATTTGGGCCGTGTGCTGTAAGACATCAGACTGCAGCAGCACCATAGTTGCTTCTACTGTAGCCTCTAATGTTGCCTTTATATCAGGGGCCAATAACTTTGCCATCTCCGCTGCCAACATTTTGCATGTCACCCCCAGGCCTCTCAGTACCTCTGGCTCAGTGTCACTCTCTGCCACCGTGTCATCTGCTTCCTGAGGCTCCTCTGCCGTTCTGGGAGGTGGCTGTGAGGAGGATCGAGAGGAGCGCATGGCGCGGTTAGCCGCGGCTGCCATCTTGGTCGGGTCTTTCTTCTGCCGCCGGTGTCTTCGCGGGAGCGGGCCTCCGGTTTGTGTGCCACCTTTGATCAGGAACCTCTCCATCCACTGCTGGAGAGGGCAGACAAATGTTTGCAGGGTTTGCACCCCTCTGTTGGCGCTGGTGGCTTGGTGTGCGTCTCTCAGTAGCGGAGCTCCCGCACCTTGCTGCCTTACATGCGAGCGCCGGAACCGGAAGTAGCTCCTACAACTCTTTTTTATTAATTCTCGGATATGAAGTGACATACGGCAGTGTGTGTGTTTACGTTTTCGGCTGTAATAGCCTTCATCAGACACTATAATCAAAGTGAAGATATTTGGTGGAATACAGTATCATATTCAATTATACAGATAAATATTAGTATAGTAAGTGCTCCCTCCATAAGAATGCAATGACATTCATAGGTAAAGCAAGCTCATATATTTTTTATATCTGAATTAGATCTTCCAACAAGCACCCGAGTTGATTTGGTTAATTAATATATATCTGAGATTAAGTTACACGTGATGGAGTATATAGATTGGAGCTCAGGGATATAATCGGTGGGGGTTACTACGGCCGGTTCATGTTTGTGGACAAGGTTGCGGTGTCTGGATAGCCCTCGTTTCAGACTGCCTTATTTGATGTTATATCGATGCTGATTGATCCGATTGTGGAATACGTGTGCGGTGCGGCCGACATATTGGAGGAGTTAAATTAGTATTGCATACACACTCTTATTATCACATTCCCCTGTCATGACATCACTCACTGCTGCGTCCCCCGCTGTCTGCCTTCATACACGTACCCAGCTTTCCTGTAACTCAACAACACATTCACACACATTCATAGCCAAACCCAGAATTGCACTTAAAGGGGTATTCCCATCTCAGACAATGGGGGCCCCCATTGTCTGATAGGTGCGGGACCTTAAATGGTGAGTACCCCGTATTCTTATTAGGCTGCATCCTAATCTCTGCTAGGGCAATAGGCAAGAACTTTTTCCAATTAGTGAATGTGCCTCCAGTAATTTTCCTTATTTTGTCGTTAATTGTTCTGTTCATCCTTTCTATTATGCCGGAACTCTCTGGGTGGTACGGGAGATGGAACTTCCAGTCAATCCTAAGGGCTTTGGAAAGCTCCTTACATACCCTGGACGCAAAAGCTGAGCCATTATCTGAGTTAACTTGGACAGGACACCCCCATCTGGGAATGATTTCTTGTAACAAGATTTTTACCACAATTTGTGTGGTTTCATTGGTAGTAGGAAAAACCTCCGGTCATCTAGAGAACATATCCACAATTACAGGGGCATACTCCTGCTTACTTCCTGTCTTTGGGATATATGTGAAGTCAATTTGTAAGTGAGTGAATGGTAAAGTCGGGTAATTCAGATGCTGGTGTTGGGCCTTCTTTGAATTATTTGGGTTGTTTCTGAGACATATAATACACCTTGAAACATAAGATTGTACCTTTGATCTAAGACCTGGTATAAAAAAATCTCTCCAAATGAGGTCAGTGGTTGCCTGTGCTCCCCTATGGCCAAGACCATGATATTGTGCAATTAAAATCGGGGCGCATGCAACTGGAATACATGGTTTCCCCTCTTTGCAGATAAGACCCCTATCAGGGTCTTGTACTGCACCTACCGATTGCCATTCTATCTTGTCACTACTGGTAGCCGACGCCTGGAGGCTTAGCAATAGATTGTCAGTAAGGGTAATGTCTGGAACTAGGGAGGGCATTTGAACCGTTGCTGCCGTTCTAATAGCAGCCTCTTTTGCTGCCTGATCAGCAAGGACATTCCCTTTTGCTATGTGCGTTTGGAGACCAGTATGTGCCTTACAATGGATAATAGCAACCATGCTGGGTAATTGGATGGCGGCCAGGAGATCATGTACTAGGGTGGAATGCGAGATTTTCTTCCCATCTGCAGCTATGAAGCCTCTTCTCTGTCAGATTACCCCATGATCATTGACAACCCCAAAGGCATATATGGAATTGGTGTAGATATTTACATCTCTCCCCTCAAAAAGACAACAAGCCCTAGTGAGGGCAATCAGTTCAGCTGCTTGGGCTGACTGGAAAGGTATAGGATTCGATTCTAGAAATAACATCAGGGAGTTGAACTACAGCGTATCCTGCATGATAGGTGTTGTCATTAGGGCGGGAACAGGATCCATCCACAAAAATATCAGGTGCTCCTTCAATGGGTGTGGACCATAAGTCAGGCCTAGGTGAGGTATGGTCATGTTTAAGCTCAGTACAGACATGGGGAGGAGGCAAATCATCCTGCTCTCCCTTGTATCCTAGTAGGGCATTGAGTATAGCCATGGGACCGAATGTGGGTGCTGAGTATTTGATATGAAGTTGAGGATTAGATAGCAACAATACTTCATATCCACTCAGTCGTTGTGCCGACATATGTTGTGTATGTATGTTCTTCAATAGGGCCTGAACATTGTTTGAGGTATGCAGAGTGGTAGGATGACCTAGGGTGATAGGCGTAGCCATCTCAGTGACCATAGCGCAAGCTGCCAAACTCCTGAGACACGCAGGCATGCCCTGAACCAGTACGGGAACTACCTTTGAGAAAAAAGCAATAGGGCGGAATTTGCCTCCATGATCCTGCGCCAGGTCTCCCACCATGGTTTTACAATTGTCCCTGGCAAATAAGTGAAACATTACGCCATAGTCGGGTACGCCCAAACCAGGACTTGAAACCATTGCACATTTCAAATGACTAAAAGCTTGTAACATTTCATCAGACCATTTAGTGAAGTCAGGCATATCAGTATGAGTGGCTTGTCTCAGAATATTATCATAGTAGGAACAATCAGCAATCCATTGGCGGCAGTAACCAATCTTGCCAAGAAAGGTTAACATGTCTTTCTTGGTTTGTGTGCGGGGCAGACCCAGTACGGCAGTAATTCTGGCATGGCTGATTCTCCTCTCACCTTTACTGAGAACAAAGCCCAAGTATTCAACACTGTCCATACACCATTGTAATTTTTTCCTAGAAACTTTGTGACCACATTCACATAATCACAGTAATAAACACAGTCCGCCTGGCAAGCCTCCCGAGTAGAACTACAGATGAGGAGATCGTCCACATATTGTAGAAGGACAGAACCATGAGGGGCAGTCCAAGGGCGCAGTGTAACTTGGAGGACAATGGAGTAGACTACTAGGGAGTTTACATAACCCTGAGGCATTCTACACCAAGTATACTGGCGAAATTTACACATGAAAGCAAAGAGTGTCCGTGTCTCCTTGTCCACTGGGACAGAAAAACATACATTCTTTAAATCAATAACAGAGAAAAGCTCTGCATGGGCAGGAATAGCTGATAGCAGAGATGGTACGTCTGGAACCACAGGGGCTATGGGTATGATCTGTGCATTTACTGCTCTAAGATCCTGGACAAACCTAAAGGTATTGTCAGCCTTTCTCACTAGGTTGATAGGTGTATTATAGGGGGAAATAATTTCCTCAATTACCCCTGACTCTAGGAATTACATCAACATAGGCTCAATCCCCTTTTCTTTTTCTGGGGAAAGGGTGTATTGTTTAATATAAACAGGTGCAGCGCCGGGCTTAAGCATCGCCTTATATGGTGTACAAGAGATAAGGCCAACAGCTTGGTCAGTAGTTGCCCAAACCTCAGGAGGCACCTGATCAAGTAACGGATCCTGAGGTTGGCATTCCACATATAGAAAACAATTACCCTTTGGTACATGAATGGGCATAAGGTGTCCCGTCTTGCTAATCCCTAACTGCAACTTTAACAGAACAAACAAATCTCTCCCTAATAAATTCACAGGACAATTTGGAATGATCCTAAAACTGTGTGTGAACATTGACTGGTGCTTGTATGGATGTTGGATCGAGAGAGGAGGAGCTTTATACGATCTGGTCAGTATCCCATTAATTCCCACAGAGGGCTCAGCATTCTCTCTTGTGCCACTGTAATAATCCTCACATATAGTACTACTAGTAGCACCAGAGTCTACAAGAAAAGGGAGAGGACGCCCCTCTATGGTTAACACTATCAGTGCTGATTCCTTATAGTGGTTTGTGATGAGAGAGAATGCTGGGATACTGTCCCCCGGGCATCCTCATTATGATGTCTGCTGCCCCCAGGCTAAGGGAACACGAGGGGTATTATTCTGGGGCTGTGGTGGGGGAAGATCTCGGATCTGAGCTTGTGGATATGGTTGGGAGCCTTGAGCTTGGGTATCATTTGGCGCATGTTTTCTGAGTGGGTAAGGGCATCGACTGATCCAGTGGTCAGTCTTACCACAATTAACCCCCTCAGCCCCCCTAGCTTAAACCCCCTTAATGACCAGACCACTTTTTACAATTCTGCACTACACTACTTTCACCGTTTATTGCTCCGTCATACAACTTACTACCCCAATGAATTTTACCTCCTTTTTCTCTCACTAATAGACCTTTAATGTGGTGGTATTTCATTGCTGCTGACATTTTTACTTTTTTTTATATTAATCAAAAACGACCGAACTTTTTGCACAAAAATGAAATTTTTCACTTTCTGTTGTAATTTTTTTTAAAATACATTTCTATATAAATTTTTCTCTAAATTTATTGTTCTTCATGTCTTTGATTAAAAAAAATGCAATAAGTGTATATTTATTGGTTTGGGTAAAAGTTATAGCGTTTACAAACTATGGTGTAAAAAAGTAAATTTCCGCATTGTGAAGCAGCTCTGACTTTCTGAGCACCTGTCATGTTTCTTCAGGTGCTAGAATGTCAGGAAAGTATAAATACCCCCCAAATGACACCATTTTAGAAAGAAGACACCCCAAAGTATTCGCGGAGGGGCATGGTGAGTTCATGTATGATTTCATTTTTTTTCACAAGTTAGCGGAAATTGACACTTTCTGAGGAAAAAAATAAAAATAAATTTTCCATTTCTGCTAACTTCTGGCAAAAAAAATAATAAAAAATCTCGAATGGACTCACTATGCCCCTCAGTGAATACCTTGGGGTGTCATTTGTGGGGTGTGTTTACTGTTATGGCATTTTGAGCGGGGCTAAATTGTGAGCAATCCTGTAAAACCTAAAGTTACTCATTGGACTTTACGCCCCTAGGCTGCAAAAAAGTGGCACACATGTGGTATCGCCAGACTCAGAAGAAGTAGGGCAATGTGTTTTGGGGTGTATTTTTACATATAACCATGCTGGGTGAGAGAAATATCTCTGTAAATTGTTAACTTTGTATAAAATTTTTTAAAAAGTTGTCATTTACAGAGATATTTCTCTCACCCAGCATGGGTATATGTAAAAATACACCCCAAAACACATTGCCCCACTTCTCCTGAGTACGGCGATACCACATGTGTGACACTTTTGCAGTCTGAAATGGCAAAGGGCCCAAATTCCAATGAGTACCTTTAGGATTTCACAGGCATTTTTACGCATTTGGATTCCAGACTTCTTCTCACGCTTTAGAGACCCCTAAAATGCCAGGACAGTATAAATACCCCACATGTGACCCCATTTTAGAAAGAAGACACCCCAAGGTATTTCGTGAGGGGTATGGTGAGTTCATGTAAAATTTCTTTTTTTGTCACAAGTTAGTGGAATATGAGACTTTGTAAGAAAAAAAAAAAAAGCCAATTTCCGCTAACTTGTGCCCAAAAAAAAAATCTTCTATGAACTCGCCATGCCCCTCACGGAATACCTTGGGGTGTCTTCTTTCCAAAATGGGGTCACATGTGGGGTATTTATACTGTCCTGGCATTTTAGGGGTCTCTAAAGCGTGAGAAGAAGTCTGGAATCCAAATGCGTAAAAATGCCCTCCTAAAAGGTACTCGTTGGACTTTTGGCCCCTTTGCGCATCTTGGCTGCAAAAAAGTGTCACTCATTTGATATCGCCGTACTCAGGAGAAGTAGGGCAATGTGTTTTGGGGTGTATTTTTACATATACCCATGCTGGGTGAGAGAAATATCTCTGTAAATGACAACTTTTTCAAAAATTTTATACAAAGTTGTCAATTTACAGAGATATTTCTCACACCCAGTATGGGTATATATAAAAATACACCCCAAAACTCATTGCCCTACTTCTTATGAGTACGGCGATACCACATGAGTGACAATTTTTTGCAGCCTAAGTGCGCAAAGGGGCCCTAATTCCAATGAGTACCTTTAGGATTTCACAGGGCATTTTTACGCATTTGGATTCCAGACTTCTTCTCACGCTTTAGAGACCCCTAAAATGCCAGGGCAGTATAAATACCCCACATGTGACCCCATTTTAGAAAGAAGACACCCCAAGGTATTCCGTGAGGGGCATGGCGAGTTCATAGAAGATTTTTTTTTTTTGGCACAAGTTAGCGGAAATTGGCTTTTTTTTTTTTTCCTTACAAAGTCTCATATTCCACTAACTTGTGACAAAAAATAAAACTTTGCATGAACTCGCCATACCCCTCACAGAATACCTTGGGGTGTCTTCTTTCCAAAATGGGGTCACATTTGCGGTGTTTGCACTGCTCTGGCATTTGAGGGTCTCCGCAATCATTACATGTATGGACAGCATTAGGAGTTTCTGCGATTCTCCTTATATTGAGCCTCTGGGCTGAAAAAAAAAATGAACGGCACAGATTTCTTCATTCGCATCGATCAATGTGGATGAAAAAATCTCTGCCAAAAAATGTGCAAAAAAAAGAGAGGGGAAAGGACATAGGAGTACTTGCGAAGTAAGGCCCCATTCACACGTCCGCAAAAATGTCCGCATCTATTCCGTCATTCTGCGGAATAGATGCGGACGCATTCAGTGTGAATGGGGCCGGTGGTGATGCGGAGAGCACACTATGTCTGCAAAAGATAGAGCATGTCCTGTTTTTGTCCGCAATTGCACAAGAAAGTGACAGATAAGAAGCGGTAGACATGGGGTGACAAGAGAGACCAGGGTGCAGACAATATTTGAATTCTTGCCAAAAGAATTCCTGTTTTCTAAATCCTTCCCAAAAGGATTGCTCTATTTGCCATTAGTTTATATAAAAGTCTACCTTGCCGAAAGATAGATTAATCCTTACCGAAAGGATTGCGCTATTAAATTCTTACCAAAAGAATTTATCTTTTAGACTTGACCACTATTCTATCTTGCCTAAAGATAGTTACTATTCCTTTCAGTGTATCTGAAGTGGATTCAAGATAGAGACAACAGTAAATTTTCGGAATGCATCGGAATCTCCCCAACCCTAAAGGCAGGGATTTTCCATACTTACCGAATTCCTGTATGTTCTATCCCGGACTCGAGCCCCCAGCTGAAAGGGTCTTTCTTCTGCACCCTGCTTTCCCTTCGGACGTCCGGAGAGTATATTTTAAAGAGACACAGACACAGGCTTCTAGTCTCAGTACAAATAACTCTAATTTTATCTGTGTCCTCTCAGTCTTATATACATTCATTCTAACAAACATTAACAGATGTGGTTTACATATACAAGGTTGCTGAGTACAAACAATTCCCTATATAGGCTAATGTAAATATACTTGACTGATGTCCTTGGTACAGATCAAATAGCATTTCTTTATTTAACTCCTCACTACATAGCATATGGCTTGCTTTATTTAACCCTTCAAACACCAGATGGTGCATGGAACGACAGTTAGTTAGTTCTCATGCGCTATACAGTAAATATCAAAGTATCGCTGTGAAGATAGAAGTACATGAGCGGGGCGACTGAGCGCCCCAGTGTTAGCGACAGAGGATTATGGTAGCCGTTGGTCGGGAAGGAGTACGCGAATATTATTCAATTGCCGCTGCGCACTACTGAGTCAGTAGTGAGCAGTAGTGTTGAGCCCGAATATTCTAATAACGAAAAGTCGTATATAAAAATTTGTATAAAAATTTGCATACCCCAGTATTTAAAGAGAATAATTTCACAAGATTCTAAATATTCATGAATTCTCTAAGTGCCGATATTTGGCGCTTAGACAATTCCTGAAAAAATTTTTTTTTTTTAAATACCGGGGTATGCAAATTTTTTATACAAATTTTTGTATGCGAATTTTCACTGAGATCGTGAAAACTCAAGTCCGATAGTATATTGTAACCCCCAGGCATTCCCATGGTGAGGAGGACACTTGTTGGGGAGGAGTATGTACAAGTGGAGCAAGGTAAGAGATTGAAAAAACAAAACAAAAAGAATATTCTAAAAAACGAATATATTCGCTATAGTGCTATATATTTGTTTTTTTAGAATATTCACGAATATTCGCGAATATAACGAATATTCTACAGTACTCCCAAATGCAGAGCGCCACTCTATGCCTTATATCATATGCACATACTGCAGGAGGCAGCTCAGATCACTATGTGAATAAGCCCCACAGCAACAACTCAAATTGAAATCCATACTGTAGTTTCTTAAGCAGCAGCATCCAATTACCGTACAGTATGTCATCCACCTTGCTGGGCATTTGTAGGTTAAACCAACGCTGGTTGTGCGAGCGCTTGACTGTTTATTTATCCAGGAAAGACGTCTAGCTGCTAGTGTTGGGCGGAAGGTGCCATATTCGATTTGGCGGTATTTCGCAAATATTCGATGTAATATTCGTTTTATATTATTCAGTTTGTTGCGATTATTTCCCGATAATTATTTTCACATTGCGATTTTTCTTTCTAGGTTTTTAAAATAAACTGCCTGGGAAGGTACAAGGCTATCTAGAATTAACGAATATAGCGCTATAGTAATAGTAAATATAATCGTTAATTTTACAAAGCCAACCATTAGTAAAGTTGCCTAGTAGACAGCTCTTAGTTATTACAACTAATGCAATCATTTTACTTTGTCTATTTTTTACAAGAAACTCATGTTTTGTGCTGCCAATATCTGTGAAGTTATTAAACAAAGCCAACAACAGGGCGTGCAGGCCGCAGATCATTAAATGCAGCTTGTCAGACAGTATAGCGCTGGCAGCCAGCAAAAGTAACTTACACAACATAGCACCAGCCATTAACCCCGTATCTAATTGCCGAACTGTTGCTTGGTTTCCCTAACCGTCAATAACCCTGCCACATTCCCTGTTACTCTACCTCATCGTAAGTTGTGCCCATTTATTACACTTGTTTTGGCATATTGTAAAAATTTAGTACAAAACTCCATGTGGATAATAATAATTCAAAGCAGAACAATATCTCCAGTTCTTTATCTATTACTCTACATTGTAATGAATTCAGACTCTTGTCTAAATGCTAAACTTTGTGTGATTATGCACAGGGCTCCCAGTGCCGGCGACAAAACCGCGAAGAGCCAAAAGGTCAGTTTTGACAGTGGTGGAGGTGTTGCTGGATGAGGAGTCTGAGGAGCCGTCAAAGGGAGAGGAGGTGGGACCATCCAAAAATGTCGTGGCCAATTCCCCCCCTCATGTCTGCACTTCCCCCCTCTCATGTCTGCACTCCCCCTCTCATGTCTGCACTTCCCCCCCTCATGTCTGCACTTCCCCCCCTGATGTTTGTACGTCCCCCCTTTGTGTCTGCACTTCCCCCCCTGATGTTAGTACTCCCCCCCCTCATGTCTGCACGTCCCCCCCCCCGATGTTAGTACTTCCCCCCTTTGTGTCTGCACTTCTCCCCCTGAAGTATGCAGTATGGAGAAAGTAGAGGCGGAGGAGGCCGGACCTTCTCATTCCTCGCAGTGTGAAGAAGAGGAGGATGGAGAGGCAGTCTACACCCGCAGCAGGAGGGTAAATACAGTCCTGATCAAAAGTTTAAGACCACTTGAAAAATGGCAAAAAATCCTATTCAGCATGGCTGGATCTTAACAAGGTTCCAAGTGGAGCTTCAACATGCAACAAGAAGAGATGGGAGGGAGACTAAACATTTTTCAGCATTCAATTTAATGAAAACAACGAATAAACTGAAACAGGCTGTTTTACAGCAGATCAAAAGTTTAGGACCACACCTCCAAAAAAAACTAAACCCCCGAAAACAGAAATCAAACTTCCAAACATGAACTCAGTACTGAGTAATAAGTGGCAACAATGAGGGGGTCAACATAAACGACCTTATCATAAAGTAACAGAAATGACCGCTTCTTCACTGTGCTTCCGAGCCATCGTCTTTACAGCTTGGATATGGAGCCATTCTATTCCACGGTGCTGGAAAAGATGCGGCTGCAATTCCTGGGCTGTCCCCATCGGAAGCGCCGTTATTTGTTGCCTAGAAAAAGTATTACCTGTCCTTTTGTAGGCCGTTTGGCGGACAAGAATATGCAGTTATTTAAATGGTCGTCCGGCCAGTCACGATAATTGCATAACGCACAGTAAAGCCTTAATAGTTTTTATAATACACCATTTACGCCCCAGGCAAAACACATACCAGTCGTGTGCATGTAGCTCAAGGACACGACTTGCACACGACTGTATGCCTCCACGGCATATGTTCCCGGAGCGGCATACATTGGGCGCATGCAGCATCATAGGCTACCATCCCAATAATGTATATTAACCATAGGGTACTATTATGCTGTGCGCATCGGCCACCCACAGGGCGACTGTCCAGGCACTAATATGAACACAGGACTATAGTGCCACGGGCATAGTAACCTTTGCTGCTGTGCGCTCCCATGTGCACGATGTATGCCGCTCCAGGACATATGGCATGCTCATGGACCCTATGTCTCGAAGGGCAAATGGTCACGTACAAGTGGCGTAAGTGTGAAAACTTCTAAAGACTTTTCTACGTTTATATTTGTCAGAGTTGTCTTTGTTTATTTTTGTTGTTGGGGACACATTCCTGCTTCACACTTCGAACCTGCTGCAAGCGGTGGTGCCGAGTTAGGCCGATCTATGTGTAGGCCTTATACTGGACCCTTAACATCTACTTGCTGCTGAGGCTGCAGTCTGTCCTCACCCAGATGACCGATGTGTTTGGGCCTTATACTCTACTATTACCAATACTCGCAGTTGTATGTCCTGACTCCTGACGCTATAGAGTTATGTGTGGGCCTTATACAAGCGTGTTACCGTCTACCTACTGCAGTCTGTCCTCATCCAGATGTGTTTGACCCTGGAGTAAAGTGGACTTACAACAACATTCAAAAATTAGACCGTTATAATATCAATAAAATAAACAAAAGCTCGCATATTCAAAAATAACGGTTATTTATGTACAGGACAGAAATTAAACATGGCCCCTAGGGCAACTGGCGAAGTTGGCCTAATAGTTCTTCCATTTTTTGGACACCAGCTTGGTGTTCATTGTTCATATCTCTAATTTTGACGTTAACCTGATACTGCAGCGCTTTCAATTGCTGCATATCCCTTCTGTGTTCAGACTTCATGTCTTCTAAGTGCTTTATGCACTTTTTCAGTACTGAAAATGGAAAAAAAAAGAAGAAGAAAGTTCAAGTTACGTCCAAGACAATTATCGCATTGCGTGTAGTATGAATCAAAATACAGTAACTACATATTGCCATTAATATGATTTGGTTGCTTAGTGATCGTATTCATTGTGACAGGAATATTTAATCCTTTACTTACATATGTCAACTCATTCATGAGAAGTCTTACTTTACTGTACTTGGAACATCACAGATTATACGATTATTCGGGTTTAAAAAAAGAATCGCGGACATCGGATCGCACTAAAGCGTGAGGCATTTCACAGACTTGACTCAAGGCGGCAACGGCGGTTAGAGGGAATGTACGAATATAGCGCTATCTTCGACAGATTCAGCTACAATGTGCAGTAATACTGTGTCTGTCTACACGAGGGCTAAAGGGAGGCGCATAAAGATCTTAGACATTCGCAAACTCGAGGGAAAAAATAAATAAAAATAAAGTTGAATTTTATTAAAAATATGAACGTTAGGTGAATTTTGGCTGAAAAGACTAAAGAGCAATTGTGTAGCATCATATTCGCAAACATCTTGGATAATTGGGACTTTAATCAACTGAAAAGGAGTTTGGACTAGGGGTGGTCGAGGGAAAAAATGCCAATAGAGTTTCATTACTTAGCCTTCGGGAAAACCAATATTCATTTTTACGAATATTGGTTCATGTATTCGACATATTAGAGAAATCTCGAAATCACGATATTAGAGATAAAAATTTGATTTTTGAATTTGAACTCTCCGCCGTCTCGCTAGTTTGTGTATTCGGAAGGAACATCGACAATTACTGTAGATTTATCGCTGTAAACAACCACTCCCCCCCCCCCATTATACAACTACAGTAATGTTCTGCTAGGAAAGACTGTGTACTGATTTACTTTCCGTAGCGGGGGATGGGCAGACAAAGCCGGACAGTAGCTCAGACCAGCAGGGAAACGAAGGCTCTTTTCACCAACTGCCTGTAATCTGCATTCTCCGCCGTCGCGCTAATTTGTGTGTTCGGAACATCGACACGTGGAGCCAATTGGAAACAGTTACTAATATATATATATATATATATATATATATATATATATATATATACACACAGTTTATAAGCCGCTCCCAACAAATATAAGAGGCGTGTAGAAGGGGGTTTCACTGAGCACCAATATATTTTACCCAACAGGCATATGCACGGTAACGGGGACGACACTTGTCCGGACTCGAAGGGATCTGCCAAGGGGAAATAATGTACGCTACTGAAAAAAAATAACTAAATAAAGAAAGATTATTTAAAAATATATATATATATTAAACTAACTGCAATATGGCTGCGTGCTGTACATTCTAATGCGCTCCACGTGTCGATGTACCCAATACACAAATTAGCGCGACGGCGGAGAATGCAGATTACGGGTAGTTGGTGAAAAGAGCCTTCGTTTCCCTGCTGGTCTGAGCTACTGTCCGGCTTTGTCTGCCCATCCCCCGCTACGGAAAGTAAATCAGTACACAGTCTTTCCTAGCAGAACATTACGGTAGTTGTATAATTGGGGGGGGGGGGGGGATACAGCGATAAATCTACAGTAATTGTCGATGTTCCTTCCAAATACACGAATTAGCGAGACGGCGGAGAGTGTAAACAATTACAGGTAGTTTGTGAAAATGGCTTTTTTTTTCATTCAGGTCTGAACTCTGCACTGTACAGAGTAATAACTAAATGAATAATGAAAAAAAACGGATGGTGGAGAGGAACCATCGCAGACCTCGTCTACAGGATCGGTCACTTCAGCCAGTCCGCCGATAAAGCAGTGATAGAGGGAAGGCAAATCGGCAGGCGGTTAGAGGGGCGTTCCTTGGGGCAATTGTATTTAACTAATGTAAAGGGGGGGGGGGGGGAAAGCAGCACCCCAGTATGATAAGTATTAGAACCGCCATTTTCTTTACGGTCAGATCTTTTTATGTTTTTATTGGCTCCTCTGGCCGATCACATCAATACAAGTTTTCTTTATTCAAAGAACATGGCATATTCCTCCAACGGTATGAGAGTTCCCACGGTCAGGGGAACCAATCGCAGGCCGGTTCTCACGGAAATTAAGGTAAAATATCTTGTTAACCGATATGACAATTGTTTTGACAAGCCGTCATCACCAATTAAGCTGATTGCCAGAGAACCGGCCTGCGATTGATCATATTCGTATTCGCTATATTTTGAGAATTTTTTGTAGAATATTCGTTAGTCACAAATATTCTAAAAAAAGAATATATAGCACTATAGCGAATATATTTGTTTTTTAGAATATTCTTTTTGGATATTTTTCAATCTGTAACCTTGCTCCACTTGTACATACTCCACCCCAACAAGTGTCCTCCTCACCATGGGAACGCCCGGGGATTAGAATATACTATCGGACTTGAGTTTTCACGATCTCAGTGAAAATTCACATACAAAAATTCGTATAAAAAAATTTGCATACCCCGGTATTTAAAAAAAAAACTAATTTCACGAGATTCTACATATTCAGGAATTGTCTAAGTCCCGAATATCAGCACTTACAGAATTCATGAATATTCAGAATCTTGTGAAATTAGTCTCTTTACGCTGGGTTCAGACCGCGTTTGTGTGATTGACTGCAGTGTTGCCCAATGACTAAATACCCCTGTCTATATGAAGTTTGGCCAATCAGAGTGCACTGCTGGTGTGAAATTCCATGTGTGTTTGTAGAGTGTGTGGTTTGGAGACATGGAATGCTACAGAAGGCGACTTGTTACGGCACTTGTTGTAGCTATCCAACTTGAACGCCTGAGGAGAAGGCGGGACAGCGGGCGACGCTTCTGGGTCCATCCTGTGATTGCCAATCGACAGGAGAGGGGACAGTTCTGGGCACTGTACGAGACCCTCCGGGCCCATGAGGACAAGTTTTTTGCCTACACGAGGATGTCCATCAACAGGTTAGTACGTATACGTTATTTCAATTGTTAAGCTAAGTGTTTTTTGCTTTTTGTACTGTTAACCATCACCATTTTTGTTTTCCACAGCTTTGACGAGCACCTGGGGCTGTTGGCCACTCATTTGCAGCATCAGGACACATTCATGAGGGACAGCATCCCACCAGTGGAAAGACTGGTCATTACTTTGCGGTAAGTAGCCTATAATTGTGGCCATTAAAACCATTTGCAGTGTGTGGTGACTGGATATGAGCGTTGCCGTGGTGATTTTCTCCTGTTTGTGAAGTATGAGTGTTTGTGCGGGGGGTATGTGATGTGTAGGATTTGTACGTTCGGCATAGATATCCCATACATGCATCATGTATCCACATTTTTCAATGTTTAACCCTTTACTTACAAATAATAGTCCAAACATTTGGTTCAAATTCTTTATCTTTGGGGAAAGTAAGAACATCTTACATTTCCCGCCAAAATGTGGTAACGCAAACAAACAAAAATCTTAGGAAACTTTTCCTATATATTTAACATTCTTTGTTCACAAACCCTTGAGCCACAAAATTCCCTCTGCTAGTTGTCAAAGGTTTTCATATTGCGGCCCTGCAAACTCCGGCTCTGGATCCGTGAGACTGATGGGCGGGTTGCATTTCATTGGTGGTGGTGGAGGTGCTTGGGCCCGTGCTGGTAGAGGGATGGTGTATGATGACTGTTGTTGTGTCTGCCATGTGTCATGAGGGTGTGGTATGTTAGTTTGTGTGTATGTTTGTGATGAGTGTGTTGTTGTGGTGGATGTAGTGGCCCATATTGTTACCCATATTGTGCGGCCATATTGTTGCCCATATTGTGCGGCCATATTGTTGCCCATATTGTGCGGCCTGCAGTGGGGCACTGATTGGCTGTGTGCCCTCATAAGGTGGGCAATATTTATCGAGTGTCCTAGTCAGGTCATCCCTTGCTTGTGTGACCAGATGTCTCGGCACACTTTGCATTTTCTCCTCTAGACTGAGGAGAAAATGGCCATCACTGCTCAGTTTTGGCACTGGATGTGCCAGGGCATCCAGGCAGGCTATTAGCCAGTCCTCATGCCTCTCCACTCTCCTCCTTTTTTGTCGGTGCTGCCGACTGGCTTCAGGGACAGATGGGACAGTCTGCGTGGGGCTCACTAAAGTAGGAGCAGGTTCGGGGGCTGGAGGCCCCATAGATGTCCCGGCCTCACTGTCCCTTGTGGTGCCCTCTTCCTCCTCATCTTGCGCCTGGCTGGGTTCCCAGCTACTATCGGTGCTGTGAAGAGGAAAATATAGGTAAGTATGAATGTATGTCATACCACATCCTCTCCTCAATGTGTATGCCCTTGACTCACCTATGCATTTCCGTGCACGGTATCAAAAATGCCATTTGGTGCGCATGCACGTAACTGGAGCGTGCGCTTGGGGAAGATCCGCTCCTCTGCTCCCTTTCTTTTCGCCTATGGCGGATAAAGGCGTCTTTCAGGCTTTTCCATTTGCCTTTGATTGTGTTGACTAGAAAAAACCAGATAAACATCCATTAATGTCTCTTTATTTTCTCACATTTTTTTCAGCTATTTAGCTACTGGCCAGTCTTTGATCAGTCTTCACTACGCCTTTATGATCGGGAAATCCACAGCCAGTGTGATCGTGAAGGAAACCTGCATCGCCATTTGGCATGTCCTTCAGGCTGCTGTGATGGCCCAACCAAACAAGGAGGAGTGGCTGAAAATTGCGGATACTTTTCAGCAAACATGCAATTTCCCGAACTGTGTAGGAGCAACTGACGGCAAACACATCCGCGTTCTGAAGCCAATGAGGAGCGGCAGTCAGTTCTTTAATTATAAAAAAATACTTTTCTGTTGTTCTTTTTGCGGTATGTGATGCTGACTATTGTTTCCGTTACATCGATGTGGGTTCCTATGGCAGCAGCTCTGACTCTGCTGTTTTTGGTCAAATGCTCATTACTAATGCCCTTGACCTTCCCGGGAACACCACACTGCCTGGCACCACTTATCCGGCTATGCCATTTGTTTTTGTGGGTGACGAGGCATTTGCTCTAGGTGAGCATCTGATGAGGCCGTACTCCAGCCGTGGACTCTCTTTTGCCAGGCGAGTATTTAATTACCGGCTGACAAGAGCACGCAGGGTGGTGGAATGTGCATTCGGCATATTAGCCAACAAATGGCGCTTTCTCCACTCGCCCATACACCTGAAATTGGAGACCGCCATCTCGGCCGTGAAGGCAGCATGTGCTCTTCACAATTTTGTTAGAGAAAGGGATGGCTATAATTTTGAGGATTCTTTGAGCCATTCCTTGGAGAGTCCGAATCAGAGCGGTGTGCGTGGGACCTGACACGGTGCGGCTGTTCGGGACCACTTCACTGCAGAAAAGATTGTTTCTTTATCTTTTAATTTTCCATTTTGGTTGTTTCTTATTATGGCGGAATTACAAGATTTGAAGAGTTACTTTGTGCATTTCCGTTTTTTCACCTATATAGTGCCCCTTGTTGAGGCCCCTATAGTGGCCAACAATAATCGCCCATTAACAATGTTAAAAAATGTGGGCGAAATAAGGGGTCCCATTTATGTGCCCAATACTCGGCCAGTAGAATAGAAGCCAATGTTGGCAAAATTAAGGGTCCCATTTAGGTGCCCAATACTGGTACTGTAGACATAGAAGCACCTATAATGTGCCAGTCCGGCCATAGCCCACAAGCACTATAATTTGCAAATGTACACAATATCACTATCAACTTAGGAATCAAAATCCTCACCCCAAATGTAGGCCTACATTTAAAATTTGCACGACATTTGCTGATTGAAACAGCGCAGTCTGGCACAAGACGTGGAACCAGTGCAAATTGAACCTACTGGGCCATTGCATTGTACCAGAATGTGGGGGAGGGTGAACCAGGACAGTACTAAAAACTAAAGGGGTGAGGGGACACTATACAACATGTAATGTGCCACTGAGTGGCCATATACTAGAACAGGGATGGTGATGCTGCGTCCCTCCAGCTGTTGCTAAAATCCAACTCCATGCATGCCTGCACAGGCTCCAGCAAGTATAATACAGCCCAGCATCTGTGGAGGTGGCGTTTGACAACAGCCGGAGGGCCGCAGGTAGAGCTGGCCAGGGCTATTACATAGAGTTGGTACACCACGGCACACAAGGAGTTCACTTTTCACATTAGAACACACATGGAAATACCTTTGCCTTGTTTCACTGTCTTGATAAAAGTCGTCCACTCTGGCCAGATGCTTTTGGCGATTTCCTCCCAGGCCTGCCGCCTGCTCCTCCGATTTTTATATTTTGCATCCTGGGTATCATACAGGCAGCCTTTGGCCTGCACCAGCCTTATCAGGGTCTCAGTGTCACACACAGACTCCTCCATGTTGGCTTCTCTCCAAACTGTGCCAAGCACCTGGGGTTTGGCCTTTCCAGCATGTTGCAAATTCATAAACGCGCGGTCGAACGCGCGTTTTCAGTGTCAAGAACGCGCAAAATACAAGCGTTGCGCGTTCCCATTAAAGTCTATGGGCCAAAACGTGCGACAAACGCCACAAAAAAAGCTCAAGTACTTGTTTATGCGTCGGGCGTTTTTCAGCGCGTTCGAACACGCTGTAAAACGCACAAGTGTGAACTGAGGGTTAAATACTGGGGTATGCAAATTTTTGCATACAAATTTTCGGTATTCGAATATTCGGGCTCAACACTACATCACTACTGACTCAGTAGTGCGCAGCGGCAATTGAATAATATTCACATACTCCTCCCCGTCACCATGGGAACGCCTGGGGGTTAGAATATACTATCGGACTTGAGTTTTCACGATCCGATGGTATATTCTGACCCCCTGGCGTTCCTATGGTGACGGGTACGCTTGTCGGGGAGGAGTATTTAGAAGTGAAACAAGGTTAGAGATTGGAAAAAAAAAATAAAAATACACCTGTATTCTAAAAAACGTATATATTCGCTATATATTCGTTTTTTTTAGAAGATCCATCTTTTTTTCTCCATCCCTGATGAAGGTTGAAGAAGAGGATCGGGCCTAGTGTCGCGTCATTACTACTTTCGGTTGACACTGCCATCTACTGGCCTTTTTGTGTATTGCAGATATAGTTCGGGGAGAAGTAGGAGAACTCGCGTTTCGTAAGCAACGATATGGGAAAAATAGGAGCGCTAGCGATGCTACAACTGTACTTCCATTTTAGGTTTTAAAAATTGAAGTGGTCTGGCAGATAAATAGGGTTTTTTTCTCAATGAGCCCTCACCATTACGCTGCTTTATGCTCAGTTCCCGCCTGAATTCATCCTGGCAGGAATACCGTCTCTTCTTGACATCTTTTACTGTAAAAAAAAAGAGAAAAAAAAAGAATTGTTAAAATAAATTTTTTAAAACAAATATAAAAAACTGTATATGAGACGGGCACTATCCATGCGTCTGCCGCAATGAAACCGTTCAGCTAGAATGCGTCTACATAAAAAGGTTCTGAGCCTATGACCCTGTCTGCACCGAAACCATCACAGCCACATCCTTCTCTCTAACAACTAGAAATGGTGAAAGAGGCCTATATAAAAAGACATTTTTTTTCCAAAAATGCAAATTTCTGTAATATAAGGGAGTTAATAAAGTTTTGAAATAAAAAAAAAAAAAAAGGTAGACCACGGTTGCTATGCAACATGTAGATGAATGCATTGCAGAAAGGGAATAATACTAGGCCTTGTGCACAAAAATGGAATAATCTAGCTGTTGGAAAACTACAACTCCCATCATTCCTGGACAGCCTACAGAAGGGCATGGTGGGAGTTGTAGTTTTACAACAGCTGGAGGGCCGCAGGTTGAGCATTCCCGATCTAGAAAGCACAGTGAGCGGCCATGTCCTGAAGCCGCGTAGAAAATGTTCACATGAGCATCGAACATTCACGGTCACTCAATGTACACGATCGGTGCTGTCCCCGGACACACCGCACACTCACGGACTCAAAAATTACACATTTATGTAATCCCTTATTTTGGCCCTTTAGCAATGTTTACCGATTCTCATATAGATGGCATCAATTCCATCTGGACACGGTCGTGATAATCATCCTTCCGTGTGTCCCACAAGGAACGGCGCCCCTGGATCATAACCATCAATTTTTCAACTTCAAATGAGCACATTTTCTATGTGTGTGTCTCTGTACACAGCTTTCGTACTGCAAGCCCATGGCACAAGGGGCAGGCCCTATTTTTTTTTCTATTTCCTGTAAACGGATCCCAAATTGCGGATGACATGCAGAACACATTGCTGCATTCCGCATGTCATCCACATTTTTTGCGCATCCTCTAACTACAATAGGACCACGGAATGTAATATGCGAATAATAGTAGGACGAGGTATATTTTCTTAGCAGATCCGCATAACGGAACGGAATGACGGAGTGCTATCTGCATTTTTGTGGGGCCATTGAAAATGAATGGGTCCGCATTACATTCTGCAGAACGGATGCGAATAAAACGACGGACGTGTGAATGGACCCTTATAGTGTAGTAGTAATGACATCTACAACACCCGACATCTGATGAGACCTACCTCAGGTATAACAGCCATTACTACATGTCTCCAGCCTTTATAGTGTAGTAGTAATGTCATCTATAACACCCGGCATCTGATGACACCTACCTGAGGTATAACAACCATTACTACATGTCTCCAGCCTTTATAGTGTAGTAGTAATGTCATCTATAACACCCGGCATCTGATGACACCTACCTGAGGTATAACAGTCATTACTACATGTCTCCAGCCTTTATAGTGTAGTAGTAATGTCATCTATAACACCCGGCATCTGAGGACACCTACCTGAGATATAACAGCCATTACTACATGTCTCCAGCCTTTATAGTGTAGAAGTAATGTCATCTATAACACCCGGCATCTGATGTCACCTACCTGAGGTATAACAGCCATTACTACATGTCTCCAGCCTTTATAGTATAGTAGTAATGTAATCTATAACACCCGGCATCTGATGAGACCTACCTGAGGTATAACAGCCATCATTACATGTCTCCAGCCTTTATAGTGTAGAAGTAATGTCATCTATAACACCCGGCATCTGATGACACCAACCTGAGGTATAACAGCCATTACTACATGTCTCCAGCCTTTATAGTGTAGAAGTAATGTCATCTATAACACCCGGCATCTGATGACACCTACCTAAGGTATAACAGCCATCATTACATGTCTCCAGCCTTTATAGTGTAGAAGTAATGTCATCTATAACACCCGGCATCTGATGACACCTACCTGAGATATAACAGCCATTACTACATGTCTCCAGCCTTTATAATGTAGTAGTAATGTCATCTATAACACCCGGCATCTGATGACACCTACCTGAGGAATAACAGCCATTACTACATGTCTCCAGCCTTTATAGTGTAGAAGTAATATCATCTATAACACCCGGCATCTGATGACACCTACCTGAGATATAACAGCCATTACTACATGTCTCCAGCCTTTATAGTGTAGAAGTAATGTCATCTATAACACCCAGCATCTGATGACACCTACCTGAGGTATAACAGCCATTACTACATGTCTCCAGCCTTTATAGTGTAGAAGTAATGTCATCTATAACACCCGGCATCTGATGACACCTACCTGAGGTATAACAGCCATTACTACATGTCTCCAGCCTTTATAGTGTAGTAGTAATGTCATCTATAACACCCGGCATCTGATGTCACCTACCTGAGGTATAACAGCCATTACTACATGTCTCCAGCCTTTATAGTGTAGTAGTAATGTCATCTATAACACCCGGCATCTGATGACACCTACCAGAGGTATAACAGCCATTACTACATGTCTCCAGCCTTTATAGTGTAGAAGTAATGTCATCTATAACACCCGGCATCTGATGACACCTACCTGAGGTATAACAGCCATTACTACATGTCTCCAGCCTTTATAGTGTAGTAGTAATGTCATCTATAACACCCGGCATCTGATGACACCTACCTGAGGTATAACAGCCATTACTACATGTCTCCAGCCTTTATAGTGTAGTAGTAATGTCATCTATAACACCCGGCATCTGATATCACCTACCTGAGGTATAACAGCCATTACTACATGTCTCCAGCCTTTATAGTGTAGTAGTAATGTCATCTATAACACCCGGCATCTGATGACACCTACCTGAGGTATAACAGCCATTACTACATGTCTCCAGCCTTTATAGTGTAGAATTAATGTCATCTATAACACCCGGCATCTGATGACACCTACCTGAGGTATAACAGCCATTACTACATGTCTCCAGCCTTTATAGTGTAGAAGTAATGTCATCTATAACACCCGGCATCTGATGACACGTACCTGAGGTATAACAGCCATTACTACATGTCTCCAGCCTTTATAGTGTAGTAGTAATGTCATCTATAACACCCGGCATCAGATGACACCTACCTGAGGTATAACAGACATTACTACATGTCTCCAGCCTTTATAGTGTAGAAGTAATGTCATCTATAACACCCGGCATCTGATGACCCCTACCTGAGGTATAACAGCCATTACTACATGTCTCCAGCCTTTATAGTGTAGTAGTAATGTCATCTATAATACCCGGCATCTGATGACACCTACCTGAGGTATAACAGCCATTACTACATGTCTCCAGCCTTTATAGTGTAGTAGTAATGTCATCTATAACACCCGGCATCTGATGTCACCTACCTGAGGTATAACAGCCATTACTACATGTCTCCAGCCTTTATAGTGTAGTAGTAATGTCATCTATAACACCCGGCATCTGATGAGACCTACCTGAGGTATAACAGCCATTACTACATGTCTCCAGCCTTTATAGTGTAGAAGTAATGTCATCTATAACACCCGGCATCTGATGACACCTACCTGAGGTATAACAGCCATTACTACATGTCTCCAGCCTTTATAGTGTAGTAGTAATGTCATCTATAACACCCGGCATCTGATGACACCTACCTGAGGTATAGCAGCCATTACTACATGTCTCCGGTGCCTTTACTAGTATAAAACCATTCATCTGCTATTTAAAGACTCAGAGCTGGGTCACTGCCCGGAGTGCTACTTTACCGCAGCTCTAAGGAGGAGCCTCACCTGAAGAAACCTCCCAATTCCCTTCCTCCATTCATGATCCCATACCTGTGGTGACATGGACTGGAATGTCCTCCTCCACCTCACTCTTACACGGGGGATCGCCCATCATCCGCTCTTCTTCATCCTCCACTTTAATATCAGTCACATCTTCCCCCTGATTTGTCATCTGTAACAATTCAGGACAATACAGCAGACAGGTGGGAAATCTAACAGATCCACATAAGAGACCCCCACCATCTATGACCCCTCTATGGCTGCAGGACCCCCCTATATAGATGTGTATAGGGCTCAGCTCCGTCTACCTGATGGTTCTCTGGGGGCTTCTCCTCTGGACAGTCCTGGGAATACAGAGGACGGGGACATCTCTCGGGGGGATTTCCTTCTATGAGTCCATCTGTAGGAAACACACAGGGACAGGAGAGATTATTACATGTGATGATGAGATGATGGGGGTAGTAGTCAGGTGACCCATGACAGCCCCCTCCTTACCCTGCTGATCACCCCATAAATCCGTCTCCTCTTCTTCATCTTTAACCTCAGCCTTAATTTCCATCAGATTTTCATCCTAAAGAAGAGAAGAAAGCCAATCATTCTTACTGGAAATTCCTTTTTTTACAAAATCTCCATGATGACACCTGACCATGAGATGATCCTCCTTCCACCAGGCAGGAACTGGAATCTTAAAGGACCCTCCTCCATCTTCTTCTCAGGGCCATCTGAACCTGAGAGACCCTCAAGAGAACGTCTGTATTTCCGTATATACAGTCTATGGTTGGGAAGTTGCACGGTGCCATGAAAGTAACTCAGCTTTTCCGCCTCACCCTCCATTACGGCACCTGACCACGAGATCTACCAGATCAGTCACAGTCCATGGAGGGACTACTGCTTTCCATTCCGGTGAATAGGATGGAGCTGTCCCGTTGTAGAGAATGGGTCGGTGGAGCTGCATTGTAGACGTCAAGCAGGTGAAGAGACCACAGCGCCGGCGGGGTGCGTGCAGCTGGGCTATCCCGAGGATGGGTTATCAATATAGCAGAAGAGGAGAACCCCTTTAACTTCAGGACTGTGTAGCTGAATAAATATGAAAGATACCGCCACTCCATTCCTTAAACACTGAGATGCCCCTGCTGACAGTAGAAGACAGACACGTATAACCCATTGTAAGATAAGTTGCCTTACTAGTGGTTCTGGTTCTGCGGCGTCCATCTTCCTCTCTATGCAGTATGGATAAAGCTGGCTGTGGGTCTGGTTTCTAAGATCCGGATCGTGCCGCGGCCTTTAATACCGTGCATATAGGTTGTACCTCGGTTCTCAAGGAGCGAATAGTGACGTCACTATACAAACTACGGATAGTTGCGATTACTAAACTTACACCAACGCGTTTCAAACAGTACGCTGTCCTTCGTCAGGGAAATGGAAACCGCATCTTAGAAACCAGACCCACAGCCAGCTTGATCCCCATACTGCATGGAGAGGAAGATGGACACCGCAGAACGAGAACCACTAGTAAGGTAACTTATCTTACAATGGGTTAGAAGTGTCTGCCATCTACTGTCAGCCGGGGCATCTCACTGGTGTAGGGAGAGGAGTGGCGGTATCTTTCATATGTATTCAGTCTTACTTACAGTGCGCAGTAGATCGTGCGGTCCTGCTGCGATACCGCCGCCACGTGTAGAGAAGGAGGGTATAAGCGCCAGGGAGACAATATAGCTATAGGTGGTGAAGACGGAATCTAAAAGCTGACGACTGAAGGAGAACAGATATCTCCCATGGATGGAGCGGTGGGTAAGGGCACGTGTGGGGCATGTGGGGGAAGGTGCTATTTCTCTCTCCACGTTGAGTGACCTATAATGGATAGAATGCTGGAGGCCCAAATGATTGAGGGAAGATATGAGCAGTTTTATTTAATCTCCTGGGGATAATACGTCAACAAGAAACATCTCGGTACAGAGACAGTGGGGGTTCCTACAGGCGGGTGCGCTGCCCAGTCACTCCACTGGTTTCCTACGTCTTATTCACGGGCTGTAAAGCTATAGGGGCACAGTTAAGACCCTTTTAGAGGGTAAAAACCCGGAGAAATACCGGCGTCCCGTGAGGCGATTGGGGGTGCTGGTAAGGAAGTATATTAGCTTAGTAGCGCACCTCTGTGTTGGCGTCCCACATGGTATCCGGGATCGTGCTCAGGCTGTGCGCTGGTTATAAGAGTTCTTACAGTTGTAAAGTAAGATATCCGTGCAGCGCTCCACTATAACTGAATTGTTCTTTGGTCTTTAACGTGGTTTTTTATATTCTTTGTAAGATCTCCTGATTATGCCATTCACCATATTAGCTTGGTAGCGCACCTCTGAGTTGGCGTCCTACGTGGTATCTGGGATAGCACTCAGGCTGTGCACTGGTTATAGAAGTTCTTACAGTTATAAAGTAAGGTATACGTGGAGCGCTCCACCATAACTGTATTGTTTTTTGTCTTTACCGTGGACTCATACTAAGCTAGTATACTAATATCTCAACCCCCAACAGCGGGACTGCACGTTTGCGATCGAAGAAGGAGGAGGCAAGTGGTTAATAGGAGCAACAGCCATGTGGGAGGCCACGTTTGGCATACCACTACCCACCAACTGTAAGTACAGAAATTGTGCAATCCTACCTTCACAAAAGGAGCACTAAACCGTCATTAGGGATTATTCATTGAAGCATCTAAATACCCATACAAAGCTGACTATCAAACTTTGGGAGGATATACAAAAAGTAGAAATTGGGTCATTGATGTACTATTGTATTTAGTAAAGTGAACAAAAGAAAATTGCTTCTAAACCATCGATATCCAATTTATGTGTATAGCAAAGAAATGTCAACAGAGACCTATATATCAACTGAGTTTGTATGATTGGATATGAAAGGATAATGAGAAGACACTATGGCTTATGATGACGTATAGATACATTTTTAATATGAAATAGGTTACTATTATTATTTTGTGTTATTTTGTATCATTATTTGGGGCATTTTCACTTTGTTTTAGCGTCATTTTTACTTTATGTTATCTTACTTATTTGTATTATTATTATTATATATTTTTATTATCTAATTAATAAATAGATTGAGAACATTCTGGTCTCTGGGTCATTCCAAATGAAGTGTGCCTGCTATTACATTATTAATTAATCTACTATACTGTGGCAGGGTGAAGTCATATAGACAGAGCACCTGATCCGGCATCATCAGTGGGTGAGCCACTATTTTATATATTCATAGATTTGCTTTAAATACAAAATTGAGTTGCATTAATCTATTGCAAGCCCACATACGAGTGGCAGCACCCTTAGGGTGGCTTCAATTCTAATAATATATTATATAATATAATTCTAATAATATATTATTGTATAATATTATATTTAATATTATATTAAAGTAATCAAAATGGACATCCCGCCACCTTTTCTTTACCTCCACCAGACCTTATCAATAACTGCCCGACGCATTCTTCAAAAGCCTTAGGAATTCATTTGGGGGTCCTCAAAACCCCGAATAGGGAAGGCAATCCTTACCTGACCAAAGGATAAAGTGGGACATGTCTACCAGACTTTCAATAGTACTATAACAGAGTCCTCCTGCTTCAACTCATTGACTGGATCCGTAATAAGACTGACAAACAGTGGGTAAATACAGAAACTGGGGTCAATCCTTAATCTTTGAGTCCCCAACCCTGGATAGGCCCCAATGTCACATGGCTTTCATCATTAACTGTTTCAGTTTTGCAGCTCTGGGACAGGATACCTGTCCGTAAGGGACTCTCTCACCGGCCTGGTCTCATGACTCCCCCACTGGACAATCTGAGGTTTCCCCCAGCCGTAGGCACAGAATGTTTTCTTTCATGGACGTCTTTAGAGAATACCAGACTGGCACGAGCGGTGACTGATGACTCCACGTTCCCTTTACTGTCCACGTTACAGGGGGCTTGTCCGGAGCGAATTCTGTCCTGCATGATATAAGCCCAGTTGAGTGACTTTCTCAAGGTGAAGTCCCCGCCGGGGATACCTAAAACGTCCAGAACCGATTTTGAAGCTTTCTTGTCCCGTTCTTCCATGTTCTCTCTTCCAGTTGACGAATGTTATCTCTGCAGTTTACAATCTCCTCTTGAATAAACCTGAGATCAAAGCAAACGTTTTCACCTGGGCTCATCACTGTGGGTGGTCAGGCACAGGAGAGAAACTACAAGCTCTTATCTCGTGGATATTGATGCCCTGACATTCTACTCAAATACTTTCCTATGTACCAGACTTGTGCAGGAGACGTGACACGGAGGACGGCACTGTGACACACAAGATCTTCTTGGCAACCATTCGGGCAGGCAGTCTTTATGGTCTATTATCAGGAGATAAAGTCCTCCCATCCCCGCAGTTAGCATTTCTGTCAATTCTTCCCGGGCCTATTCTTGTAGGAAAAAAGGGTCTTCTGCGCCATTTCTTGACAGCAGCGCGTACAGTAATACCTAGAGATTGGAAATCAGTGGCATCACTTTCAATCCGGGAAGGGATCTCTGAGGTAGATCACATCCATCAAATGAAATATGGCCGTGGACTCATCTAAGGCATAGGCGTCAGTGTTCTGAGGGGTCGGAAGTGTTGGGACTGAACAGAAACCGCATGTTCTTTCCACCTTTGTCTTATAAAATCTATTTAATCCCGTATATTTATAGAACGGACATTTCCTTATTCCGGGACACATTTCTTAGAATCAGATGTATTTTCTAGATCTTCTTCTAAGTCCTTTCCAAACAACAATTCCCAGTGAAATGGGGCGTTATAGTTTCATTGTGGAGGTCACACCCCCGACCAGGATGTAAGCCATAAAGCTCTCCTGAAGCTGTGGTCCTGGCTGTGAGTCTTACAGAGGCTGCTTATAACAGTGACTCCACAGACCTGACCGCGGACGGCGCTGATCAGTTAGGCTCCGATGAAGCGGATGCAGCATCTAGTGTCCTTCTCCGAGAGGAATCTACCCTCTTATCCATGGGGGCTTTGGAGGAACTCAAAGAGCAGGAACTGTTCCTGGACCATTTCACTAAAGACACATCAACCTCAGGACAATCTGTTTATCGAAAGGAAGTCTACGCCTCATAGTATTAGGAAAAACCTTCCGATGTGCTGCTCCCCAATCATATTTACAATGGAAATATGTAGGCACTGGAAAAAGGGGAATTAGACTTACCAGTAATTCCAATTCCCTCATGACAGCACCACTAGGAGTAATACCAGATTACCAGTAATTCCATTTCCTTAATGACGGCACCACTAGGAGTAATACCAGATTACCAGTAATTCCATTTCCTTAATGACGGCACCACTAGGAGTAATACCAGATTACCAGTAATTCCATTTCCCTCATAACAGTACCACTAGGAGTAATACCAGATTACCAGTAATTCCATTTCCCTCATGACGGCACCACTAGGAGTAATACCAGATTACCAGTAAATCCATCCCTCATAACAGTACCACTAGGAGGAGTAATACCAGATTACCAGTAATTCCATTTCCCTCATAACAGTACCACTAGGAGTAATACCAGATTACCAGTAAGTCCATCCCTCATAACAGTACCACTAGGAGTAATACCAGATTACCAGTAAGTCCATCCCTCATAACAGTACCACTAGAAGTAATACCAGATTACCAGTAAGTCCATCCCTCATAACAGTACCACTAGGAGTAATACCAGATGACCAGTAAATGAATCCCTCATAACAATACCACTGGGAGTAATACAAGATTGCCAGTAATGTGGTATCACTGTAATCGTACTGACCCGGAGAATGAAGGGAACAGGTCAGATTTATCTCATAGGGAACGCTGTAAAAACAAAACCCATAAAACTATATAAATGTGGTATCACTGTAATCGTACTGACCCGGAGAATGAAGGGAACAGGTCAGTTTTATCTCATAGGGAACGCTGTAAATACAAAACCCATAAAACTATATAAATGTGGTATCACTGTAATCGTACTGACCCGGAGAATGAAGAGAACAGGTCAGTTTTATCTCATAGGGAACGCTGTAAATACAAAACCCATAAACTATATAAATGTGGTATCACTGTAATCGTACTGACCCGGAGAATGAAGGGAACAGGTCAGTTTTATCTCATAGGGAACGCTGTAAAAACAAAACCTATAAAACTATATAAATGTGGTATCACTGTAATCGTACTGACCCGGAGAATGAAGAGAACAGGTCAGTTTTATCTCATAGGGAACGCTGTAAATACAAAACCCATAAAACTATATAAATGTGGTATCACTGTAACCGTACTGACCCGGAGAATGAAGGGAACAGGTCAGTTTTATCTCATAGGGAACGCTGTAAAAATAAAACCCATAAAACTATATAAATGTGGTATCACTGTAATCGTACTGACCCGGAGAATGAGAAGAACAGGTCAGTTTTATCTCATAGGGAACACTGTAAAAACAAAACCCATAAAACTATATAAATGTGGTATCTCTGTAATCGTACTGACCCGGAGAATGAAGGGAACAGGTCAGTTTTATCTCATAGGGAACGCTGTAAAAATAAAACCCATAAAACTATATAAATGTGGTATCACTGTAATCGTACTGACCCGGAGAATGAGAAGAACAGGTCAGTTTTATCTCATAGGGAACACTGTAAAAACAAAACCCATAAAACTATATAAATGTGGTATCTCTGTAATCGTACTGACCCGGAGAATGAAGGGAACAGGTCAGTTTTATCTCATAGGGAACGCTGTAAAAACAAAACCTATAAAACTATATAAATGTGGTATCACTGTACCCTACAAACGCCCAAAAAGAGCAGAAAAGGACACAACCTCCTGACGAAACGAAGTGCGAAACGCACGTCGAGGGTTCTTGTTCTACTGGTGCTGGTCCCCCATTCAATATGGCTAACGGTATGTGATTCATGCTTTATAGCGGTTTATGATTGTATGTATTGCATGGTTATGTGGCCTTAATTTTTTAAGTTAACTTTGACCTCTAGCCCTACTGTTGGTTAATTACTTAGCTCTTATTTACTTGTATGGGGGCTATCTAGCATCAGTGGTTGGTTTCTGGGTTCTGTTCCTGCGGTTCACTACTGCACAAATCTTGTGTATATTTGTCTTTTACTTGTTAATAAACATTTATATTTTTGTACATTTTTTTGGTTGTGTCCTTTTCTGCTCTTTTTGGGCGTTTGTAGGGTATAGTGTTTGTTCGTTGGCACAACCGCTGATAAGATACATTGGGGCAATTTGTAGGTGTATATTTGGTATCACTGTAATCGTACTGACCCAGGGGATGAAGAGAACAGGTCAGTTTTATCTCATAGGGAACGATGTAAAAACAAAACCTATAAAACTATATAAATGTGGTATCACTGTAATCGTACTGACCCAGAGAATGAAGGGAACAGGTCAGTTTTATCTCATAGGGAACGCATGAAAAACTAACCCATAAACTATATAAATGTGGTATCACTGTAATCGTACTGACCCGGAGAATGAAGAGAACAGGTCAGTTTTATCTCATAGGGAACGCTGTAAAAACAAAACCTATAAAACTATATAAATGTGGTATCACTGTAATCGTACTGACCCGGAGAATGAAGAGAACAGGTCAGTTTTATCTCATAGGGAACACTGTAAAAACAAAACCCATAAACTATATAAATGTGGTATCACTGTAATCGTACTGACCCAGGGTATGAAGAGAACAGGTCAGTTTTATCTCATAGGGAACACTGTAAAAACAAAACCCATAAAACTATATAAATGTGGTATCACTGTAATTGTACTGACCCGGAGAATGAGGAGAACAGGTCAGTTTTATCTCATAGGGAACGCTGTAACAACAAAACCCATAAATCTATATAAATGTGGTATCACTGTAATCGTACTGACCCGGAGAATGAAGGGAACAGGTCAGTTTTATCTCATAGGGAACGCTGTAAATACAAAACCCATAAACTATATAAATGTGGTATCACTGTAATCGTACTGACCCGGAGAATGAGGAGAACAGGTCAGTTTTATCTCATAGGGAACGCTGTAAAAACAAAACCCATAAAACTATATAGATGTGTTATTACTAGACAAGTGGGACCCTGCTGACGTCACCCCCCGGAGCAGAGACTCCCAGGTAGCGGAGGAGAAGACTGGAGGGAGTCCATGAGTGTCCAGTCACTACTGTGCCTCAGAGAGGCTCCTCACCTCCACTGGTGCCTCAGAGAGGCTCCTCACCTCCACTGGTGCTCCAGAGGAGCGGGGAAGAAAGGACTGCGGCCGGCTCTGTGGCGAAACCAAACTCGCCACTGAGTTTTGGAGAGGACAGATTGCCAGCCTCGTGCACCAGGATTATGGGCCCTCTCATCAGCCCACGCTAAACTTAAACCCCATGGCGATTTGACTGTGTTTGTGGCATCTGAGCGCTGTTTGGATATATTGAGCGCTCAGATCCAAGCCATCTGGGGATATGTTAAATATCTGTGTACTGTAAAGGGTGGGACATTGTATATTTGAATAGTGATGTCTGTCCTATTGTCCCCACGTGTGTATTGGCGATTTCCCTTTGTCCTGAGAGATAATTGAATGACTCCTTGATTGTCTCCAGGACAGAAGAGGACAGAGGGGAGGGATATGCTGGGGGTGTCTGTATTGTACCATTGTGTGTGATTGGCTGCTGTATCCCCTGTGTCGCAGTCTTCCTTCTGGTCCCCTAGGGGAGTGTCCACCAGGTGGGAGACCTGGATAAATACCGGGCAGGTAGCCCTCAATAAAGGGAGAATTCCTGTTTAACCATCAATACGGAGCCTCGTCTCGTACTTGGGGGGAATTGCTACGTCAGAACGTTCTCTTGCCTGTTCCAGGAAAGGAGGACTTCGTATGGTTCCAGTTCGGTGGATTCCAGCGGTTGTGGGTTGCTGTGCTCTTCGCCAAGGGAATCGCCGGAATGGTATTAACCCTCACTATACCGGGTTATACTGTAACAGGCTCCATTACACAAAGAGCCCAAGGTAAGTCTGAATGAACCGCACCTGCTGCCATGTGAAGATGATGTCCTCTCCCACCTGGAAGGACAGGAAGACACCGAGGAGAAGATGCTTTACCCTCCCTGTCCCTGCCTGGTGGGAGGAGGATCATCTCATGGTCAGGAGCCGTCCTGGAGGGGAAGAGGAAAATGTAAAATGGTCTTTGGTTCAATCCCTTTCTGGTCAGATTCTGGGGAGACTTCAGCTCCATCTACCTGATGGTTCTCTGGGGGCTTCTCCTCTGGACAGTCCTGGGAATACAGAGGACGGGGACATCTCTCGGGGGGATTTCCTTCTATGAGTCCATCTGTAGGAAACACACAGGGACAGGAGAGATTATTACATGTGATGATGGGATGATGGGAGTAGTAGTCAGACAACCCATGACAGCCCCCCTCCTTACCCTGCTGATCGCCCCATAAATCCGTCTCCTCTTCTTCATCTTTTACCTCAGCCTTAATATCCATCAGATTTTCATCCTAAAGAAGAGAAATGTAAAATGGTCTTTGGGTCTATCCCTTTCTGGTCAGATTCTGGGGAGACTTCAGCTCCATCTACCTGATGGTTCTCTGGGGGCTTCTCCTCTGGACAGTCCTGGGAATACAGAGGACGGGGACACCTCTCGGGGGGACTTCTCCTCCTGGAGTCAGAACCTATAGGAGATAACACACAGACTGAATACAATACCGAGCGCCACAATCAGGAGGAGGAACTCTGCTGTCAGACGCCATTTCTGCCGCCACTTGGAAACTCAGAGATTTACAGAAGGACCTGGAGATGTTCGGTTTTACCTGTATTTTCCCTGCAATAACCAATAACCGGATATTAGAGGACCTTTCTGTATTGTTTTTGTTTTTCATTTTTTTTAAAGAAGAAGCCTCTAAATTAAATTATGTAATGTGCAGTCAGGTATGCTAAATTCTAAATGAACTGTTTGTAAAGAGACAAGGTGGTATAGATCACCCGGGCATACCAATAGCTGTGTGAGTAACCCCTTATCGCATAGGAGTACTGTGTGTTCTCTGTGTGCCCCTCGTCCCCACAGAAGGTACTGTGTGTTCTCTGTGTGTACCCCGTCCCCACAGAAGGTACTGTGTGTTCTCTGTGTGTACCCCGTCCCCACAGAGGTACTGTGTGTTCTCTGTGTGTACCCGGTCCCCACAGAAGGTACTGTGTGTTCTCTGTGTGTACCCCGTCCCCACAGAAGGTACTGTGTGTTCTCTGTGTGTACCCCGTCCCCACAGAAGGTACTGTGTGTTCTCTGTGTGTACCCCGTCCCCACAGAAGGTACTGTGTGTTCTCTGTGTGTACCCCGTCCCCACAGAAGGTACTGTGTGTTCTCTGTGTGTACCCCGTCCCCACAGAAGGTACTGTGTGTTCTCTGTGTGTACCCCGTCCCCACAGAAGGTACTGTGTGTTCTCTGTGTGTACCCCGTCCCCACAGAAGGTACTGTGTGTTCTCTGTGTGTACCCCGTCCCCACAGAAGGTACTGTGTGTTCTCTGTGTGTACCCCGTCCCCACAGAAGGTACTGTGTGTTCTCTGTGTGTACCCCGTCCCCACAGAAGGTACTGTGTGTTCTCTGTGTGTACCCCGTCCCCACAGAAGGTACTGTGTGTTCTCTGTGTGTACCCCGTCCCCACAGAAGGTACTGTGTGTTCTCTGTGTGTACCCCGTCCCCACAGAAGGTACTGTGTGTTCTCTGTGTGTACCCCGTCCCCACAGAAGGTACTGTGTGTTCTCTGTGTGTACCCCGTCCCCACAGAAGGTACTGTGTGTTCTCTGTGTGTACCCCGTCCCCACAGAAGGTACTGTGTGTTCTCTGTGTGTACCCCGTCCCCACAGAAGGTACTGTGTGTTCTCTGTGTGTACCCCGTCCCCACAGAAGGTACTGTGTGTTCTCTGTGTGTACCCCGTCCCCACAGAAGGTACTGTGTGTTCTCTGTGTGTACCCCGTCCCCACAGAAGGTACTGTGTGTTCTCTGTGTGTACCCCGTCCCCACAGAAGGTACTGTGTGTTCTCTGTGTGTACCCCGTCCCCACAGAAGGTACTGTGTGTTCTCTGTGTGTACCCCGTCCCCACAGAAGGTACTGTGTGTTCTCTGTGTGTACCCTGTCCCCACAGAAGGTACTGTGTGTTCTCTGTGTGTACCCCGTCCCCACAGAAGGTACTGTGTGTTCTCTGTGTGTACCCCGTCCCCACAGAAGGTACTGTGTGTTCTCTGTGTGTACCCCGTCCCCACAGAAGGTACTGTGTGTTCTCTGTGTGTACCCCGTCCCCACAGAAGGTACTGTGTGTTCTCTGTGTGTACCCCGTCCCCACAGAAGGTACTGTGTGTTCTCTGTGTGTACCCCGTCCCCACAGAAGGTACTGTGTGTTCTCTGTGTGTACCCCGTCCCCACAGAAGGTACTGTGTGTTCTCTGTGTGTACCCCGTCCCCACAGAAGGTACTGTGTGTTCTCTGTGTGTACCCCGTCCCCACAGAAGGTACTGTGTGTTCTCTGTGTGTACCCCGTCCCCACAGAAGGTACTGTGTGTTCTCTGTGTGTACCCCGTCCCCACAGAAGGTACTGTGTGTTCTCTGTGTGTACCCCGTCCCCACAGAAGGTACTGTGTGTTCTCTGTGTGTACCCGTCCCCACAGAAGGTACTGTGTGTTCTCTGTGTGTACCCCGTCCCCACAGAAGGTACTGTGTTCTCTGTGTGTCCTCACAGAAGGTACTGTGTTTCTGTGTACCCCGTCCCCACAGAAGGTACTGTGTGTTCTCTGTGTGTACCCGTCCCCACAGAAGGTACTGTGTGTTCTCTGTGTACCCGTCCCCACAGAAGGTACTGTGTGTTCTCTGTGTGTACCCCGTCCCCACAGAAGGTACTGTGTGTTCTCTGTGTGTCCCGTCCCACAGAAGGTACTGTGTGTCCTGTGTGTACCCCGTCCCCACAGAAGGTACTGTGTGTTCTCTGTGTGTACCCCGTCCCCACAGAATGTACTGTGTGTTCTCTGTGTGTACCCGTCCCCACAGAAGGTACTGTGTGTGTACCCCGTCCCCACAGAAGGTACCGTGTGTTCTCTGTGTGTACCCCGTCCCCACAGAATGTACTGTGTGTTCTCTGTGTGTACCCTGTCCCCACAGAATGTACTGTGTGTTCTCTGTGTGTACCCCGTCCCCACAGAATGTACTGTGTGTTCTCTGTGTGTACCCTGTCCCCACAGAATGTACTGTGTGTTCTCTGTGTGTACCCTGTCCCCACAGAAGGTACCGTGTGTTTCCTGTGTGTACCCTGTCCCCACAGAAGGTACCGTGTGTTCTCTGTGTGTACCCCGTCCCAGCAGAAGGTACCGTGTGTTCTCTGTGTGTACCCCGTCCCAGCAGAAGGTACCGTGTGTTCTCTGTGTGTACCCCGTACCCACAGAAGGTACCGTGTGTTCTCTGTGCTCCCCTTTTCCCACTGCATGTCAATTGGAAGCCCTATCCTGTGGTCAGGTCACTATTCAGAGCCAAAATTGAGGCTGGGATATCTCATTAGGAGACTCAGAGGGCCGCCGTGTGTCGGTGCGAGCCCCGGGCTGCCGTGTGTCGGCAAGAGCCCCATTCCTCACGCTGCTAGTCCTTTTCCTGAGGTCTAACTAGGATGAACGGAGTCCGTGTGTCGGTGCCAGAAATCCTAGGGCAACTCAGAGGCGAACGAAGGGGGGTAGCAGCCGTCCAGGCGTGTGTCGCGGGACACTGTAGGTGGACGCACCTACTTTTAGAAGGCTCGAGCATTGGGTATAGGGAAAAGTAGGGAACAGAAGGGTATCACTTCTGAGTATAGGACAGCCAAGCAGCACATGAAATCCATCTATGGAGGAGGAGTTGTTAAGCCCCTCAAAGATTGGCACCAATGGACTGTAGGTTTAGAGTGAACCATCTCTAGAGTAGGGACCTTTGAGGTCTGGATTTGGGAAAAGTTCTTCCGTGAATTCCCCACTAGACTCCAAAACCATGGTTCCCTCCAGAAGGCAGAACTGTGGCTGCAGGAATCCATCGAGCTCCGGCAACAGGGCATTCAAAAGTCCCAGACAGTGTGAACTAACACTATCATGTACTCCCGTCCAACTAAAAGTATGGACTCCAATACTCTCTCTCATCTCTCTATCTCTCATCCCTCCCTCATCTCTCCATCTAACCTTGAGATGATGCACCATGTTGAATCCATCTTTTCTTCATCCTAGTTTTGAGCAGGGCTGTGGAGTCGGAGTCGGAGTCGAGGAGTCGGAGTCGGAGGCAATTTTGGGTACCTGGAGTCGGAGTCGGAGTCGGCAAAAAATGGACCGACTCCGACTCCTACTAGATTTAAATTGGAATAAAAAAAAATTAGAATTAAAAAAAAAGTTTAAATGTCCCAATTCAGATAAAGTTATAATGAATTACTTCTCTACTGTAAGAATAAAGGCCAATGCATGCAGTGCGTCACGTGACCGCTAAACAAAGACGTTAAGTGACGGTGAAGAAGCTTTTCATATGCTTTACTATGCAGTTAAAGGGACACTGACAGGCTGATATATCTGCTGGTATTCATCAGAGGATCAGGAATACAACTAGACGACTGTTACCCCCAGTTGAGGTTTACTTGTGTTTAAAAACGTTTTAATCAATATGCAAATTCTCTACCTTTGTGCCCAAGGGGGCAGGCGCACATGTGGAGTACTGGCAGCACTAGACAGGACTAGGTAGCGAGGAGGAAGAGAGAAAGCTGGCACAGCCTCAGCATAGCCAGACGAGGCTGCTGCCAGCACTCTACACGTGCGCCTGCGCAGGAATTCAGCGTTCGGCTAGCCTGAAAAAAAAGGCCAGTGCAGTGAATAATAACGAGGGGAACAGCGCTGGGAAGCTGTACTTCGGGCGCGGCTGGGCACAAAGCCGCAGGAGACGCTGCCCCATTGGGCACAAAGATAGTGAATTTGCATACAGAATAAAATGTTTTTTAAACACAAGTACAGCTTAACTGGGGGTAACATTAGTATCGTTTTATTCCTAATTCTCTGATGAATACCAGTATATATATATATCTTTAGCTGGAAAATCAGCCTGTCAGTATCCCTTTAAGGAGCGGCAATACTTACACTTTCCATCGTCTTGTGGTCTGCTGTTACAGGGAACCCATGGTTATCCTCGCCTCTTACTGATAACTGATTAAGGACTGGAGACACTTGTATAAGTGAAGGGAATGGATAGTCAATAGTTCAAGACTGAAGCTGTAAACCATTAGAAAAACTGCTATCATTCAGCTAAGGCTATAAAACATGTAAACTCAGATTGTTAGCCTAAATTTTAAACATGACTATGGGATTCTACTAGGAAAACCATGTTTTAAAATAAATGCCCCTTCCCCTGCCCCTTCCTGGATCCTCCCACTGCTCTATCTTCAGCAGAAGATCAGCACACAAAGCAGAAGGCAGCAGCTTCTGCTCAACTACCTCTCTGTGCTAGAGAAGATTAGAAGAACTTGGTGGAACAGCTTCGTATTTGCATATTAAATACAGAGGAGTCGGAGTCGAGGAGTCGGAGTCGGAAGTTTCAAAATCTGAGGAGTCGGAGTCGGAGTCGGACAATTTATCTACCGACTCCACAGCCCTGGTTTTGAGGACGATGAGAAGGGGGGGGGGTGATGTAGAAAACAACAATTTTCAAACTTTTTACTAACCATTCTAACCTAGTAAGGAATCACGTTGAGAACCATCACCACTGCCTTTTCTTTGACAGTAGTTGGGTCTATCTGCAAGGAGAAATCACGGCTGATCCATGGCCTGAATGCCCTTTATTCCATCAGAGATGCTCCCGGGCAGCCTCATGGGTTATCACCCAATGTCCACCACCGGGTTCGGGAGTCTCTCCCAGACCCAGACCCAATAACCAGTGTTCTTTCTAGTTAACCGGGTGATTGGGTCGCGCTAAAGAAACATCCGAAGTCAGGACTAGAGCCGGGATATCTTGGGCCCTTCCAGGTGCTGCTGAGGACGCCAACCTCTCTGAAGTTCGAGGGACGAGACAACTGGATCCACACCAGTCACGGCAAGAAGCTGCTCAACTACGTCACAGAATGAGGAGAATCACTTCCGTTTATTTGTTTAGTTTAGTTTTTAGGAAGGGAAAGGCACCTCAACTAGCAGGGGCCACAAAGACATTTGTTGATAGCACATCCTAGAGGGTGATATCAGATATGGGTTTAGCTCCGGCTCCTCACTTGTTATGGGTGTCCGGGCAGCGAGGCGGCCTGCAGATGTGCTCTTGTTTGGAGTTGACGGGTCTGTGCTATTTCCTATGCAGGTTAGCCGTTTATAAGGTAATTCCCCCTAATGCCAGAGGCTCACGTGTCCTGGTGAAGCTTGTCCCTGCAGCTTACGTTGTAGCCGATTGGGAGGTCTTGGGGGCTCACTGGTTTTCCATTGAATCCGGGCCAAGGGAAATAGGACATGTACTCAGGGTTTGTTTTTTGTTTCCATTCCTTCTATACTCGTGACCGACTGAGTTACCGAAGCTCGAAAAGACGAGACGACCTAAAGACCAAACCATGGACCAGATGCAGAGGATTCCAAACCTGCCGGCGACCAACGCCGCCTCCTGAGTCACCCCCCGAAGAAAAGAGTCACCGAGGGACACTGAGCAGCATATGACAGAGGAGGGACGGGTGTGGAGATTTTACCAGGATGGGTTTTCTAATATGTCTCTCAGCGTGTAAACCAGTGGAGTCGAAATCTTACTGTGGAAAGGAACGTGCATTTGTTGTTTCCGCTGCGCCTGATCGACCGCTGGAGGTAATGGCGCAAATCCTGTACATACGCACAATGATAATCCTAGTGAACTGAGCGAGGCTGAACAAGGATCACTCCAGTGGTAACTGGGAGACGTGAGGTGGTGAGAGAGAGGTACCCCGCACGTAACTGTATTTATCTCAATTAACCCCTTCCGGACATGAGACGTACTATTACATCATGGAAGGCACTGCGTTCCCGCATTTTGACATAATAGTATGTCATGCTGATCGGGCGGGCACCGGAGCGGTGTTATACCAGCGGAGCGGCGCTCTAATACCGGACACCTCTGACCACAGAACCAGAGAGGTCACCAGCGGAGCGGCGGTGTAATACCGGACACCTCTGACCACAGAACCAGAGAGGTCACCAGCGGAGCGGCGGTGTAATACCGGACACCTCTGACCACAGAACCAGAGAGGTCACCAGCGGAGCGGCGGTGTAATACCGGATACCTCTGACCACAGAACCAGAGAGGTCACCAGCGGAGCGGCGGTGCAATACCGGACACCACTGACCATAGAACCAGAGAGGTCACCAGCGGAGCGGCGGTGTAATACCGGACACCTCTGACCACAGAACCAGAGAGGTCACCAGCGGAGCGGCGGTGCAATACCGGACACCACTGACCATAGAACCAGAGAGGTCACCAGCGGAGCGGCGGTGTAATACCGGACACCTCTGACCAAAGAACCAGAGAGGTCACCAGCGGTGCGGCGGTGTAATACCGGACACCTCTGACCACAGAACCAGAGAGGTCACCAGCGGAGCGGCGGTGTAATACCGGACACCACTGACCATAGAACCAGAGAGGTCACCAGCGGAGCAGCAGTGTAATACCGGACACTCTGACAACAGAACCAGAGAGGTCACCAGCGGAGCGGCGGTGTAATACCGGACACCTCTGACCACAGAACCAGAGAGGTCACCAGCGGAGCGGCGGTGCAATACCGGACACCTCTGACCCCAGAACCAGAGAGGTCACCAGCGGAGCGGCGGTGTAATACCGGACAGCTCTGACCACAGAACCAGAGAGGTCACCAGCGGAGCGGCGGTGTAATACCGGACACTTCTGACCACAGAACCAGAGAGGTCACCAGCGGAGCGGCGGTGTAATACCGGACACCTCTGACCACAGAACCAGAGAGGTCACCAGCGGAGCGGCGGTGTAATACCGGACAGCTCTGACCACAGAACCAGAGAGGTCACCAGCGGAGCGGCGGTGTAATACCGGACACTTCTGACCACAGAACCAGAGAGGTCACCAGCGGAGCGGCGGTGTAATACCGGACAACTCTGACCACAGAACCAGAGAGGTCACCAGCGGAGCGGCGGTGTAATACCGGACAATTCTGACCACAGAACCAGAGAGGTCACCAGCGGAGCGGCGGTGTAATACCGGACACCTCTGACCACAGAACCAGAGAGGTCACCAGCAGAGCGGCGGTGTAATACCGACACCTCTGACCACAGAACCAGAGAGGTCACCAGCAGAGCGGCGGTGTAATACCGACACTTCTGACCACAGAACCAGAGAGGTCACCAGCGGAGCGGCGGTGTAATACCGGACACCTCTGACCACAGAACCAGAGAGGTCACCAGCGGAGCGGCGGTGTAATACCGGACACCTCTGACCACAGAACCAGAGAGGTCACCAGCGGAGCGGCAGTGTAATACCGGACACCTCTGACCACAGAACCAGAGAGGTCACCAGCGGAGCGGCGGTGTAATACCGGACACCTCTGACCACAGAACCAGAGAGGTCACCAGCGGAGCGGCGGTGTAATACCGGACACCTCTGACCACAGAACCAGAGAGGTCACCAGCGGAGCGGCAGGTGTAATACCGGACACCTCTGACCACAGAACCAGAGAGGTCACCAGCGGAGCGGCGGTGTAATACCGGACACCTCTGACCACAGAACCAGAGAGGTCACCAGTGGAGCGGCGGTGTAATACCGGACAGCTCTGACCACAGAACCAGAGAGGTCACCAGCGGAGCGGCGGTGTAATACCGGACACCTCTGACCACAGAACCAGAGAGGTCACCAGCGGAGCGGCGGTGTAATACCGGACACCTCTGACCACAGAACCAGAGAGGTCACCAGCGGAGCGGCAGTGTAATACCAGACACCTCTGACCACAGAACCAGAGAGGTCACCAGCAGAGCGGCGGTGTAATACCGGACACCTCTGACCACAGAACCAGAGAGGTCACCAGCGGAGCGGCGGTGTAATACCGGACAGCTCTGACCACAGAACCAGAGAGGTCACCAGCGGAGCGGCGGTGTAATACCGGACACTTCTGACCACAGAACCAGAGAGGTCACCAGCGGAGCGGCGGTGTAATACCGGACAACTCTGACCACAGAACCAGAGAGGTCACCAGCGGAGCGGCGGTGTAATACCGGACAATTCTGACCACAGAACCAGAGAGGTCACCAGCGGAGCGGCGGTGTAATACCGGACACCTCTGACCACAGAACCAGAGAGGTCACCAGCAGAGCGGCGGTGTAATACCAGACACCTCTGACCACAGAACCAGAGAGGTCACCAGCAGAGCGGCGGTGTAATACCGGACACTTCTGACCACAGAACCAGAGAGGTCACCAGCGGAGCGGCGGTGTAATACCGGACACCTCTGACCACAGAACCAGAGAGGTCACCAGCGGAGCGGCGGTGTAATACCGGACACCTCTGACCACAGAACCAGAGAGGTCACCAGCGGAGCGGCAGTGTAATACCGGACACCTCTGACCACAGAACCAGAGAGGTCACCAGCGGAGCGGCGGTGTAATACCGGACACCTCTGACCACAGAACCAGAGAGGTCACCAGCGGAGCGGCAGGGTAATACCGACACCTCTGACCACAGAACCAGAGAGGTCACCAGCGGAGCGGCGGTGTAATACCGGACACCTCTGACCACAGAACCAGAGAGGTCACCAGTGGAGCGGCGGTGTAATACCGGACAGCTCTGACCACAGAACCAGAGAGGTCACCAGCGGAGCGGCGGTGTAATACCGGACACCTCTGACCACAGAACCAGAGAGGTCACCAGTGGAGCGGCAGTGTAATACCGGACACCTCTGACCACAGAACCAGAGAGGTCACCAGCAGAGCAGGGGAGTAATACCGGACACCTCTGACCACAGAACCAGAGAGGTCACCAGCGGAGCGGCCGTGTAATACCGGACACCTCTGACCACAGAACCAGAGAGGTCACCAGCGGAGCGGCGGTGTAATACCGGACACCTCTGACCACAGAACCAGAGAGGTCACAAGCGGAGCGGCGGTGTAATACCAGACACCTCTGACCACAGAACCAGAGAGGTCACCAGCGGAGCGGCGGTGTAATACCGGACACTTCTGACCACAGAACCAGAGAGGTCACCAGCGGAGCGGCGGTGTAATACCGGACACCTCTGACCACAGAACCAGAGAGGTCACCAGCGGAGCGGCGGTGTAATACCGGACACCTCTGACCACAGAACCAGAGAGGTCACCAGCGGAGCGGCGGTGTAATACCGGACACCTCTGACCACAGAACCAGAGAGGTCACCAGCGGAGCGGCGGTGTAATACCGGACACTTCTGACCACAGAACCAGAGAGGTCACCAGCGGAGCGGCGGTGTAATACCGGACACCTCTGACCACAGAACCAGAGAGGTCACCAGCGGAGCGGCGGTGTAATACCGGACAGCTCTGACCACAGAACCAGAGAGGTCACCAGCGGAGCGGCGGTGTAATACCGACACCTCTGACCACAGAACCAGAGAGGTCACCAGCGGAGCGGCGGAGTAATACCGACAACTCTGACCACAGAACCAGAGAGGTCACCAGCGGAGCGGCGGTGTAATACCGGACACCTCTGACCACAGAACCAGAGAGGTCACCAGCGGAGCGGCGGTGTAATACCGGACACCTCTGACCACAGAACCAGAGAGGTCACCAGCAGAGCGGCGGTGTAATACCAGACACCTCTGACCACAGAACCAGAGAGGTCACCAGCAGAGCGGCGGTGTAATACCGGACACTTCTGACCACAGAACCAGAGAGGTCACCAGCGGAGCGGCGGTGTAATACCGGACACCTCTGACCACAGAACCAGAGAGGTCACCAGCGGAGCGGCGGTGTAATACCGACACCTCTGACCACAGAACCAGAGAGGTCACCAGCGGAGCGGCAGTGTAATACCGGACACCTCTGACCACAGAACCAGAGAGGTCACCAGCGGAGCGGCGGTGTAATACCGGACACCTCTGACCACAGAACCAGAGAGGTCACCAGCGGAGCGGCAGGTGTAATACCGGACACCTCTGACCACAGAACCAGAGAGGTCACCAGCGGAGCGGCGGTGTAATACCGGACACCTCTGACCACAGAACCAGAGAGGTCACCAGCGGAGCGGCGGTGTAATACCGGACAGCTCTGACCACAGAACCAGAGAGGTCACCAGCGGAGCGGCGGTGTAATACCGGACACCTCTGACCACAGAACCAGAGAGGTCACCAGCGGAGCGGCGGTGTAATACCGGACACCTCTGACCACAGAACCAGAGCGGTCACCAGCGGAGCGGCAGTGTAATACCAGACACCTCTGACCACAGAACCAGAGAGGTCACCAGCAGAGCGGCGGTGTAATACCGGACACCTCTGACCACAGAACCAGAGAGGTCACCAGCGGAGCGGCGGTGTAATACCGGACAGCTCTGACCACAGAACCAGAGAGGTCACCAGCGGAGCGGCGGTGTAATACCGGACACTTCTGACCACAGAACCAGAGAGGTCACCAGCGGAGCGGCGGTGTAATACCGGACAACTCTGACCACAGAACCAGAGAGGTCACCAGCGGAGCGGCGGTGTAATACCGACAATTCTGACCACAGAACCAGAGAGGTCACCAGCGGAGCGGCGGTGTAATACCGGACACCTCTGACCACAGAACCAGAGAGGTCACCAGCAGAGCGGCGGTGTAATACCAGACACCTCTGACCACAGAACCAGAGAGGTCACCAGCAGAGCGGCGGTGTAATACCGGACACCTCTGACCACAGAACCAGAGAGGTCACCAGCGGAGCGGCGGTGTAATACCGACACCTCTGACCACAGAACCAGAGAGGTCACCAGCGGAGCGGCGGTGTAATACCGGACACCTCTGACCACAGAACCAGAGAGGTCACCAGCGGAGCGGCAGTGTAATACCGGACACCTCTGACCACAGAACCAGAGAGGTCACCAGCGGAGCGGCGGTGTAATACCGGACACCTCTGACCACAGAACCAGAGAGGTCACCAGCGGAGCGGCAGGGTAATACCGGACACCTCTGACCACAGAACCAGAGAGGTCACCAGCGGAGCGGCGGTGTAATACCGGACACCTCTGACCACAGAACCAGAGAGGTCACCAGTGGAGCGGCGGTGTAATACCGGACAGCTCTGACCACAGAACCAGAGAGGTCACCAGCGGAGCGGCGGTGTAATACCGGACACCTCTGACCACAGAACCAGAGAGGTCACCAGTGGAGCGGCAGTGTAATACCGGACACCTCTGACCACAGAACCAGAGAGGTCACCAGCAGAGCAGGCGGAGTAATACCGACACCTCTGACCACAGAACCAGAGAGGTCACCAGCGGAGCGGCCGTGTAATACCGGACACCTCTGACCACAGAACCAGAGAGGTCACCAGCGGAGCGGCGGTGTAATACCGGACACCTCTGACCACAGAACCAGAGAGGTCACCAGCGGAGCGGCGGTGTAATACCAGACACCTCTGACCACAGAACCAGAGAGGTCACCAGCGGAGCGGCGGTGTAATACCGGACACCTCTGACCACAGAACCAGAGAGGTCACCAGCGGAGCGGCGGTGTAATACCGGACACCTCTGACCACAGAACCAGAGAGGTCACCAGCGGAGCGGCGGTGTAATACCGGACACCTCTGACCACAGAACCAGAGAGGTCACCAGCGGAGCGGCGGTGTAATACCGGACACCTCTGACCACAGAACCAGAGAGGTCACCAGCGGAGCGGCGGTGTAATACCAGACACCTCTGACCACAGAACCAGAGAGGTCACCAGCGGAGCGGCGGTGTAATACCGGACACCTCTGACCACAGAACCAGAGAGGTCACCAGCGGAGCGGCGGTGTAATACCGGACACCTCTGACCACAGAACCAGAGAGGTCACCAGCGGAGCGGCAGGTGTAATACCGACACCTCTGACCACAGAACCAGAGAGGTCACCAGCGGAGCGGCGGTGTAATACCGGACACCTCTGACCACAGAACCAGAGAGGTCACCAGCGGAGCGGCGGTGTAATACCGGACACCTCTGACCACAGAACCAGAGAGGTCACCAGCGGAGCGGCGGTGTAATACCGGACACCTCTGACCACAGAACCAGAGAGGTCACCAGCGGAGCGGCAGTGTAATACCGACACCTCTGACCACAGAACCAGAGAGGTCACCAGCAGAGCGGCGGTGTAATACCGGACACCTCTGACCACAGAACCAGAGAGGTCACCAGCGGAGCGGCGGTGTAATACCGACACCTCTGACCACAGAACCAGAGAGGTCACCAGCGGAGCGGCGGTGTAATACCGGACACCTCTGACCACAGAACCAGAGAGGTCACCAGCGGAGCGGCGGTGTAATACCGGACACCTCTGACCACAGAACCAGAGAGGTCACCAGCGGAGCGGCGGTGTAATACCAGACACCTCTGACCACAGAACCAGAGAGGTCACCAGCGGAGCGGCGGTGTAATACCGGACACCTCTGACCACAGAACCAGAGAGGTCACCAGCGGAGCGGCGGTGTAATACCGGACACCTCTGACCACAGAACCAGAGAGGTCACCAGCGGAGCGGCGGTGTAATACCGGACACCTCTGACCACAGAACCAGAGAGGTCACCAGCGGAGCGGCGGTGTAATACCGGACACCTCTGACCACAGAACCAGAGAGGTCACCAGCGGAGCGGCGGTGTAATACCGGACACCTCTGACCACAGAACCAGAGAGGTCACCAGCGGAGCGGCGGTGTAATACCAGACACCTCTGACCACAGAACCAGAGAGGTCACCAGCGGAGCGGCGGTGTAATACCGACACCTCTGACCACAGAACCAGAGAGGTCACCAGCGGAGCGGCGGTGTAATACCGGACAGCTCTGACCACAGAACCAGAGAGGTCACCAGCGGAGCGGCGGTGTAATACCGGACACCTCTGACCACAGAACCAGAGAGGTCACCAGCGGAGCGGCGGTGTAATACCGGACACTTCTGACCACAGAACCAGAGAGGTCACCAGCGGAGCGGCGGTGTAATACCGGACACCTCTGACCACAGAACCAGAGAGGTCACCAGCGGAGCGGCGGTGTAATACCGGACACCTCTGACCACAGAACCAGAGAGGTCACCAGTGGAGCGGCAGTGTAATACCGGACACCTCTGACCACAGAACCAGAGAGGTCACCAGCAGAGCAGGCGGTGTAATACCGGACACCTCTGACCACAGAACCAGAGAGGTCACCAGCGGAGCGGCGGTGTAATACCGGACACCTCTGACCACAGAACCAGAGAGGTCACCAGCGGAGCGGCAGTGTAATACCGGACACCTCTGACCACAGAACCAGAGAGGTCACCAGCGGAGCGGCGGTGTAATACCGGACACCTCTGACCACAGAACCAGAGAGGTCACCAGCGGAGCGGCAGGTGTAATACCGGACACCTCTGACCACAGAACCAGAGAGGTCACCAGCGGAGCGGCGGTGTAATACCGACACCTCTGACCACAGAACCAGAGAGGTCACCAGCGGAGCGGCGGTGTAATACCGGACAGCTCTGACCACAGAACCAGAGAGGTCACCAGCGGAGCGGCGGTGTAATACCGGACACCTCTGACCACAGAACCAGAGAGGTCACCAGCGGAGCGGCGGTGTAATACCGGACACCTCTGACCACAGAACCAGAGAGGTCACCAGCGGAGCGGCGGTGTAATACCGGACACCTCTGACCACAGAACCAGAGAGGTCACCAGCGGAGCGGCGGTGTAATACCGACACCTCTGACCACAGAACCAGAGAGGTCACCAGCGGAGCGGCGGTGTAATACCAGACACCTCTGACCACAGAACCAGAGAGGTCACCAGCAGAGCGGCGGTGTAATACCGACACCTCTGACCACAGAACCAGAGAGGTCACCAGCGGAGCGGCGGTGTAATACCGGACACCTCTGACCACAGAACCAGAGAGGTCACCAGCGGAGCGGCGGTGTAATACCGGACACCTCTGACCACAGAACCAGAGAGGTCACCAGCGGAGCGGCAGTGTAATACCGGACACCTCTGACCACAGAACCAGAGAGGTCACCAGCGGAGCGGCGGTGTAATACCGGACACCTCTGACCACAGAACCAGAGAGGTCACCAGCGGAGCGGCGGGGTAATACCGGACACCTCTGACCACAGAACCAGAGAGGTCACCAGCGGAGCGGCGGTGTAATACCGACACCTCTGACCACAGAACCAGAGAGGTCACCAGCGGAGCGGCGGTGTAATACCGACACCTCTGACCACAGAACCAGAGAGGTCACCAGCGGAGCGGCGGTGTAATACCGGACACCTCTGACCACAGAACCAGAGAGGTCACCAGCGGAGCGGCAGTGTAATACCGGACACCTCTGACCACAGAACCAGAGAGGTCACCAGCGGAGCGGCGGTGTAATACCGGACACCTCTGACCACAGAACCAGAGAGGTCACCAGCGGAGCGGCGGTGTAATACCGGACACCTCTGACCACAGAACCAGAGAGGTCACCAGCGGAGCGGCGGTGTAATACCGGACACCTCTGACCACAGAACCAGAGAGGTCACCAGCGGAGCGGCGGTGTAATACCGACACCTCTGACCACAGAACCAGAGAGGTCACCAGCGGAGCGGCGGTGTAATACCGGACACCTCTGACCACAGAACCAGAGAGGTCACCAGCGGAGCGGCGGTGTAATACCGGACACCTCTGACCACAGAACCAGAGAGGTCACCAGCGGAGCGGCGGTGTAATACCGGACACCTCTGACCACAGAACCAGAGAGGTCACCAGCGGAGCGGCGGTGTAATACCGGACACCTCTGACCACAGAACCAGAGAGGTCACCAGCGGAGCGGCGGTGTAATACCGGACACCTCTGACCACAGAACCAGAGAGGTCACCAGCGGAGCGGCGGTGTAATACCGGACACCTCTGACCACAGAACCAGAGAGGTCACCAGCGGAGCGGCGGTGTAATACCGGACACCTCTGACCACAGAACCAGAGAGGTCACCAGCGGAGCGGCGGTGTAATACCGGACACCTCTGACCACAGAACCAGAGAGGTCACCAGCGGAGCGGCGGTGTAATACCGGACACCTCTGACCACAGAACCAGAGAGGTCACCAGCGGAGCGGCGGTGTAATACCGGACACCTCTGACCACAGAACCAGAGAGGTCACCAGCGGAGCGGCGGTGTAATACCGGACAACTCTGACCACAGAACCAGAGAGGTCACCAGCGGAGCGGCGGTGTAATACCGGACACTTCTGACCACAGAACCAGAGAGGTCACCAGCGGAGCGGCGGTGTAATACCGGACACCTCTGACCACAGAACCAGAGAGGTCACCAGCAGAGCGGCGGTGTAATACCAGACACCTCTGACCACAGAACCAGAGAGGTCACCAGCAGAGCGGCGGTGTAATACCGGACACTTCTGACCACAGAACCAGAGAGGTCACCAGCGGAGCGGCGGTGTAATACCGGACACCTCTGACCACAGAACCAGAGAGGTCACCAGCGGAGCGGCGGTGTAATACCGGACACCTCTGACCACAGAACCAGAGAGGTCACCAGCGGAGCGGCAGTGTAATACCGGACACCTCTGACCACAGAACCAGAGAGGTCACCAGCGGAGCGGCGGTGTAATACCGGACACCTCTGACCACAGAACCAGAGAGGTCACCAGCGGAGCGGCAGGGTAATACCGGACACCTCTGACCACAGAACCAGAGAGGTCACCAGCGGAGCGGCGGTGTAATACCGGACACCTCTGACCACAGAACCAGAGAGGTCACCAGTGGAGCGGCGGTGTAATACCGGACAGCTCTGACCACAGAACCAGAGAGGTCACCAGCGGAGCGGCGGTGTAATACCGGACACCTCTGACCACAGAACCAGAGAGGTCACCAGTGGAGCGGCAGTGTAATACCGGACACCTCTGACCACAGAACCAGAGAGGTCACCAGCAGAGCAGGGGAGTAATACCGGACACCTCTGACCACAGAACCAGAGAGGTCACCAGCGGAGCGGCCGTGTAATACCGGACACCTCTGACCACAGAACCAGAGAGGTCACCAGCGGAGCGGCGGTGTAATACCGGACACCTCTGACCACAGAACCAGAGAGGTCACCAGCGGAGCGGCGGTGTAATACCAGACACCTCTGACCACAGAACCAGAGAGGTCACCAGCGGAGCGGCGGTGTAATACCGGACACCTCTGACCACAGAACCAGAGAGGTCACCAGCGGAGCGGCGGTGTAATACCGGACACCTCTGACCACAGAACCAGAGAGGTCACCAGCGGAGCGGCGGTGTAATACCGGACACCTCTGACCACAGAACCAGAGAGGTCACCAGCGGAGCGGCGGTGTAATACCGGACACCTCTGACCACAGAACCAGAGAGGTCACCAGCGGAGCGGCGGTGTAATACCGGACACCTCTGACCACAGAACCAGAGAGGTCACCAGCGGAGCGGCGGTGTAATACCGGACACCTCTGACCACAGAACCAGAGAGGTCACCAGCGGAGCGGCGGTGTAATACCGGACACCTCTGACCACAGAACCAGAGAGGTCACCAGCGGAGCGGCGGTAATACCGACACCTCTGACCACAGAACCAGAGAGGTCACCAGCGGAGCAGCGGTGTAATACCGACACCTCTGACCACAGAACCAGAGAGGTCACCAGCGGAGCGGCGGTGTAATACCGGACACCTCTGACCACAGAACCAGAGAGGTCACCAGCGGAGCGGCGGTGTAATACCGGACACCTCTGACCACAGAACCAGAGAGGTCACCAGCGGAGCGGCGGTGTAATACCGACACCTCTGACCACAGAACCAGAGAGGTCACCAGCGGAGCGGCGGTGTAATACCGGACACCTCTGACCACAGAACCAGAGAGGTCACCAGCGGAGCGGCGGTGTAATACCGGACACCTCTGACCACAGAACCAGAGAGGTCACCAGCGGAGCGGCGGTGTAATACCGGACACCTCTGACCACAGAACCAGAGAGGTCACCAGCGGAGCAGCGGTGTAATACCGGACACCTCTGACCACAGAACCAGAGAGGTCACCAGCGGAGCGGCGGTGTAATACCGGACACCTCTGACCACAGAACCAGAGAGGTCACCAGCGGAGCGGCGGTGTAATACCGGACACCTCTGACCACAGAACCAGAGAGGTCACCAGCGCAGCGGAGGTGTAATACCGGACACCTCTGACCATAGAACCAGAGAGGTCACCAGCGGAGCGGCAGTGTAATACCGGACACTTCTGACCACAGAACCAGAGAGGTCACCAGCGGAGCGGCGGTGTAATACCGGACACTCTGACAACAGAACCAGAGAGGTCACCAGCGGAGCGGCGGTGTAATACCGGACACCTCTGACCACAGAACCAGAGAGGTCACCAGCGGAGGGGCGGTGTAATACCGGACACTCTGACCACAGAACCAGAGAGGTCACCAGCGGAGCGGCGGTGTAATACCGGACACCTCTGACCACAGAACCAGAGAGGTCACCAGCGGAGCGGCAGTGTAATACCGGACAACTCTGACCACAGAACCAGAGAGGTCACCAGCGGAGTGGCGGTGTAATACCGGACAATTCTGACCACAGAACCAGAGAGGTCACCAGCGGAGCGGCGGTGTAATACCGGACACCTCTGACCACAGAACCAGAGAGGTCACCAGCGGAGCGGCGGTGTAATACCGGACACCTCTGACCACAGAACCAGAGAGGTCACCAGCGGAGCGGAGGTGTAATACCGGACACCTCTGACCACAGAACCAGAGAGGTCACCAGCGGAGCGGAGGTGTAATACCGGACACCTCTGACCACAGAACCAGAGAGGTCACCAGCGGAGCGGCGGTGTAATACCGGACAGCTTCGCTGTAGTCTTGTCGCCATTTGCGCCTAGGTCCGAAGTATCGCGCGCTGCCGCTTTAAGAAGAACGGGATTTCATGCAGCAGACGCCAATAGCTGCGCACAGTACAGAGCTGCTGATTGGTCCTAGTATCGCGCGCTGCCATTGGCCTCTCCTCTCACACCGCCATTCTCCCGCGCTGAACGCACCAGCAGCTTGTTCTTCAGCTCTGAAGACGGGGAGACTGCTGTGTGCCGACAACAGGTTAGCCTGAGAATGGCCGCCGCCTCACAGCGGCGTTATGAGGGATGCACTCCGCCAGGGGTATGTACAGTCTACGGTGCGGAGATGCCCCTACTGTGACTGCCTATTGTCACCCAGTCCGCTTTCCCCGCACCATAGCCCTGTACTCACACTGCCCCCTGCCCAGAGGAGGCCTGGAGACCAATAATTATATGTATCTTACATTTGGCGACCAAAAAATTAATTTGGCTCCTTGATTATTTTTAGTCTGGATCCCTGCTATAACCGCCCCGGCGCCCCTCCCCCGCGGTCCTCTCTCCTGAGCCTGTATCACCCGGATATCCTCCTCCATCCGCTATAAACCATCACGTGACTCCCTGCTCTACGTGGGATGACGTCATCACACAGCACGACGTCACATCAATTACTGATAATCTCCAGGGAGGAGACTGCGACAGACGGGAACACAGAACAGCGCAGACCTCCGCACTGATAGACAACCGTTCACACCGCAGCTCCAGGCCGGAGAAGCCTCTGACACCCGCCAGGAATCTCCCCGCACATCCACAGTCTATGTTACCTGGAAGGTGAGCCTCCATCATGGCGGCAGGAAGCTTCTCCATGGAGACAGAGAGCGGAGGGACCTGCGGTGACGTCATCGTCATGTGATCAGAGCCAGAGGGGCGGAGCTCAACATAGCAGGGACGTGTGTGAAGGACCTTTGGAACGTCACTATCATGTGAACGGAAAGGGCGGAGCTGAGTATTGCCTAAGTCGATGTCTGAAGGTCTTGCGATGAAGTTACAGTCATGTGACACGAGCTGGAAGGGGCGGAGCTTAGAAAGGAACAGACGTTGTGGTGAAGGACCTTTTGATGATGTCGACATCATGTGACCGGAGGGGGCGGAGCCTTTTTTCCCCTTAAGAAGAATCTGTGGAAGGATTGAGTCAGTGTGAGACCGAGAAAAATCCTGGGAGTTGTAGTCCTCTCCTACCTCCTCCTGTAATGTCCTCTGATATCACATAATAACAGGCTGGACATGCTGGGAGTTGTAGTCCTCTTCTACCTCCTCCTGTAATGTCCAATTATATCACATAGTAACAGGCTGGACATGCTGGGAGTTGTAGTCCTCTCCTCTTCTACCTCCTCCTGTAATGTCCTCTGATACCACATAATAACAGGCTGGACATGCTGGGAGTTGTAGTCCTCTCCTCTTCTACCTCCTGTAATATCCTCTGATACCACATAATAACAGGCTGGACATGCTGGGAGTTGTAGTCTTCTTAGACTGTGGTTCAAAGACCTTGCGTCTTGCCTGGATGAAACGGTTTAAGGTGGGGGTAATTCCTGCTGTGTGTCTGGCAGGGCGTCCGTCTGTGTTGTTACGGGCGGTGCTTCCTTATCGGTACACTGCAGCTCCCGCTTTCTGACTATTTTCCTCACAACAGGACGAATTGTGGATTTATTTACCAATAAAAAGGTGATTATTTTCTATTTTCCCGTCTTCCTTACGCAGGGAGATATTTAATTAACAAAGATGGAGAGTAGTGCAATTAGTTTTAGTTCTCCAGGACATCCTCCCGGGAGCTCGTCCATATGCACATTGGGAGATTCCTGTCGGACTTCTTCATGCTCTGCTTCCACAGCGGTTTCCTCCTCCATTGTCTTCCATTAAGTCCACTGTCCACAGTGACGGAGAGCGTCATCTGACACGGATGTACCATCACCTCTAACCTCTTATCATTCCTATTAACCCTCTCTTCAATTTGTCATCATTTTTCCTTCTGCGGCCATGTCCAGGGCGTTTGGCTACAGTCCGCTAGACCTTAACTTCTGAATAATAGGTGTAACTGTAGTAACAGGAACATCAGGCTGCGGAGGTGGTCTCATGGCCTTTACCTAACACATCTGTCTATAGTTTTCATTCTAATCTCCTGAGACAGCTGTCTCTTTCGCACAGGGACCCCTTGGATAGACAGACCGACTGACTACAAGCCTGAAGACCCCTGTGATGCTAATTACAGGACACATCTTAGTTTAACATGTCCCTAGGGGCAAATTATTTCCAATTTTTTTCTAGAGGTCCCACCATTTGTGTCCAGGCCGCTGTCATCAGTTTTGTTTATGAAATTATTCTATTCAGCCACAATTTAAAAGCAATGTCTGATGTTCACTTTCTGATTCTCAGGATGTCCGCCCACCATGCTTTACTGTCTTCACAGTGGACTGTGGTTGAGTCCAGGGAACATCTGCGGTCACTGGACATAAAAGAACAATTCTACTCTCATCAGTCCACAGAAAACTGCGCCATTTCTCCTGGGGTCAGACGGTGTGATCCTTGGCAAATTTCAACCTATTCAGGACCTGTCTTTTTTTGGGAGACTCTGCAGGGAGTTTTACTGGTAACTTGGCCTCTCTTCACCGTCTTCTGATTGTAGCAGAGACTCACTGGTGACTTCAGATCTTCTCTCATCTTTCTGGAGGAGATCATTGGCTTCCCTTCATCATCTTCTGATTGTAGCAGGACTCACTGGTGACTTCAGATCTTCTCTCATCTTTCTGGAGGTGATCATTGGCTTCACTTCATCATCTTCTGATTGTAGCAGTGCTCACTGGTGTCTTCAGATCTTCTGTCATCTTTCTGGAGGGGATCATTGGCTTCACTTCATCGTCTTCTGATTGTAGTAGAGCTCACTGGTGTCTTCAGATCTTCTGTCATCTTTCTGGAGGGGATCATTGGCTTCACTTCATCGTCTTCTGATTGTAGCAGAGCTCACTGGTGTCTTCAGATCTTCTGTCATCTTTCTGGAGGGGATCATTGGCTTCACTTCATCGTCTTCTGATTGTAGTAGAGCTCACTGGTGACTTCAGATCTTCTCTCATCTTTCTGGAGGTGATCATTGGCTTCACTTCATCGTCTTCTGATTGTAGTAGAGCTCACTGGTGACTTCAGATCTTCTCTCATCTTTCTGGAGGAGATCATCGGCTTCACTTCATCGTCTTCTGATTGTAGCAGAGCTCACTGGTGACTTCAGATCTTCTCTCATCTTTCTGGAGGATATCATTGGCTTCCCTTCATTGTCTTCTGATTGTAGCAGAGCTCGCTGGTGACTTCAGATCTTCTCTCATCTTTCTGGAGGTGATCATTGGCTTCACTTCATCGTCTTCTGATTGTAGCAGAGCTCACTGGTGACTTCAGATCTTCTGCCATCTTTCTGGAGGGGATCATTGGCTTCACTTCATCGTCTTCTGATTGTAGCAGAGCTCACTGGTGACTTCAGATCTTCTCTCATCTGTCTGGAGGGGATCATTGGCTTCACGTCATCGTCTTCTGATTGTAGCAGAGCTCACTGGTGACTTCAGATCTTCTCTCATCTTTCTGGAGGAGATCATTGGCTTCCCTTCATTGTCTTCTGATTGTAGCAGAGCTCACTGGTGACTTCAGATCTTCTCTCATCTTTCTGGAGGAGATCATCGGCTTCACTTCATCGTCTTCTGATTGTAGCAGAGCTCACTGGTGACTTCAGATCTTCTCTCATCTTTCTGGAGGATATCATTGGCTTCCCTTCATTGTCTTCTGATTGTAGCAGAGCTCACTGGTGACTTCAGATCTTCTGCCATCTTTCTGGAGGAGATCATTGGCTTCACTTCATCATCTTCTGATTGTAGCAGAGCTCGCTGGTGAGTTCAGATCTTCTCTCATCTTTCTGGAGGTGATCATTGGCTTCACTTCATCGTCTTCTGATTGTAGCAGAGCTCACTGGTGACTTCAGATCTTCTGCCATCTTTCTGGAGGGGATCATTGGCTTCACTTCATCGTCTTCTGATTGTAGCAGAGCTCACTGGTGACTTCAGATCTTCTCTCATCTGTCTGGAGGGGATCATTGGCTTCACGTCATCGTCTTCTGATTGTAGCAGAGCTCACTGGTGACTTCAGATCTTCTCTCATCTTTCTGGAGGAGATCATTGGCTTCCCTTCATTGTCTTCTGATTGTAGCAGAGCTCACTGGTGACTTCAGATCTTCTGCCATCTTTCTGGAGGAGATCATTGGCTTCACTTCATCATCTTCTGATTGTAGCAGAGCTCACTGGTGACTTCAGATCTTCTGCCATCTTTCTGGAGGAGATCATTGGCTTCACTTCATCGTCTTCTGATTGTAGCAGAGCTCACTGGTGACTTCAGATCTTCTCTCATCTTTCTGGAGGAGATCATCGGCTTCACTTCATCGTCTTCTGATTGTAGCAGAGCTCACTGGTGACTTCAGATCTTCTGCCATCTTTCTGGAGGGGATCATTGGCTTCACTTCATCGTCTTCTGATTGTAGCAGAGCTCACTGGTGACTTCAGATCTTCTCTCATCTGTCTGGAGGGGATCATTGGCTTCACGTCATCGTCTTCTGATTGTAGCAGAGCTCACTGGTGACTTCAGATCTTCTCTCATCTTTCTGGAGGAGATCATTGGCTTCCCTTCATCATCTTCTGATTGTAGCAGGACTCACTGGTGACTTCAGATCTTCTCTCATCTTTCTGGAGGTGATCATTGGCTTCTCTTCACCGTCTTCTGACTGTAGCAGAGCTCACTGGTGACTTCAGATCTTCTCTCATCTTTCTGGAGGGGATCATTGGCTTCACTTCATTGTCTTCTGATTGTAGCAGAGCTCACTGGTGACTTCAGATCTTCTCTCATCTTTCTGGAGACGATCATTGGCTTCTCTTCATCATCTTCTGATTGTAGCAGAGCTCACTGGTGACTTCAGATCTTCTGTCATCTTTCTGGAGGTGATCATTGGCCTCACTTCATCATCTTCTGATTGTAGCAGAGCTCACTGGTGACTTCAGATCTTCTGTCATCTTTCTGGAGGTGATCATTGGCCTCACTTCATCGTCTTCTGATTGTAGCAGAGCTCACTGGTGACTTTAGATCTTCTCTCATCTTTCTGGAGGGGATCATTGGCTTCACTTCATCGTCTTCTGATTGTAGCAGAGCTCACTGGTGACTTCAGATCTTCTCTCATCTTTCTGGAGGAGATCGTTGGCTTCTCTTCACCGTCTTCTGATTGTAGCAGAGCTCACTGGTGACTTCAGATCTTCTCTCATCTTTCTGGAGGAGATCGTTTGCTTCTCTTCACCGTCTTCTGATTGTAGCAGAGCTCACTGGTGACTTCAGATCTTCTCTCATCTTTCTGGAGGAGATCGTTGGCTTCTCTTCACCGTCTTCTGATTGTAGCAGAGCTCACTGGTGACTTCAGATCTTCTCTCATCTTTCTGGAGGTGATCATCGACTTCACTTCATCGTCTTCTGATTGTAGCAGAGCTCACTGGTGACTTCAGATCTTCTCTCATCTTTCTGGAGGAGATCGTTGGCTTCTCTTCACCGTCTTCTGATTGTAGCAGAGCTCACTGGTGACTTCAGATCTTCTCTCATCTTTCTGGAGGAGATCATTGGCTTCTCTTCACCGTCTTCTGATTGTAGCAGAGATCACTGGTCACTTCAGATCTTCTCTCATCTTTCTGGAGGGGATCATTGGCTTCACTTCATCGTCTTCTGATTGTAGCAGAGCTCACTGGTCACTTCAGATCTTCTCTCATCTTTCTGGAGGAGATTATTGGCTTCACTTCATTGTCTTCTGATTGTAGCAGAGCTCACTGGTGACTTCAGATATTCTCTCATCTTTCTGGAGGGGATCATTGGCTTCACTTCATCGTCTTCTGATTGTAGCAGAGCTCACTGGTGACTTCAGATATTCTCTCATCTTTCTGGAGGAGATCGTTGGCTTCTCTTCATCGTCTTCTGATTGTAGCAGAGCTCACTGGTGACTTCAGATCTTCTGTCATCTTTCTGGAGGAGATTATTGGCTTCACTTCATTGTCTTCTGATTGTAGCAGAGCTCACTGGTGACTTCAGATCTTCTCTCATCTTTCTGGAGGAGATCATCGGCTTCACTGCATCATCTTCTGATTGTAGCAGAGCTCACTGGTGACTTCAGATCTTCTCTCATCTTTCTGGAGGGGATCATTGGCTTCACTTCATCGTCTTCTGATTGTAGCAGAGCTCACTGGTGACTTCAGATCTTCTCTCATCTTTCTGGAGGTGATCACTGGCTTCACTTCATCGTCTTCTGATTGTAGCAGAGCTCACTGGTGACTTCAGATCTTCTCTCATCTTTCTGGAGGTGATCATTGGCTTCACTTCATTGTCTTCTGATTGTAGCAGGACTCACTGGTGACTTCAGATCTTCTCTCATCTTTCTGGAGGTGATCATTGGCTTCACTTCATTGTCTTCTGATTGTAGCTGAGCTCACTGGTGACTTCAGATCTTCTCTCATCTTTCTGGAGGTGATCATTGGCTTCACTTCATCGTCTTCTGATTGTAGCTGAGCTCACTGGTGACTTCAGATCTTCTCTCATCTTTCTGGAGGTGATCATTGGCCTCACTTCATCATCTTCTGATTGTAGCAGAGCTCACTAGTGACTTCAGATCTTCTCTCATCTTTCTGGAGACGATCATTGGCTTCACTTCATCGTCTTCTGATTGTAGCAGAGCTCACTGGTGACTTCAGATCTTCTCTCATCTTTCTGGAGATGATCATTGGCTTCTCTTCATCGTCTTCTGATTGTAGCTGAGCTCACTGGTGACTTCAGATCTTCTCTCATCTTTCTGGAGATGATCATTGGCTTCTCTTCATCGTCTTCTGATTGTAGCAGGGCTCACTGGTGACTTCAGATCTTCTGCCATCTTTCTGGAGGGGATCATTGGCTTCACTTCATCGTCTTCTGACTGTAGCAGAGCTCACTGGTGACTTCAGATATTCTCTCATCTTTCTGGAGGTGATCATTGGCCTCACTTCATCGTCTTCTGATTGTAGCTGAGCTCACTGGTGACTTCAGATCTTCTCTCATCTTTCTGGAGGATATCATTGGCTTCACGTCATCGTCTTCTGATTGTAGCAGAGCTCACTGGTGACTTCAGATCTTCTCTCATCTTTCTGGAGATGATCATTGGCCTCACTTCATCGTCTTCTGATTGTAGCAGAGCTCACTGGTGACTTCAGATCTTCTCTCATCTTTCTGTTGACGATCATTGGCTTCTCTTCATCGTCTTCTGATTGTAGCAGAGCTCACTGGTGACTTCAGATCTTCTCTCATCTTTCTGGAGGATATCATTGGCTTCTCTTCATTGTCTTCTGATTGTAGCAGAGCTCACTGGTCACTTCAGATCTTCTCTCATCTTTCTGGAGGGGATCATTGGCTTCACTTCATCGTCTTCTGATTGTAGCAGAGCTCACTGGTCACTTCAGATCTTCTCTCATCTTTCTGGAGGAGATTATTGGCTTCACTTCATTGTCTTCTGATTGTAGCAGAGCTCATGGTGACTTCAGATATTCTCTCATCTTTCTGGAGGAGATCATTGGCTTCTCTTCATCATCTTCTGACTGTAGCAGAGCTCACTGGTGACTTCAGATCTTCTCTCATCTTTCTGGAGGAGATTATTGGCTTCTCTTCATTGTCTTCTGATTGTAGCAGAGCTCACTGGTGACTTCAGATATTCTCTCATCTTTCTGGAGGGGATCATTGGCTTCACTTCATCGTCTTCTGATTGTAGCAGAGCTCACTGGTGACTTCAGATATTCTCTCATCTTTCTGGAGGAGATCGTTGGCTTCTCTTCATCGTCTTCTGATTGTAGCAGAGCTCACTGGTGACTTCAGATCTTCTGTCATCTTTCTGGAGGAGATTATTGGCTTCACTTCATTGTCTTCTGATTGTAGCAGAGCTCACTGGTGACTTCAGATCTTCTCTCATCTTTCTGGAGGAGATCATCGGCTTCACTGCATCATCTTCTGATTGTAGCAGAGCTCACTGGTGACTTCAGATCTTCTCTCATCTTTCTGGAGGTGATCACTGGCTTCACTTCATCGTCTTCTGATTGTAGCAGAGCTCACTGGTGACTTCAGATCTTCTCTCATCTTTCTGGAGGTGATCATTGGCTTCACTTCATTGTCTTCTGATTGTAGCAGGACTCACTGGTGACTTCAGATCTTCTCTCATCTTTCTGGAGGTGATCATTGGCTTCACTTCATTGTCTTCTGATTGTAGCAGAGCTCACTGGTGACTTCAGATCTTCTCTCATCTTTCTGGAGATGATCATTGGCCTCACTTCATCGTCTTCTGATTGTAGCTGAGCTCACTGGTGACTTCAGATCTTCTCTCATCTTTCTGGAGGTGATCATTGGCCTCACTTCATCATCTTCTGATTGTAGCAGAGCTCACTAGTGACTTCAGATCTTCTCTCATCTTTCTGGAGACGATCATTGGCTTCACTTCATCGTCTTCTGATTGTAGCAGAGCTCACTGGTGACTTCAGATCTTCTCTCATCTTTCTGGAGATGATCATTGGCTTCTCTTCATCGTCTTCTGATTGTAGCTGAGCTCACTGGTGACTTCAGATCTTCTCTCATCTTTCTGGAGATGATCATTGGCCTCACTTCATCGTCTTCTGATTGTAGCAGGGCTCACTGGTGACTTCAGATCTTCTGCCATCTTTCTGGAGGGGATCATTGGCTTCACTTCATCGTCTTCTGATTGTAGCAGAGCTCACTGGTGACTTCAGATCTTCTCTCATCTTTCTGGAGGTGATCATTGGCCTCACTTCATCGTCTTCTGATTGTAGCTGAGCTCACTGGTGACTTCAGATCTTCTCTCATCTTTCTGGAGGATATCATTGGCTTCACGTCATCGTCTTCTGATTGTAGCAGAGCTCACTGGTGACTTCAGATCTTCTCTCATCTTTCTGGAGATGATCATTGGCCTCACTTCATCGTCTTCTGATTGTAGCAGAGCTCACTGGTGACTTCAGATCTTCTCTCATCTTTCTGTTGACGATCATTGGCTTCTCTTCATCGTCTTCTGATTGTAGCAGAGCTCACTGGTGACTTCAGATCTTCTCTCATCTTTCTGTTGACGATCATTGGCTTCTCTTCATCGTCTTCTGATTGTAGCAGGGCTCACTGGTGACTTCAGATCTTCTGCCATCTTTCTGGAGGGGATCATTGGCTTCACTTCATCGTCTTCTGACTGTAGCAGAGCTCACTGGTGACTTCAGATATTCTCTCATCTTTCTGGAGGTGATCATTGGCCTCACTTCATCGTCTTCTGATTGTAGCAGAGCTCACTGGTGACTTCAGATCTTCTCTCATCTTTCTGGAGGAGATCATTGGCTTCTCTTCATTGTCTTCTGACTGTAGCAGTGCTCACTGGTGACTTTAGATCTTCTCTCATCTTTCTGGAGGAGATCATTGGCTTCTCTTCATTGTCTTCTGATTGTAGCAGAGCTCACTGGTGACTTCAGATCTTCTCTCATCTTTCTGGAGGAGATCATTGGCTTCTCTTCATTGTCTTCTGATTGTAGCAGAGCTCACTGGTGACTTCCGATCTTCTCTCATCTTTCTGGAGGAAATCATTGGCTTCCCTTCATTGTCTTCTGATTGTACCAGATCTCACTGGTGACTTCAGATCTTCTCTCATCTTTCTGGTGGAGATCGTTGGCTTCACTTCATATTCTGACTGTAGCATAGCTCACTGGTGACTTCAGATCTTCTGCCATCTTTCTGGAGGAGATCATTGGCTTCACTTCATCATCTTCTGATTGTAGCAGAGCTCACTGGTGACTTCAGATCTTCTCTCATCTTTCTGGTTGTGATCATTGGCTTCACTTCACTGTCTTCTGATTGTAGCAGAGCTCACTGGTGACTTCAGATCTTCTCTCATCTTTCTGGAGGTGATCATTGGCTTCACTTCGTCTTCTGACTGTAACAGAGCTCACTGGTGACTTCAGATCTTCTGCCATCTTTCTGGAGGGGATCACTGGCTTCTCTTCATCGTCTTCTGATTGTAGCAGAGCTCACTGGTGACCAGATCTTCTGTCATCTTTCTGGAGGTGATCATTGGCTTCACTTTGTCTTCTGACTGTAGCAGAGCTCACTGGTGACTTCAGATCTTCTGCCATCTTTCTGGAGGAGATCATTGGCTTCACTTCATCATCTTCTGATTGTAGCAGAGCTCACTGGTGACTTCAGATCTTCTCTCATCTTTCTGGAGACGATCATTGGCTTCACTTCATCGTCTTCTGATTGTAGCAGAGCTCACTGGTGACTTCAGATCTTCTCTCATCTTTCTGGAGACGATCATTGGCTTCACTTCACCGTCTTCTGATTGTAGCAGAGCTCACTGGTGACTTTAGATCTTCTCTCATCTTTCTGGAGGGGATCATTGGCTTCACTTCATTGTCTCCTGATTGTAGCAGAGCTCACTGGTGACTTCAGATCTTCTCTCATCTTTCTGGAGGAGATCGTTGGCTTCTCTTCACCGTCTTCTGATTGTAGCAGAGCTCACTGGTGACTTCAGATATTCTCTCATCTTTCTGGAGGAGATCGTTGGCTTCACTTCATCGTCTTCTGATTGTAACAGAGCTCACTGGTGACTTCAGATCTTCTCTCATCTTTCTGGAGGAGATCACTGGCTTCACTTCACCGTCTTCTGATTGTAGCAGAGATCACTGGTGACTTCAGATCTTCTCTCATCTTTCTGGAGGGGATCATTGGCTTCCCTTCATCGTCTTCTGATTGTAGCAGAGCTCACTGGTGACTTCAGATCTTTCATCTTTCTGGAGGTGATCATTGGCTTCACTTCATCATCTTCTGATTGTAGCAGAGCTCACTGGTGACTTTAGATCTTCTGCCATCTTTCTGGAGGAGATCATTGGCTTCAATTCGTCTTCTGATTGTAGCAGAGCTCACTGGTGACTTCAGATCTTCTCTCATCTTTCTGGAGGGGATCATTGGCTTCACTTCATCGTCTTCTGATTGTAGCAGAGCTCACTGGTGACTTCAGATCTTCTCTCATCTTTCTGGAGGTGATCATTGGCTTCACTTCATCATCTTCTGATTGTAGCAGAGCTCACTGGTGACTTTAGATCTTCTCTCATCTTTCTGGAGGGGATCATTGGCTTCACTTCATCGTCTTCTGACTGTAGCAGAGCTCACTGGTGACTTCAGATCTTTCATCTTTCTGGAGGTGATCATTGGCTTCACTTCATCATCTTCTGATTGTAGTAGAGCTCACTGGTGACTTCAGATCTTCTGTCATCTTTCTGGAGGAGATCATTGGCTTCTCTTCATTGTCTTCTGATTGTAGCAGAGCTCATGGTAACTTCAGATCTTCTGCCATCTTTCTGGAGATGGTTATTGGCTTTACTTCATTGTCTTCTGATTGTAGCAGAGCTCACTGGTGACTTCAGATCTTCTCTCATCTTTCTGGAGGGGATCATTGGCTTCACTTCATCGTCTTCTGATTGTAGCAGAGCTCACTGGTGACTTCAGATCTTCTCTCATCTTTCTGGAGGTGATCATTGGCTTCACTTCGTCTTCTGATTGTAGCAGAGCTCACTGGAGACTTCAGATCTTCTCTCATCTTTCTGGAGACGATCATTGGCTTCACTTCATCGTCTTCTGATTATAGCAGAGCTCACTGGTGACTTCAGATCTTCTCTCATCTTTCTGGAGGTGATCATCGACTTCACTTCATCGTCTTCTGATTGTAGCAGAGCTCACTGGTGACTTCAGATCTTCTGCCATCTTTCTGGAGGGGATCATTGGCTTCTCTTCACCGTCTTCTGATTGTAGCAGAGCTCATGGTGACTTCAGATCTTCTCTCATCTTTCTGGAGGTGATCATTGACTTCACTTCATCGTCTTCTGATTGTAGCAGAGCTCACTGGTGACTTCAGATCTTCTCTCATCTTTCTGGAGGTGATCATCGACTTCACTTCATCGTCTTCTGACTGTAGCAGAGCTCACTGGTGACTTCAGATCTTCTGCCATCTTTCTGGAGGGATTCATCGGCTTCACTTCACCGTCTTCTGATTGTAGCTGAGCTCACTGGTGACTTCAGATCTTCTGCCATCTTTCTGGAGGGGATCATCGGCTTCACTTCACCGTCTTCTGATTGTAGCTGAGCTCACTGGTGACTTCAGATCTTCTGTCATCTTTCTGGAGGTGATCATCGACTTCACTTCATCGTCTTCTGATTGTAGCAGAGCTCACTGGTGACTGCAGATCTTCATTTATCTTTCTGGAGGGGATCATCGGCTTCACTTCACCGTCTTCTGATTGTAGCAGAGCTCACTGGTGACTTCAGATCTTCTGTCATCTTTCTGGAGGTGATCATTGGCTTCACTTTGTCTTCTGACTGTAGCAGAGCTCACTGGTGACTTCAGATCTTCTCTCATCTTTCTGGAGACGATCATTGGCTTCACTTCATCATCTTCTGATTGTAGCAGAGCTCACTGGTGACTTCAGATCTTCTGTCATCTTTCTGGAGACGATCATTGGCTTCACTTCATAATCTTCTGATTGTAACAGAGCTCACTGGTGACTTCAGATCTTCTGTCATCTTTCTGGAGGAGATCATTGGCCTCACTTCATTGTCTTCTGATTGTAGCAGAGCTCACTGGTGACTTCAGATCTTCTGTCATCTTTCTGGAGGAGATCATTGGCCTCACTTCATTGTCTTCTGATTGTAGCAGAGCTCACTGGTGTCTTCAGATCTTCTCTCATCTTTCTGGAGGTGATCATTGGCTTCACTTCATCGTCCTCTGATTGTAGCAAAGCTCACTGGTGACTTCAGATCTTCTCTCATCTTTCTGGAGGAGATCATTGGCTTCACTTCATCGTCTTCTGATTGTAGCAGAGCTCACTGGTGACTTCAGATCTTCTATCATCTTTCTGGAGGTGATCACTGGCTTCACTTCATCGTCTTCTGATTGTAGCAGAGCTCACTGGAGACTTCAGATCTTCTCTCATCTTTCTGGAGGAGATCATTGGCTTCACTTCATCGTCTTCTGATTGTAGCAGAGCTCACTGGTGACTTCAGATCTTCATTTATCTTTCTGGAGGAGATCATTGGCTTCACTTCATCGTCTTCTGATTGTAGCAGAGCTCACTGGTGACTTCAGATCTTCTTTCATCTTTCTGGAGGGGATCATTGGCTTCACTTCATCGTCTTCTGACTGTAGCAGAGCTCACTGGTGACTTCAGATCTTCTCTCATCTTTCTGGAGGTGATCATTGGCTTCACTTCATCGTCTTCTGATTGTAGCAGAGCTCACTGGTGACTTCAGATCTTCTCTCATCTTTCTGGAGGAGATCATTGGCTTCACTTCATCGTCTTCTGATTGTAGCAGAGCTCACTGGTGACTTCAGATCTTCTCTCATCTTTCTGGAGGGGATCATTGGCTTCACTTCATCACCTTCTGATTGTAGCAGAGCTCACTGGTGACTTCAGATCTTCTGCCATCTTTCTGGAGGGGATCATTGGCTTCACTTCATCATCTTCTGATTGTAGCAGAGCTCACTGGTGACTTCAGATCTTCTCTCATCTTTCTGGAGACGATCATTGGCCTCACTTCATCGTCTTCTGATTGTAGCAGAGCTCACTGGTGACTTCAGATCTTCACTTATCTTTCTGGAGATGATCATTGGCTTCACTTCATCGTCTTCTGATTGTAGCAGAGCTCACTGGTGACTTCAGATCTTCTCTCATCTTTCTGGAGGAGATCATTGGCTTCACTTCACCGTCTTCTGATTGTAGCAGAGCTCACTGGTGACTTCAGATCTTCTGCCATCTGTCTGGAGGAGATCATTGGCTTCACTTCATCGTCTTCTGATTGTAGCAGAGCTCACTGGTGACTTCAGATCTTCTGCCATCTTTCTGGAGGAGATCATTGGCCTCACTTCATCGTCTTCTGATTGTAGTAGAGCTCACTGGTGACTTCAGATCTTCTCTCATCTTTCTGGAGGAGATCATTGGCCTCACTTCATCGTCTTCTGATTGTAGCAGAGCTCACTGGTGACTTCAGATCTTCTCTCATCTTTCTGGAGTGGGATCATTGGCTTCCCTTCATCATCTTCTGATTGTAGCAGAGCTCACTGGTGACTTCAGATCTTCTCTCATCTTTCTGGAGGAGATCATTGGCCTCACTTCACCGTCTTCTGATTGTAGCAGAGCTCACTGGTGACTTCAGATCTTCTCTCATCTTTCTGGAGATGATCATTGGCCTCACTTCATCATCTTCTGATTGTAGCAGAGCTCACTGGTGACTTCAGATCTTCTCTCATCTTTCTGGAGGTGATCATTGGCTTCACTTCGTCTTCTGATTGTAGCAGAGCTCACTGGTGACTTCAGATCTTCTGTCATCTTTATGGAGCCGATCATTGGCTTCACTTCAACGTCTTCTGATTGTAGCAGAGCTCACTGGTGACTTCAGATCTTCTCTCATCTTTCTGGAGGGGATCATTGGCTTCACTTCATCGTCTTCTGATTGTAGCAGAGCTCACTGGTGACTTCAGATCTTCTGCCATCTTTCTGGAGGTGATCACTGGCTTCACTTCGTCTTCTGATTGTAGCAGAGCTCACTGGTGACTTCAGATCTTCTGTCATCTTTATGGAGCCGATCATTGGCTTCACTTCAACGTCTTCTGATTGTAGCAGAGCTCACTGGTGACTTCAGATCTTCTCTCATCTTTCTGGAGGTGATCATTGGCTTCACTTCATCGTCTTCTGATTGTAGCAGAGCTCACTGGTGACTTCAGATCTTCTCTCATCTTTCTGGAGGAGATCATCGGCTTCTCTTCATCGTCTTCTGATTGTAGCAGAGCTCACTGGTGACTTCAGATCTTCTCTCATCTTTCTGGAGGAGATCATTGGCCTCACTTCATCGTCTTCTGATTGTAGCAGAGCTCACTGGTGACTTCAGATCTTCTCTCATCTTTCTGGAGGAGATCATCGGCTTCACTTCATCGTCTTCTGATTGTAGCAGAGATCACTGGTGACTTCAGATCTTCTCTCATCTTTCTGGAGATGATCATTGGCTTCACTTCATCGTCTTCTGATTGTAGCAGAGCTCACTGGTGACTTCAGATCTTCTCTCATCTTTCTGGAGATGATCATTGGCTTCACTTCATCATCTTCTGATTGTAGCAGAGCTCACTGGTGACTTCAGATCTTCTGCCATCTTTCTGGAGGGGATCATTGGCTGAGCCTTTGCCATTTTGGCCATTCTTCCATCCATTCGAACAGCAGTTCCCCGCTTACTTACGCATCTTCCAGGTTTTGGTTGCCAGTTGGCATTCCAGATCATTTTAGCCAAGCAGCCCAGAATCTGCTGACCTTCTCTATTATGTTTTTCAAATTTCAATGGTTGCCCTGTTTCAGCTTTTCACTGTCTATTCAATTACCCCTTAATTACACATTTTTGGTCCCTGTACTGCCTATTTTTACCTGTGCTTCATATAGGGTTGCTCGGCATCCTGAGTCTCCCAGTTTCCTCGGAGGGAAGACGGAGAACGCACAAGCAGGCTGTCTGAGTGCGCGCTCACATTACTGGCCAGAACTGATACACAGAGTAAAAGTTGTAAGGGAATGGTTGAAAAGCCAGGTCCTCCCCGGCAGCTGATAACAGTGCTGGGCTGTGTGCAATTCTCCACATCCCTGCGCTTGGCAGACGCTCCCTCAGCAGTGCTGGAGAATGGGGGCTGGAGCAGCCCAGCCGCTCAGCAACATGTGGTAAGAGGAGAGCTCGGGGCAACCTCTCTGCAGGAGGACTACAGGCTTCAGCCAGACCCGGGAACTTCACTGCAAGTCCCCCCTATACAGTGCAGGTCTTCACTAACTTCACTGCAGGCGTCTTATGAATTAACCCCTGCATGACTGCATGGCTTCACCAATAGAGATGAGCGAATTTAAAAAAAAGTTCGGCTGAGCCACGCCCCCTGCACTGATCACATGACGGTGAGGTCACCCCAGGTCCTTCGGCTGTGCAACAGTTCGGGTAGGTGGCAGCCGCCCCTTATGGATTCCATATGCGCTATAGTGGAATCCATAACGGGATGCGCGACTTACCACAACCCGAACGCCGAACACCGGACTTTTTTTTAAAGTTCGCTCATCTCTAATCAGAAGACATTGCAGGAGGAGGTAGAAGAGGACTACAACTCCCATTATTTCTCCAGCTCTCACCAGGGTTGACAACCAGAATTATTCTTTTTCTGAACAACTTATCCCAAAATCACGAACGGCCTACATTTTTTATTGACAAATTAAAAATCAAAATGACTGATAAAGATTCTTAGCAGTAAAGGTCTACAGCTCCAACAGGTCCTACATTACCCCTCCTCTCCACTGCTAAGCTCCGCCCCTCCTGATCACATGGTGGTGACATCATCACAGATCCTACATTACCTCTCCTCCCCTCTGCTGAGCTCCGCCCCTCCTGATCACATGGTGGTGACATCATCACAGGTCCTACATTACCTCGTCCAGGGCCGGACTGGGATACCGGGAAAATTCCCGGTAGGCCGGTAGCCCTGACTGCCGCACGGCCGGCCGGCGGCCGCAGGCACACTGGGCTCCAGTGGCGACGGAGATGAGCGCTTGCATTGCACTCATCTCCGTGCGGAGCAGCAGCAGAGGAGGGAGAGGCGTGACCTCTCCCTGTTCCTCTGATAGGCTGCCAGCACTAGGCTGGCAGCCTATCAGAGGCCGGCTCCGGCGGTGCGATGACATCATCGCGCCGCCGGAGCCGTACAGCTCGAGACACAGGCCGGAAGAGGCCTGCATCGCATCGCTGGAGGTAAGTATAAGTGTTTTTTTTTTTTTTCTTGGGGCTACTGGCAGCACTAAAGGGGCTACTGGCAGCACTAAAGGGGCTACTGGCAGATAAAGGGGCTACTGGCAGATAAGTAGCTACTGCCAGTAGCTCCTTATTCTGCCAGTAGCCTTTATGTGCTAGTAGCCTCTAGTGCCGTTAGTAGCCCTCTTTAGTGCTGCCAGTAGCCTACTGGCAGCACTAAAGGGGGCTACTGGCAGCACTAAAGGGGCCACTGGCAGCACTAAAGGGGGCTACTGGCAGCACTAAAGGGGGCTACTGGCAGCACTAAAGGGGCTACTGGCAGATAAAGGGGCTACTGGCAGATAAAGGGGGCTACTGCACTAGGGGCTATGCACTACTGGCACTAAAGGGGGCTACTGGCACAAAGGGGCTACTGGCACTAAAGGCTACTGGCATAGGCTACTGGCACATAAAGGGGCTACTGGCACATAAAGGGGGCTACTGGCACATAAAGGGGGCTACTGGCACTAAAGGGGGCTACTGGCACTAAAGGGGACGGCTACTGGCACATAAAGGGAGGCTACTGGCACATAAAGGGGGCTACTGGCACATAAAGGGGGCTACTGGCACTAAAGGGACGGCTACTGGCACATAAAGGGGGCTACTGGCACATAAAGGGGATGGCTACTGGCACTAAAGGGGGCTACTGGCACTAAAGGGGACGGCTACTGGCACATAAAGGGGACGGCTACTGGCACATAAAGGGGCTACTGGCACTAAAGGACGGCTACTGGCACATAAAGGGCGGCTACTGGCACATAAAGGGGGCGGCTACTGGCACATAAAGGGACGGCTACTGATACTAAAGGGGCTACTGGCACATAAAGGGGCTACTGGCACTAAAGGGACGGCTACTGGCACATAAAGGGACGGCTACTGGCACATAAAGGGGGCTACTGGCACATAAAGGGGCTACTGGCACTAAAGGGACGGCTACTGGCACATAAAGGGGCTACTGGCACATAAAGGGGATGGCTACTGGCACTAAAGGGGCTACTGGCACTAAAGGGGACGGCTACTGGCACATAAAGGGACGGCTACTGGCACATAAAGGGGGCTACTGGCACATAAAGGGGGCTACTGGCACTAAAGGGGACGGCTACTGGCACATAAAGGGGCGGCTACTGGCACATAAAGGCGGCTACTGGCACATAAAGGGACGGCTACTGATACTAAAGGGGCTACTGGCACATAAAGGGGGCTACTGGCACTAAAGGGGACGGCTACTGGCACACTGTTATGGGGGCACTGTGGATGTCACTGTTATGGGGGATCTGTGGATGACACTGTTATGGCAGAATCTATGGATGACACTGTTATGGGGAATCTGTGGATGACACTGTTATGGCAGAATCTATGGATGACACTGTTATGGGGAATCTGTGGATGACACTGTTATGGGGCGCTGTGGATGTCACTGTTATGGGGAATCTGTGGATGTCACTGTTATGGGGCGCTGTGGATGTCACTGTTATGGGGGCACTGTGGATGATGCACTGTTATGGGGATCTGTGGATGACACTGTTATGGGGATCTGTGGATGACACTGTTATGGGGATCTGTGGATGACACTGTTATGGGGGATCTGTGGATGACACTGTTATGGGGAATCTGTGGATGACACTGTTATGGGGATCTGTGGATGTCACTGTTATGGGGAATCTGTGGATGTCACTGTTATGGGGCGCTGTGGATGTCACTGTTATGGGGCGCTGTGGATGTCACTGTTATGGGGATCTGTGGATGACATACTGTTATGGGGATCTGTGGATGACATACTGTTATGGCGAATCTATGGATGACATACTGTTATGGGGCACTTACACCTGCGGCATGGCTATCCGACCTATCCGGCTGTTCACTCTCCTGATCGCCATGCCGTAGCACCGTGCAGACTGCCGTGCAGCTGCTCTGTCCCCATTGACTATAATAGGGGCAGGTGACGGAGCTATGGCGCAGCACGGCAGAGATCGCCGGACTAAAAAGTACTGCATGTCCGACTTTTAGTCCGGCGATCTCTGCCATGCTGCACCATAGCTCCGCCCCTGCCCCTATTATAGTCAATGGGGACAGAGCAGCAGCACGGCAGTGCACGGGTACTTGCGGCATGGCGGATCAGGAGGGTGAACAGCCCGGATAGGTCGGATAGCCATGCCGCAGGTGTAAAAGTACCCTATAACAGTATGTCATCCATAGATTCCGCCATAACAGTGTCATCCACAGATCCCCCATAAGTGTGTCATCCACAGATCCCCCATAAGTGTGTCATCCACAGATCCCCATAACGTGTGTCATCCACAGATCCCCATAACAGTGTGTCATCCACAGATCCCCATAACAGTGTGTCATCCACAGATCCCCATAACAGTGTCATCCACAGATCCCCATAACAGTGTCATCCACAGATCCCCCATAACAGTGTGTCATCCACAGATCCCTCATAACAGTGTCATCCACAGATACCCCCATAACAGTGTGTCATCCACAGATCCCCATAACAGTGTGTCATCCACAGATCCCCATAACAGTGTGTCATCCACAGATCCCCCACAACAGTGTATCATCCACAGATCCCCCATAACAGTGTCATCCACAGATCCCCACAACAGTGTGTCATCCACAGATCCCCATAACAGTGTGTCATCCACAGATCCTCCATAATAGTGTCATCCACAGATCCCCACAACAGTGTATCATCCACAGATCCCCATAAAAGTGTGTCATCCACAGATCCCCACAACAGTGTGTCATCCACAGATCCCCATAAAAGTGTGTCATCCACAGATCCCCATAATAGTGACATCCACAGATCCCCATAAAAGTGTGTCATCCACAGATCCCCATAACAGTGTGTCATCCACAGATCCCCATAACAGTGTGTCATCCACAGATCCCCCATAATAGTGTGTCATCCACAGATCCCCCATAACAGTGTGTCATCCACAGATCCCCCATAACAGTGTGTCATCCACAGATCCCCCATAACAGTGTGTCATCCACAGATCCCCACAACAGTGTGTCATCCACAGATCCCCCATAACAGTGTGTCATCCACAGATCCCCACAACAGTGTGTCATCCACAGATCCCCATAACAGTGACATCCACAGATCCCCCATAACAGTGTGTCATCCACAGATCCCCCATAACAGTGTCATCCACAGATCCCCCATAACAGTGACATCCACAGATCCCCCATAACAGTGTGTCATCCACAGATCCCCCATAATAGTGTGTCATCCACAGATCCCCCATAACAGTGTGTCATCCACAGATCCCCATAACAGTGTGTCATCCACAGATCCCCCATAAAAGTGTGTCATCCACAGATCCCCATAGCAGTGTATCATCCACAGATCCCCCATAACAGTGTGTCATCCACAGATCCCCATAGCAGTGTGTCATCCACAGATCCCCATAAAAGTGTGTCATCCACAGATCCCCATAACAGTGTGTCATCCACAGATCCTCCATAACAGTGTGTCATCCACAGATCCCCCATAACAGTGTGTCATCCACAGATCCCCATAACAGTGTGTCATCCACAGATCCCCACAACAGTGTGTCATCCACAGATCCCCCATAAAAGTGTGTCATCCACAGATCCCCATAGCAGTGTATCATCCACAGATCCCCCATAACAGTGTCATCCACAGATCCCCCATAACAGTGTCATCCACAGATCCCCCATAACAGTGTGTCATCCACAGATCCCCCATAACAGTGTGTCATCCACAGATCCCCCATAACAGTGTCATCCACAGATCCCCCATAACAGTGTGTCATCCACAGATCCCCCATAACAGTGTGTCATCCACAGATCCCCACAACAGTGTGTCATCCACAGATCCCCATAACAGTGTGTCATCCACAGATCCCCCATAACAGTGTGTCATCCACAGATCCCCCATAACAGTGTGTCATCCACAGATCCCCCATAATAGTGTGTCATCCACAGATCCCCATAACAGTGTGTCATCCACAGATCCCCCATAATAGTGTGTCATCCACAGATCCCCCATAACAGTGTGTCATCCACAGATCCCCACAACAGTGTGTCATCCACAGATCCCCATAACAGTGTGTCATCCACAGATCCCCACAACAGTGTGTCATCCACAGATCCCCATAACAGTGTACATCCACAGATCCCCCATAAAAGTGTGTCATCCACAGATCCCCCATAACAGTGTCATCCACAGATCCCCATAACAGTGACATCCACAGATCCCCCATAACAGTGTGTCATCCACAGATCCCCCATAATAGTGTGTCATCCACAGATCCCCCATAACAGTGTGTCATCCACAGATCCCCACAACAGTGTGTCATCCACAGATCCCCATAACAGTGTGTCATCCACAGATCCCCATAGCAGTGTATCATCCACAGATCCCCCATAACAGTGTCATCCACAGATCCCCATAGCAGTGTGTCATCCACAGATCCCCCATAACAGTGTGTCATCCACAGATCCCCATAACAGTGTGTCATCCACAGATCCCCCATAACAGTGTGTCATCCACAGATCCCCCATAATAGTGTGTCATCCACAGATCCCCCATAACAGTGTGTCATCCACAGATCCCCACAACAGTGTGTCATCCACAGATCCCCATAAAAGTGTGTCATCCACAGATCCCCCATAGCAGTGTATCATCCACAGATCCCCCATAACAGTGTCATCCACAGATCCCCCATAACAGTGTCATCCACAGATCCCCCATAACAGTGTGTCATCCACAGATCCCCCATAACAGTGTGTCATCCACAGATCCCCCATAACAGTGTCATCCACAGATCCCCCATAACAGTGTGTCATCCACAGATCCCCCATAACAGTGTCATCCACAGATCCCCCATAACAGTGTGTCATCCACAGATCCCCCATAACAGTGTGTCATCCACAGATCCCCATAGCAGTGTGTCATCCACAGATCCCCCATAACAGTGTGTCATCCACAGATCCCCATAGCAGTGTGCCTGCCCTGCGCACTGAGGACAGATTGAAAAGAGGGGAAGATCCGTGGAAGCAAGCAGAGGACAGCACAGCAGAAGATGGAATAGGTTCTTTTGTAAGTAAATTATTTTATTATAAATGTATCCCTGCATACCGCAATACTCTCGTATTTTGAATTTATATATACTTATTTCGTTTTTTTTCAGTTGTATGAATTTAAGTGGGGAAAATTATTAGTGCCCCCCCCCCCATTTTGACTGTGGTATCTTATGTGCCTCCCATATATTGTTCCTAGAGTTGCCACTGCGCAGAGGCCAAGTCACGGCAACGCTAGGGTAAGGCCCGGCCTGTGTGTGTGTATATAATTATATATATATATATATATATATATATACACACATACATACACACGCTCGCGGCGTGTGTGTTTGGGGCTGGTATGCAACTTTTTCCGGGGCTGGTATGCAACTTTTTCCAGGGCTGGTTTTTATCCCCAGTCCGGCCCTGACCTCGTCTCCCCACTGCTGAGCTCCGCCCCTCCTGATCACATGGCGGTGACATCATCACAGGTCCTACATTACCTCTTCTCCCCACTGCTGAGCTCCGCCCCTCCTGATCACATGGCGGTGACGTCATCACAGGTCCTACATTACCACTCCTCCCCACTGCTGAGCTCCGCCCCTCCTGATCACATGGCGGTGACATCATCACAGGTCCTACATTACCCCTTTCTCCCACTGCTGAGCTCCGCCCCTCCTGATCACATGGTGGTGACATCATCACAGGTCCTACATTACCACTCCTCTCCACTGCTGAGCCCCGCCCCTCCTGATCACATGGCGGTGACATCATCACAGGTCCTACATTACCTCTTCTCCCCACTGCTGAGCTCCGCCCCTCCTGATCACATGGTGGTGACATCATCACAGGTCCTACATTACCACTCCTCTCCACTGCTGAGCCCCGCCCCTCCTGATCACATGGCGGTGACGTCATCCCAGGTCCTGCAGCTCTTGCAGTGCACAGATACAGAGCAGGTCCTGGTCGGTGGTCTCTCTTCTTCTCCCCAGAATCCCCCTTTATCCCCGGGGTCTCTCCTCGTCCCGGAGGATTTCCTCCAGCTCCTCCACCAAGGATGGACAGGAAGGAGATCAGCAGAAGAATATTAGACCTCACCTTGGAGATCATCTCCCTGCTGAGCGGAGAGGTAAACCTTTCTAGATTTCTCTCCTCTTTCTTGTATTCTGGAACCAGTCAGACATCGGGAAGGAGAATCCATCATAGGAAGTGACAGGAAGAGTCCGGGCTCCTGGAGAACGGCCCTCAGACCTTCCAAGGGCCGGAGAAGCTGAAGATGGGCCCCAGTATGGTCAGTGATGGAGGGAAGTAGGCAGGGTGTCCCCCGGAGATGGCGGCAGGGTGGCCTGGAGGGAGGATTTCTACCACTAGTCTGACATCTAGATGATACTAGAAGAAGGAGCCTCCACTACGTCTAGAGGAAAGAAGGCTTCTCCACAACATAGCGGAGGAGTCTTTACTGTAAGAGCAGGAGACCATGGAGCTCTCTGCCAGAGGAGGGGGATGGGGAGTTCTCTAGAAGAGTCCAGAAGGGCTGGAGGGGAAGAGGATTCCAGCTTCTAGGGACTAGATTACTGGAGATGGGGCCATGATCCCGGGAGGGATTCTGAGGGAGATCTGGAGTCAGCGTCTCTCTCCATCCACAGGATTACACCCTAGTGAAGAAGGGAGGACTCCCATCATCCCGGAGTCAGGAGGGTGGACCCCCATCACAGAGCCTCCCCCCCTGATACATGAGCAGAAGGTCCTAGAGCTCACCCACAAGATGATGGAGCTGCTGACTGGAGAGGTGACACTGCTGGGAGTACTGGGAGATTCTCCAGTAACAGCACTGGTGGGGTCTGGGTGATGACGGTGTCATTGTGTTGTCAGGTTCCTGTAAGGTGTCAGGATGTGGCGGTGTATTTCTCCATGGAGGAGTGGGAGTATATAGAAGGACAGGAGGATCTGTACGAGGCGGCCATGATGGAGGAGCCCCGGCCTCTGACATCTCCAGGTGAGAGGAGACCTTCCTGATGATAGAGGTGTCAGGGTCCCCCGGATACTACTCCCATCATCTCATATACAGTCTGTGTGTTATCTTCTATAGGTTCTGACTCCAGGAGGAGAAGTCCCCCCGAGAGATGTCCCCGTCCTCTGTATTCCCAGGACTGTCCAGAGGAGAAGCCCCCAGAGAACCATCAGGTAGATGGAGCTGAGCCCTATACACATCTATATAGGGGGTCCTGCAGTCATAGAGGGGTCATAGATGGTGGGGGTCTCTTCTGTGGATCTGTTAGATTTCCCACCTGTCTGCTGTATTGTCCTGAATTGTTACAGATGACAAATCAGGGGGAAGATGTGACTGATATTAAAGTGGAGGATGAAGAAGAGCGGATGATGGGCGATCCCCCGTGTAAGAGTGAGGTGGAGGAGGACATTCCAGTCCATGTCACCACAGGTATGGGATCATGAATGGAGGAAGGGGATTGGGAGGTTTCTTCAGGTGAGGCTCCACCTTACAGCTGCAGGAAAATAGCAATAAATTATATAATTTTTTGGAACTTAAAAACACCTAAAATTGGCTCCCAAGGGACCAGAATCTCAAAATTAAAAGGGTTGTCCAGGATCAGGAAAATGTGTCTCCTGTCTTTCAATAACAGCAGCGCCCCTGTCTAGATGTTCTGTGCGGGACGCCGGCCAGCTCCATTCAATTCAAGAAATCTCAGCAGTAGTTTCAGCCACAACCCATGGACAGAATAGTCCAGAATGGTTCCGGAATAAATCAGCCATGTTTGTTTGTTTTTTTATCCTGGACTACTCCTTTAGTGTCATTACTTTTCCAGAAATTGGAAATACTCCATGATTTAAGAAGTCAGAGGCCGTCCTTATGAGAGACATTCTCTGCTGAGTTCTGGCCGGATCCTTGTCTGTCTGGGACATAGTAAAGAACCATCTTACTTTAGGTTCTCCTGAAGATAAAATTCTAGCCTTTCTTCCGACCCTAAAACAAGCTTTAAAGGGGCTGTGCCACCTCAGACCTCCAGAGCAGCAGAATGGAGGATGGAGCATATCCACACCATGCAGGCTACATAACAGAAAGGAGACTCCTGGGACGTTCCAGGGAATTTGCGGCAAATATATATCAGATTTTTCCATCCTGTATAAGTCTGGAATCACACATGGACATGTACTTTTCCCTGCTGATCCTCTTCTGGTTTTGATACCTATCCCTGCTGATCCTCTTCTGGTTTTGATACCTTTCCCTGCTGATCCTCTTCTGGTTTTGATACCTATCCCTGCTGATCCTCTTCTGGATTTGGCTGTATAAACGGTATAACCTGCTTGTGTGTTTATAGCCTCATAGGAATGTTATACATTTATCTACTTCATCACAACATCTACTATTAATCCCAACAGGAAATCCCAGTGAGATCTCTGAGGGAAACGCCATGTTATCGCTAGACTATAAAGAAGATTAAGATACCAGGCAGCGCTCTTCAGGAGAAAACCTATTTACCTATAATGTACATCCAGGACTTCACAGTGCAGATCCATCATATAATCCCCCTAATCATGAGGAATCTTCTCCTGACCGATCACAGATTGTTACCACAAGTATTGGACAGAAAGAGAGTAAAAGGTTTCAGTGTGGGGAATGTGGAAAACAGTTTACAAAAAGCTTAAATCTTATTAGACACACAATAATTCACACGGGAGAGAAGCCGTATTCATGTTCAGTATGTGGTAAGTGTTATGCAAATAAATTAGTTCTTGTACAACATGAGAGAATTCACACAGGACAGAAGTCTTATTCATGTTTAGATTGTGGGAAATACTTTAAAAACAAAGCACAACTTGTTAGACATCACATAATTCACACAGGAGAGAAGCCATATTCATGTTCAGAATGTGGGAGATGCTTTACAGATAAATCAGATCTTATTAGACATGAGAGAAGTCACACAGGAGAGAAGCGGTATTCATGTTCAGAATGTGGGAAATGTTTTACAAATAGATCAGATCTTGTACAACATCAGAGAATTCACACAGGAGAGAAGCCATATTCATGTTCAGAATGTGGGAAATGCTTTTCAAATAAATCATATCTTGTTAAACATCAGAGAATTCACACAGGGGAGAAGCCATTTTCATGTTTACAGTGTGATAAATGCTTTACACACAAATCACAACTTGTTAGACATCACATAATTCACACAGGAGAGAAGCCATATTCATGTTCAGAATGTGGGAAACGCTTTACAGATAAAGCAGATGTTATTAGACATGAGAGAAGTCACACAGGAGAGAAGGCTTATTCATGTTCACAATGTGAGAAATGTTTCATGCATAGATCAGATCTTGTACAACATGAGAGAATTCACACAGGAGAGAAGCCGTATTCATGTTCAGAATGTGGGAAATGCTTTACAAATAAATCATATCTTGTTAAACATCAGAGAATTCACACAGGGGAGAAGCCATATTTATGTTCAGAATGTGGGAAATGCTTTACACACAAATCGCAACTTGTTAGACATCACCCAATTCACACAGGTGAAAAGCCGTATTCATGTTCAGAATGTGGGAAATCTTTTACAAATAAATCATATCTTATTAGACATGGGCGAAGTCACATAGGAGAGAAGGCCTATTTGTGTTCAGAATGTGGTAAATGCTTTACAAGTAAATCTGGTCTTGTTATTCACTTGAGAATTCACACAGGAGAGAAGCCGTATTCATGTTCAGTATGTAGGAGAAATTTCACAACTAAATCACCTCTTGTAAAACATGAGAGAATTCACAAAAGAGAGAAGACATTTTGAGGTTTTGTATATGAATAATGTTTTAGAAGAAACACAGCAAAGCAACAATAATGCTGTTAAGAATGTAGGAAATGTTCTTTATTCAGAAGAGCCTTGGGGATGAATTGTCCCCATGATCCTTGCTTCTTCTTACTGTATTCAGACCTACACTGCGGGAGACTTCTGAGGGACATAGTGTAAAGGGAAGGACTACCCATGGACAGTTTTATGTAATTGTATTGTAAGGGTACTTTACATACATAATTACTTACTGATTGGTTCAGTTTCATTTAATTCTGTCCCCTTTAATTTTAACTTCTATATGCTGTTAATTGGTATTCCTTGTAATGTAGAGAGTTAGGGATAGTTAGATAACATTCCCAACCCCCTGCTGTGCTGAGAAGGCCACATTCTTACCTCACAAACATGTGTACTGGACATCCCTAGGAGGATGAGCTAAAAGGTGTAAACTTTGCTGCACACAGACAGTTAATTGGAACTCCACTGAACGTCATCCAGGTAGGATGTTGTAGTTCTGCCTCTTGTATCACCATGGGGTGCCAGCCATGTGCTATGACATCGCGACTGGAGTCCCCCACATATTGTACGTGCAGGCCATGTAATTATTATTTATTCTGTATGTGATTTGTCTGTTTTACCTTCTATTTAATCACATTTAGTAAAAATTGATATCACTTAGCCTGTTAAGCCTATTTATTCCCAGGTTATTGAATTTACGTTACAAACCAGTAAGGCTACTTTCAGACTTGCATTGTTGTTTTCCGGTTTTGAGATCCGGCAGAGGATATCAATAACTGAAAAAAATGATTTAGTTTAGTCCTCATGTATTTTGAATGGAAAGAGATCTGTTCATGGTGCATCAGGATGTCTTCTGTTCCTGCAGCATTCCGTTTTGTGACCGGACACAAATGCGCTAAAAGCGGTTCTGGCACTGAAAACAATGTAAGTCAATGGTGATGGATCCGTTTTTTTAGGAGCCTTAAAAATCAGAGCTGTCACCCATTGACTTTCAATGTATTTAGTGACAGATCCGTTTTTTTCCGTTTTGTTTTCACACAATCGCATCCTATTGGAACAGATGCATCCTGATGAGCAAAATTAAAATGGATCCGTTTAATTCCGGTATTGAGATCCTCTGCTGGATCTCAATTCTGGAATTAACAACGCAAGTGTGAAAGTAGCCTAATACATTTGGACATATAGATGGGGTGAAGGACGTTTTTAAATAAAACGTCCTTGTGATATTTACTTCCCACCTAATTATATATGATTAGTTGGGCAACGATCCACCGTGGAAGAAACGGAGATTAGGAGCAGGTCCAATGTTCCTGTTCACACTGTGTCAATAAAGCAAACGTATCTCTGGCTGTAAACGTCTCTTCCGATAGTACCACCGATGTCTCGGGGACTCGCCACCTCCTCAGAGGAGATCGGGGGTAAGAATGCCTCGTAGTCAGCCCTGTATCTCCTTCCACCGACTCCACAGACACGCTCGGCACAGACGTTTCTCAATCACTGCTTGTCACGCCAGCGGTAGGAAGTTACTCCCAGTGGAGCGCAGAACAGATGTTCACTTGCTGATAGGTATTCACACCATGCGGGGTTAGATCTTATCCAGGAGGGAGTCACCAGGTGAAGTGAGCATAGAGATGGCGCAGACAGACACAGTCATAACCGTAGGCTTCATCCACACTCACAAGAGTCAAAAGTATAAAAGCATGTAACAAACAATGTTAAAACGCCCGGCCCAGGGTTTCTCCCGCTATCGGCTTCTTCCGGGCCATACACAGCACATGCTCCAATCCACCACTTATAGACAACTTGGAAATATAAAAAAAAAAAGGTTCAAGCATATGATCAAAAAATTCCATATTCACCCTAAAAACATCCAGAAAACACACGGATTTAGTATTTGAATGAATGCACGCTCCATGCTTCTATGCTTCGGACTTTTGTGAGTGTGGATTAAACCTATGGTTGTACTTGTTATCACATTCCAGCGTCGTTACGTCGCTCCACTCACAGCTACGGCCCCCGCTGTCTGCCTCCATACAAGTACTCAGCTTTCCTGCAAGGTAGTCACACACAGATATTCATGGCCAGCGCATTTTCTGCCCAAACTTCTGGTGCCAAATGTATTATCGCGAGATCTGAGGTACTGGGGAAAGAAGAGCCTTAGGCTTCGTTCAGATCACCGTGCAGGAGCCGGAGAACGGAAAGGACCGATCCGGCCCATAATGGTGACCTAACCAAAGCCAAGAACCCCATAGACTATACCATTATGTGTCTGCTCAGAAGATGATTTTTGAGCGGAGATAAAAGTTGTACGAGCAGGACTGTTGTCTCCGCTTCAAAAATCTTCTTCTGAGCAGAAACCTAACGGACCCCGTTATAGTCTATGGCGTCCTTAGGCTTCGTTCACATCACCATTATGGGCCGAATCCGTCCTTTCCGTTCTCCGGCTCCTAAACAGAGCAGGAGAACGAAAAGGCTGAACGGTGATGTGAACGAAGCCTTAAAGGGAATGTGTCATCAAAAAATACATATTGTTTAAATCAAGTTTTTATGTTTTCTCATTATTTTTAAGAATTTATGGTGACGTTATTTTTAATTTTCCATGTCATTAGCTATATTCAATCCCTTGAGTACCACTGCTGTACATGTATGGCGAAAGTAGGGGTTTTAAATATGGGGCAGTGGTACAGTGGTTGTGTTTGAAATTGCAGAGGCCCAGGACTAATGTCTGCGACTGGCAATATTGCCGATCGCATACATTTAACCCTTTAGATGCCATGGTCACGTGTGACCACAGCATCTAAATAATGAAAAACCAGAAGTGCCCGCTTCCGGATTAGGACCGGCTTCCCCATGCGACAATATGGGAAACTGTTCCTTCTCTCTGATGAACTGTGTCTCTCTGAAGAAACCAAGCGTCTCAGACCTGTAGTTCCTATGGAGACCTGCAGGTGGCAGGCCAACATAGGATAACTGCTAATGGGGGTTACACTGTAGTTCTATTCAACTACAATCTAAGCTGAAATAAATCACAATGTTCCATATTGTAGCAACAAGTTAGAAGGCCGGTTTATTGGCCTGTATTTGTGGGAGGGGCGTAAGTAGCACATTTATACCAGGCAGGCACCTCCCTTGGGCGTGTCGACGGCTGCTGCGTAGTTGTGTGCAGTCAGAGCCACCTGTTGCAGCACATGGGCTGAATCTGCAGCTTCCATACCCAGTCAGTGTCCAGGATCCCAGTGGATGTCGTTCCGGTCGGGTGAGCGTTTGCAACCAGCTCGTGCAGCATTGTCCCGTTACAATCCGGCCGGCGATGTGTCGGCTCCTTTGGTGAGGAGGAGCGGCATTGCACCGGAGCGATTCTGCCTGGCAGCCCACGTTTGGCGCCCACGCGGCAACATGGTTAGTCCGGCCGGCGGTGTGTCGGCTCCTTTGGTGAGTAGGAGCAGCACTGCACCGGAGCGATTCTGCCTGGCAGCCCACGCTTGCGCCCACGCGGCAGCACGGTTAGGCAGCAGGGGTCAGCGTGACTCCGTCTCGTTTTCTCGCACGTTTCCCATGTCTTGCACAGGTCACCTTGCTTAGTCTGTCCGTGTATATCTGTATGTCTTTCTTGTTTGCTTTCACTTCGCTGCTCGCCAGCAAACCTCTCTCGCTATCCGCTATTATTTCTGCAGACAGACTAAGGGCTCGTTCACACTGACATCCAGCATTATCCCCTTACTTGCATCATAGAGGGTGAGGCAGCTGATTAATCCAGGTGGAGCAGAGTTGCTGTTTACAAAGGGTTAATGTTTCTTTAGTATAGATGACATTTGCGATATGTATATTGAGTAGATGGTGAGCTCCTCTGCGCTGAGGTATCTTCCCAGCAAACCTCTCTCACTATCTGCTATTATTTCTGCAGACAGACTAAAGCCTTGTTCACACTGACACACAGCATTATCCCCTTACTTGCATTATAGAGGGTGAGGCAGCTGATTAATCCAGGTGGAGCAGAGTTGCTGTTTACAAAGGGTTAATGTTTCTTTAGTATAGATGACATTTGCGATATGTATATTGAGTAGATGGTGAGCTCCTCTGTGTGGAGGTATCTTTCCAGCAAACCTCTCTCACTATCTGCTATTATTTCTGCAGACAGACTAAAGCCTTGTTCACACTGACACACAGCATTATCCCCTTACTTGCATTATAGAGGGATAGGTTCAGGCAGCTGATTAATCCAGGTGGAGCAGAGCTGCTGTTTACAAAGGGTTATTGTTTCTTTAGTATAGATGCTATTTTGCGATATGTACATTGAGTAGACGGTGAGCTCCTCTGTGCTGAGGTATCTTCCCAGCAAACCTCTCTCACCATCCGCTATTATTTCTGCAGACAGACTAAGGCCTTGTTCACACTGACATTCAGCATTATCCCCTTACTTGCATTATAGAGGGTGAGGCAGCTGATTACTCCAGGTGGAGCAGAGCTGCTGTTATCAGTGTTATTGCTTCTTTAGTATAGATGCTATTTTGCGATATGTATATTGAGCAGACGGTGAGCTCCTCTGTGACAGCAAACCTCTCTCACTATCCGCTATTATTTCTGCAGACAGACTAAAGCCTTGTTCACACTGACATCCAGCGTTATCCCCTTACTTGCATTATAGAGGGTGAGGCAGCTGATTACTCCAGGTGGAGCAGAGCTGCTGTTATCAGTGTTATTGTTTCTTTAGTATAGATGCTATTTTGCGATATGTATATTGAGCAGACGGTGAGCTCCTCTGTGCTGAGGTATATTTCATTTGTCTTGTTTCATTTGTTTTGGAAATGTAAAATGTGTGTGTATCACTTTAAGGTGGTGAACCTGAGTTTGTGCACTTAATAAGCCCCTGTGCTGGGGATCCATCTTCAGTTCAGAGTGTGAGCTGGACGCTGGGGGAGCTGCTTGCTACAAAGGTGATTGCAGAGACCCGAGAGGACCTTTTTATTTTGTTATTTTTGCCTCGTTTTGTTGCTTTATTTGTGCTAAAAATAGATAGAAGCGCGGCTTTTGCCGAGAACTGAGTTTAGTTTGTTTTTACGGCTTATACACCCACATCTCTACTGGGCGCATGTGCTGATGGTGGCGACGTTTGCATGTACTCACCTATAGCGGCGCGGTGTGGTGCAGGTGGTTTATATTACTGCAGGCCTCGTGTTAGTGTCAGCATACTACCACAGTGAGGATTGTCTTTATATGTCATTCGTTGCTTTTGAGGTCACGTCACAGCTCGACATTCTCAGTTGATGTGGTCAATTACTTCTCATGCTTGGGTAGTAGGGGAAAAAAAAAAAAAAATAAAAAAAAAAAATTACATTATGGGCGGATTTCTCATTATGTTACGGGCTTTGCTACTTGACGTTTATTTTAGGTTGTTATAGGTTCTGCATGTTGGGTAAGTCACATTTCATCAGTTTGCGGTCTCGCAACATCAGACCTGACCCGTCACTCAGGCCTCGGCGGTGTCAACCATTTTGTTGGTTCCGATGCCTCGTGTCAGTGTCGGCATGCTACCACAGCCAGCTTTATTAATTGCATGTAATTTTGCTTTTCAGGTCCCGTCACAGCGCGCCATTCTCAGTTGGTGTGGTCAGTTACATCTGTTGCTAAGGTAGTAGGGGAAAAAAAAAAAAAATCACATCATGTGTGGATTTCCCATTAGGTTACGGGCTTTGCTACTTGACGTTTTATTTTTAGGTTGTTATAGGTCCAGAATGTTGGGTAAGTCATTTCTCATCAGTTTGCGGTGTCGCATCATCAGACCTGACCCGTCACTCGGGCCTCGGCGGTGTCAACCATTTCGTTGGTTCTGATGCCTACAGGCATCCACGTCTGTGCCGGCATACTACCACAGCCAGGAGCATCGTGGCATGTCATTTGCTTCTTCAGGTCACGTCACAGCTCGCCATTCTTAGTTGGTGTGGTCAATTACATCTGTTGCTAAGGTAGCGGGGGGGGGGGGACCTAAAATTAAATGTAAAGTATGTGTGAAACCTTATCAGCTTACAAACTCGTACTTGACGTTTCTTCATACGTTGCTATAGGTTCAGTGTTGGGTAGGTCACGTTTTCACCAGGTTGCAGTTTTGCAACGTCAAACTGTACACGTCGCTCAGGGCACTGCAGTTTCAACCATTTTATTTTATTTTTTCTTCAGATGCTTTCGCTGGCACTGGTTTTGTTACCATTTCTTGGCCCCAATATAATCATTTACTTTCCGACTTTCTATTCACGGGGCCCGGTTCGGGTCTATCAGCAATTACTGGCAGCAGTAACAAACCAAGGCCTTGCGAGTACTCTGTTGGGGTTCCCACGGCCCACTCGCCACTGGTGTTGGGCTCGAGTATTCGCAAGGCGAGTTTAATCTTGAATATTGTGATTTTGAGGTTTGCGAATATGTTAAATACTTGACCCCATATTCGCAATTGCGTATATTCGCTCTTGAGATGGATAGTGAGTGATAAAGAAACTGTATCTGGAAGGAAAAAAAAAAAAAAAAAAATTATAATAAGACATAATTTCCCCGACCTTTGTTGCTTCTTTCACAGTTCCACTATTCCTGTCACAGTAGAGATTAAACGATAGAGTTTTAATAATGTTCGTCACTTGAATAATCGCATTAATCTATTCGCGGTTTGTATTCCCTTACCTACCTAGCGTTAACAGGTCGTGTCAGACTCCAGTACGCTGAGTGTGTTGTACGGATTTCCACATGCCTTTTCGCCCCTTCCATTCACTCAAATGACTCCCGCCATTTCAAGCTTTCTATACGTGTAAAGCTGTTGTGGTAAGGTGCAGGGTACTGTGGTTGACGGGAGGTATGTGTCACCGAGGTTCCTGGCCTCGGTGAGGTAAGAGCCGGGTTTTATTAGGTGTCAGCAGCAGCTAGTGCTGTTGGACACAGTTTGTATTTAGTTTGGCTGCAAAGCCAATCCGGGCCGGCTCTTACTGGGAGTAGGCAAAGAGCTGGGTGGGTGCCTACTCCCCACGGTCCAGGCCGGGTTTTCCCGGACCTTAAAAGACAGCCAGCACCAGCAGGTGGTGTGATTATCCTGGAGCCTGCTAACAGGGCTGAGGAGTTCTCTGTGCTGGAGGACGGAGCTCAGCAAGGTGGTGTTTCCCTGCAAACTGAAGGAGGAATCGCCTGCGGCTGAACCGACTGCTAGGTGTGAACCGCACTTAAACCACCCAAGGTGACTGGACCCTGTGTTGGCCTGTTTTTGGTTTTGCCACATGATTTCTGTTTTGTGTGAACTGTCACCAAGAGACTGTTTTCATTTCTGGTGTGCAAGTGTGAATAAAACACTGTTTGATGCACAATCTGGACTCCGTGTTTTGCCTCTAAACTGCACCCGCACCGCTGTCTACCAGAGCGACTCCCCACATTTGGTGTCGGATGCGGGCATGCGCAGTGAGGCTGGCGTGAACGCCGAACTTTGTTTTTGCTGAACAGAAGTGAATGTCCTATATTAAGCCGGCAAAGTTGCAGCCTGTGATCCCCGACAAAATGGAGGCGGCTGTGAAAGCCCTCATAGAGGCTAACGTGCAGCAGCGGGAGACCAACCAGCTACTGCTACAGCACGTGATGGCGTTGCAAGCGGCAGGAGCGTCCCACCGCGTCCATGATGCCCGGAAAGCTGTCCGTGCCGCGATCCCTAAGATGACCCCTCGGATGATGTGGAGACCTATCTGGCGGTGTTCGAGAAGGTGGCCGTGAGGGAGAAATTACCCCGAGAACAGTGGGCAGAGGTCGTCGCTCCGTTCCTGGCGTCTGGACCCCAGCAAGTATTTTTGACCTCCCAGATGACCAAGCAGCTGACTACCCGACCGTGAAAGGTGAGATCCTGGCAAGACTGGGGGTGAACGTGTTAGTCCGGGCTCAGCGGGTCCACCAGTGGAACTTTAATACGGCTGAACCCGCCAGGCCGCAGTATTATGAGTTGCTGCACAGGTTGCAAAAGTGGCTGCAGCCTGAGGTTCTAAGTCCGGCTGCTATGCTGGACCGTCTGCTGGCTGACATCTTCTGGAGGGCCTTGCCGTACCCCCTGCAGCACTGGATCGGCCAGGTGTCACCCACTAATGCCTTGGACATGGTCGACCTGGTCGAGCGCTATGAGGCCACAAAAACCTTGAAAGGGGTGTTGTTGGGAGGGGCCGGTCAAACCCCGGAGGTCTCCCATCCAGTCCCGACGACTGGTACCCGAGAAACCTGCTCGGGTGTACCCCCTGTAAACCCGGCCCCGATAGTCTGCTGGCGGTGTCACGAGCCTGGCCATGTGAGGGCCGACTGTCCACAGTGGGGAGAACCCATGGAGACCAATTATGGGTACCGGGCTTCCATGTATGCCCGGAGACTGTGTGCGACCGGCACCCCGAGACCCTAGACAATCGTCATATGTGCCAGGTGCAAGTCGGTGATAATCTTGCAGTGGCGCTGCTGGACTCAGGGAGCCTAGTAACCCTGGTAAGTGCTGCCCTGGTACAGCCCTCCCAGTATACGGGCCGGAAAGTTGGGGTGGTGTGCATACACGGAGACTTAAAGGACTATCCCACGGCTGTAATGTCTCTGTCCACGGCGGCCGGCACATGGACTTGTGAAGTGGCGATCTCCGCCAAGCTACCGTATGAACTAATAATTGGGAGAGACTTCCCTGGTTTTCCGTCACTATGGCCTGAGGTGAAAGTGACTAATAGCCCTGAGACAGGGGTAACCCTAGCAGAGTGGCCTGGTTCCTGTGGGAGGCCAGAGCCCTGGGAGCCCGAGTCCGAAGGGCCTGCGGTAGGGGTGACCACCACTTCTGTGATAGAGGGGAGACAACCCCACTGAGTGTAATGGTCGGAGACACGGAGGACTTGCCACCGGGACCTGAGTTGGCAGACCTCAATGTCTCCGGGGAAAATTTTGGGACCGCACAACACCGGGACCAAACCCTAACCAGAGCCTGGGAAAGTGTCATAATAATTGATGGTAAACCCCAGAAACCAGGGGCTGAATTAATGTTTCCGCGATTCATTGTCCTTCAGGATATGTTGTATCGGGTGAACCAAATCCGAGGTGAGCCTGTTGAACAGTTGGTGGTGCCCACAGCGTATCGCAGGCTTGTCATGGAGCTTGCCCACCAACATGTTCTTGGGGACACCTGGGGTGGCAGAAAACCCAGGACCGCATACTGCAGCGGTTTTATTGGCCCGGTGTGTTCAAGGAGGTAGAGAATTATTGTAAGTCCTGTCCCACCTGTCAGATAACTAGCCCCCAGCCACATTTCCGTAGTCCTCTGGTACCGCTTCCAATTATTGAGGTCCCGTTTGAGCGAATCGCTATGGATCTAATTGGGCCTGTACCAAAATCTGCCAGGGGCCACCAACACATTCTGGTAGTTCTCGACTATGCCACTCGGTATCCGGAGGCGGTGCCTCTGCGACATACCTCAGCTAAACTCATTGCCAAAGAGTTAATGGAAATGTTTTCCCGTGTGGGCCTGCCAAAAGAGGTTCTGACAGACCAAGGGACCCCTTTATGTCCAAAGTAATGAGGGAACTGTGTAAATTATTGCGTATAAAGCAATTGCGGACGTCCGTTTACCATCCACAAACGGACGGTCTTGTCGAGAGGTTTAACCAAACCTTAAAAATATGTTAAAGAGGGTGGTGTCTAGAGATGGGAAGGACTGGGACCTGCTTCTGCCCTATCTCATGTTCGCAGTGCGAGAGGTGCCCCAGGCCTCTACTGGGTTCTCGCCCTTCGAACTGCTTTATGGCAGACACCCTCGGGGCCTGTTGGATATCGCCAAGGAAGCGTGGGAACAACAGCCTGTCCCCCACAAAAGTGTCATTGAGTATGTCACCCAGATGCAGGACCGGATGGAAAGGGTGTTGCCGCTGGTCCGGGAGCATATGGAGGCAGCGCAACAAGCCCAGAGTAGGGTGTACAATCGTCAGGCTCGGGAACGGGGCTTCAAGCCGGGAGATCGGGTGTTGGTTCTGGTACCCACCCTTGACAGCAAGTTCCTAGCTAGGTGGCAGGGCCCCTATGAGGTGATCGAGAAAGTAGGGAAGTAAATTACAAAGTACACCAGCCAGGCGGCGCAAGCCGGAGCAGGTGTACCACGTGAATTTACTAAAGCCGTGGAAAGATAGGGACACGGCCGACGACCACAGCCCCCGGCCAGGGCTTCTAGAGTGAAAAGGGTCCAGCCCCACAGTTCGAGGCCTGTGAAGCAGTAACCACGGTAAAAATTGCAGACAGCCTGTCTTCCAAACAAGTTCAGGAAGTCAGGAGTTCATCAGTCGGAACACGGATGTGTTCTCGGACCTCCCTGGCCGCACGTCTCTCATCCAACATGACATCGTCACGGAGCCTCAGGCCAGGATCCGGTTAAAACCATACCGGGTACCCGAGGCTCGGCGACGGGCCATCGCGGAGGAGGTGCAATTAATGTTGAAGCTTGATGTCATTGAGGAGTCGAAAAGTGAGTGGGCCAGTCCCATAGTTCTAATACCCAAGCCGGATGGGACGTTGCGGTTCTGCAACGACTTTCGCAAGTTAAATGAAGTGTCCAAGTTCGATGCGTATCCCATGCCCCGGGTAGACGAGCTTGTTGAGAATTTAGGGCAAGCCCGTTACTTTTCTGTGCTAGACCTCACTAAAGGATACTGGCAAGTACCCTTAACGGAGACGGCCAAGGAAAAACCGCTTTGTTACCCCGCAGGGCCTGTATCATTACAAGGTGTTACCCTTTGGCCTGCATGGCGCCCCGCCACCTTCCAAAGGTTAATGGACATAGTGCTGCGACCTCATCGTCGGTACGCCTCGGCATACTTAGATGATGTAATCATCCACAGCACCGACTGGGAAAGCCATTTGCCCAAAGTGCAGGCGGTAGTAGATGCCCTGAGAAAAGCTGGTCTAACCGCCAATCCAAAGAAGTGTGCCATTGGATTGGAAGAAACCAAATATCTGGGTTATGTTATTGGGCGCGGAGTCATCAAGCCGCAGGTAACTAAAGTAGAGGCCATTCGTAACTGGCCCCGACCGGTCACCACCAGGCAGGTAAAGTCCTTCTTGGGAATTATAGGATACTACATGCGGTTTGTGCCCCACTTTGCCACCATAGCAGCACCGTTGACAGACCTGTTGAAGGGGCGAAAGTCGGTGAAGGTTAGCTGGAGTGAGAAGGCGGAGGAGGCTTTCTCCGCGTTGAAGTCGGCCCTGTGTGGGTCCCCGGTTCTGGTGACGCCCGACTTCAACAGGGAGTTCGTCGTTCAGACAGATGCCTCGGAGGTAGGTCTCGGTGCAGTTTTGTCTCAGGAGGTCAATGGGGAAGAACATCCCATTGTCTTCCTGAGCCGTAAACTCACCCCAGCTGAGACCAGGTACAGTATAGTGGAGAGAGAGTGCCTGGCCATCAAGTGGGCACTAGAGTCTCTCCGCTACTATCTGTTAGGGAGAAAGTTCCGTCTGGTGACCGACCATTCCCCTCTAAAGTGGATGTGCCAGGCGAAAGACAGGAATGCTCGGGTCACCAGATGGTTCTTGTCTCTCCAGAATTTCAAATTTGCGGTAGAACACAGGGCAGGCCGCTTGCACGCTAATGCAGATGCCCTGTCCCGCGTCCACTGCCTCACTTGTGTTCACCCCTCAGGGTTGAACAAAGGGAGGTGTGTGGTAAGGTGCAGGGTACTGTGGTTGACGGGAGGTATGTGTCACCGAGGTTCCTGGCCTCGGTGAGGTAAGAGCCGGGTTTTATTAGGTGTCAGCAGCAGCTAGTGCTGTTGGACACAGTTTGTATTTAGTTTGGCTGCAAAGCCAATCCGGGCCGGCTCTTACTGGGAGTAGGCAAAGAGCTGGGTGGGTGCCTACTCCCCACGGTCCAGGCCGGGTTTTCCCGGACCTTAAAAGACAGCCAGCACCAGCAGGTGGTGTGATTATCCTGGAGCCTGCTAACAGGGCTGAGGAGTTCTCTGTGCTGGAGGACGGAGCTCAGCAAGGTGGTGTTTCCCTGCAAACTGAAGGAGGAATCGCCTGCGGCTGAACCGACTGCTAGGTGTGAACCGCACTTAAACCACCCAAGGTGACTGGACCCTGTGTTGGCCTGTTTTTGGTTTTGCCACATGATTTCTGTTTTGTGTGAACTGTCACCAAGAGACTGTTTTCATTTCTGGTGTGCAAGTGTGAATAAAACACTGTTTGATGCACAATCTGGACTCCGTGTTTTGCCTCTAAACTGCACCCGCACCGCTGTCTACCAGAGCGACTCCCCACACTGTTTAAACATTATTATTAACGAACAATTTATGCGCACGCAAATATTACTCGAATTAGTCGCTAGTCATGATATTGCATGCGAAATAACGAATATTGCTATATCGCGAAAGCGCGACAAATGTGATGCAGGTTGTTTGTCTGACGTTGCAAGGTGGAATGTGGGTCTTTGCGCTCATCTCTACTTACACCTTTGTCGTGCGGCATGACCGCATGCCTATGTCCAAATTAGGGTTGAAACCTACATCTGTCAGCCTTTCCTTCAGGTGAGGTGCGTCATATGCTGCCTCTAGGTACGATAGTTCCGGCCTACTTATCCGGAAGCTAGGTCAGTGGCGCTCTGCATGTTTATTAGGTTCATACCTCAATCTAGTTGAGATGTTCTTGCATTCCAGAGGTTGGTCGTGTTGGTGTTGTTGCTGGCACTGGTTTCATTGCCATTTTGGCCCCAATATAATCATTCTCTTTCCGACATTCCTTTCAGGGGCCCGGCTTTGTGTCTTTTAGTAATTACTGGCAGCAGTAACAGACCAAGACCTAAGAGTACTCTGTCGCGGTCCTCACGGCACCCCTCACCACTTCTCAGTTATGCGGCATGTCCTATCCCGGTGTCCCATTTTAGGGTCCAAACCAACAGCTATCGGGCCTTTCCTTGAGGTCAGGTGCAGCGTGCGCTGCCTCTGGGAACAATAGTTCTGGCTCCATGTTATCCGGAATTTAGGCGCTCTGCATGTTCAATAGGTTCATACCTCAGCCTAGTTGAGAGATGTTCTTGCATTCCAGAGGTTGGTCATGTTAGTGCTGTTACGTACTATTGTGTATCATTTAGTTGGCTTTTTGGCCCCCTTCAGGCATTCCTCCTACGCAGCGGTTATGGCACAACTCAAGCCGCTTAGCCTAGTTAGGTAGGCAGGTAGACGGTTACGTGTCATGTAGCCCCGACCACAAGTTAGAAGGCCGGTTTATTGGCCTGTATTTGTGGGAGGGGCGTAAGTAGCACATTTATACCAGGCAGGCGCCTCCCTTGGGCGTGTCGACGGCTGCTGCATACCCTCCCAACCCACCCTTATTTTTCATAAACACCTTGCAGGGCATGCCCCCCTTCAGGCATTCCTCCTACGCAGCGGTTATGGCACAACTCAAGCCGCTTAGCCTAGTTAGGTAGGCAGGTAGACGGTTACGTGTCATGTAGCCCCGACCACAAAAAAAATTATATATATGAATAAATAGACATAAAACATTTATATCAGCGTGGTATCATTGTACTGACTCGGAGAATGAAGAGAACAGGTCAGTTTTATCTCATAGGGAACACTGTAAATACAAAACCCATAAACTATATAAATGTGGTATCACTGTAATCGTACTGACCCGGAGAATGAAGGGAACAGGTCAGTTTTATCTCATAGAGAACGATGTAAAAACAAAACCTATAAAACTATATAAATGTGGTATCTCTGTAATCGTACTGACCCGGAGAATGAAGAGAACAGGTCAGTTTTATCTCATAGGGAACACTGTAAATACAAAACCCATAAAACTATATAAATGTGGTATCACTGTAATCGTACTGACCGGAGAATGAAGAGAACAGGTCAGTTTTATCTCATAGGGAACACTGTAAATACAAAACCCATAAAACTATATAAATGTGGTATCACTGTAATCGTACTGACCCGGAGAATGAAGAGAACAGGTCAGTTTTATCTCATAGGGAACGCTGTAAATACAAACCCCATAAAACTATATAAATGTGGTATCACTGTAATCGTACTGACCCGGAGAATGAAGGGAACAGGTCAGTTTTATCTCATAGGGAACGCTGTAAAATCAAAACCCATAAAACTATATAAATGTGGTATCACTGTAATTGTACTGACCCGGAGAATGAAGGGAACAGGTCAGTTTTATCTCATAGGGAACGCTGTAAAATCAAAACCCATAAAACTATATAAATGTGGTATCCCTGTAATCGTACTGACCCGGAGAATGAGGAGAACAGGTCAGTTTTATCTCATAGGGAACACTGTAAAACAAACCCATAAAACTATATAAATGTGGTATCACTGTAATCGTACTGACCCGGAGAATGAAGGGAACAGGTCAGTTTTATCTCAGAGGGAACGCTGTAAATACAAACCCCATAAAACTATATCACCTAGAGTCCTTTGTTACTGAGCCTTAGTTTCCTCAGAGCTTCCTCACTATATCACCTAGTGTACTCTGTTACTGAGCCTCAGTTTCCTCAGAGCTTCCTCACTATATCACCTAGTGTACTCTGTTACTGAGCCTCAGTTTCCTCAGAGCTTTCTCACTATATCACCTAGTGTACTCTGTTACTGAGCCTCAGTTTCCTCAGAGCTTCCTCACTATATCACCTAGTGTACTCTGTTACTGAGCCTCAGTTTCCTCAGTGCTTCCTCACTATATCACCTAGTGTACTCTGTGCCTGAGCCTCAGTTTCCTCAGAGCTTCCTCACTATATCATCTAGTGTACTCTGTGCCTGAGCCTCAGGATTCTCAGAGCTTCCTCACTATATCACCTAGTGTACTCTGTTACTGAGCCTCCAGTTTCCTCAGAGCTTCCTCACTATATCACCTAGTGTACTCTGTGCCTGAGCCTCAGTTTCCTCAGAGCTTCCTCACTATATCACCTAGTGTACTCTGTTACTGAGCCTCAGTTTCCTCAGAGCTTCCTCACTATATCACCTAGTGTACTCTGTTACTGAGCCTCAGTTTCCTCAGAGCTTCCTCACTATATCACCTAGTGTACTCTGTTACTGAGCCTCAGTTTCCTCAGAGCTTCCTCACTATATCACCTAGTGTACTCTGTTACTGAGCCTCAGTTTCCTCAGAGCTTC